>OU612046.1:158393827-158993827 GCA_914767935.1 Coremacera marginata | reverse complement strand
AATAGTTGCATTATTGTGTGATTAAAGTTGATTGCAACAGTAAATATAGACCAGAAAGTTTTGCATTTACAAAAGCTTTGTGCATAATTTTAACTTAACCTCATTTAGCTGGGACTATATGAATAGCTACTCTTTCAGAAGAAGAATATGATGGTATAAAAGTAAGTTGGCTTGCGTTTTTTTGTTGATGTTGTGGGAAATCTCAACTGTTTGTTGCTTACAAGCTGATACCTCTATTCAGCATCTTACTGCACACCAACGCGTTAAGTCGTTAATAAGTTGAATTAAATAGCGACGCGACGGCGGTGGCGATAAATAAGCTTAAAGTTAGACAAATGACTGAACAAGGAAGAGGAAGAAAAGTAGAAATTCTCTCGCTGAATTATAGTTTGTTTGAGTAGGCAAGAGTAAGTAAGTGCTTAAAAGTTAAAAGCTTGTATTAAGAGTGGAACTTATAAGTAGCTGTAGTCAGGGACGTAGCAAGAAATTTAATTCGGGTGACGCGCCGTGCTAAGTACATTTTAGTTATACATAATTATAAATCAATGGCTGTGCAGTTATTACACTTAACTTTCGAAGCGTACATCAAAACGTAACATTGATGAGACAATGTGTTATATAAAATAACACTAAAACTTTATGAGAAAACTACAACAAATTAATGTTTATCGATATTATCGCTTGTCGAAGGGGTGACAACATAATAATTTTCGACAAATTGTCGTATATCGAAATTATAACATGTCGTCACTGTGTAGGTATAAGCATGATACAATAATTTACAAGGTAGCCTTGACAACTACCTTTTTTCTTACGAGCGGCGATCGAGAGTTGTCAAATCAATACAAAGCTTAACTTGTCATCTGTTTTGCTGCTTACTCGTTTTCTCTTTTCAATGTGTTTTTGATAACTCCAAATCGCCAACAGAACTGTCACTTCTACCTTGTAAATCATTATACCATGGGTATAAGCATAGTCACAGCACAGCATAAATTAATTCTATAAAAAAAGTGCTGATTATTGGATAATAAAATACAAAATATATATTAATCACGCAAATTTATTATATCGCACTCAAATTATGCCAAAATAATACACCTATCCAATCATTAAAACATTTTTCAAACGCATTTTTTTGGAATCAACTTCAGTTTTTGCCACGAATTCTAAAAACTGGTGCCTCGAAGTGGTAGTTTGAGTTTTGAAAAGGAAAAAAGGTCAATAGGACCCACTTCAAGTAAATATGTGGATTGTTCAATGATATATGTTGAGTTTTTGGCCAGAAATTCGTTCAGAATGACAGACTTGTGACTAGTCTTTCAGAACTAGTCGAGCGGCAACGCGTTCCACGCCGAAACAATCGTGTAGAATGGTACGAATTGATTCGTGTTCCAGAATATTCAGCGGCTATCTCTCATAAACTTAAATGACGATTTTCTATCACTATTGCCTTCATTTAATTGATGTTAAGTTCAGTTGAAGACGTTGATGGCCGGCCAGAGCGTGAAAAATCTTTCACTATATCTCGACCGCTTTTGAATGCACTGTACCACTCATATGCGCGTGTTTTTTTCAAGTTGGCTCACTGTTAGCCTTATGTACATTTTCAGCGTTTCGGTAAACAAACTTCCATTAGCAATTTATGGCCAACGTAAAGCTGCGATTTGACTCCCTTGGACAATCATTTGTGGGAGTCCGTTAGCACTAAATGTTAGGGTAATCATTCACCAACAACTGATGCTCTTAGCATAAAATTGGTTCAGCCATTGATCAAATATAGCTCCGTACAGTCGCAAATATGCTGGAGATTTAGGTACACCGTAGGTGCTTCTGTAAGGTCCGCCAAGGAAGTCATTTGAATGAAGTAGTATTACATTATTAAGCGAAATTAAGATAATTTACCGAAATAAATTATGTTACCGAAAGCATACTCGTACAATAAAAAATCAGCATTGAAAAAATTATTCCTTTTTTATTTATAACAAAATAAAATTCCAAATCATACATAATTCATCAAAATGAAAAAGAACTAGTAAGGAATGAAGCTTCGGTAGGGTACCGAAGCTAAAATATCCCCCACGGCCGTATTAAAGTATATTCGAAGTCTTTAGTCACGACAGACACGATAACATTCAGTTTTATATATTTACGAAAGTTTTCCTATTTTGATGACGTCACTTTATATAGGTGGTAGGCGTGGTTTTCATACGATTTTGCCAAATATCAGAGAGGTGGTTCATTTTATATATCAAGGCTCATGTGCAAAATTTCAAGAGATTCCTTTAATTTTGGTGGATTTTTAAGAGATTATCTTAAAATGAAGCCATTTTGTATGCCACTTAAGTAGGCGTGGTTACATCCAATTTTGCCAAATATCATAGAGATAGTTTATATAAAATATTAAAGCTTATGTGCAAAATTACATTTCTTTAATTTCTTTAATTTGTGGATTTTAAGAGATTTTACTTTTAAAAAAAAACCAACTTGTACGGAAGTTAGGTGTGGTTTTCATCCGATTTTGCCAAAAATCATAGTGATGGTCTATATTATATGTGAAGGCCTATGTGCAAAATTCCAAAACAGTTCTGTAATTTCAGTAGATTTTTAAGAGATTGACGGTTAATATAAGTCACTTTGTATGGTAGGTAGGCGTGGTTTTTATCCGATTTTTGCAAATTTCATAGTCAGAATTTCTATTGAAGATCAAGGCTTACGTGCAAAATTTCAAGGCATTTCTTTAATTTTTGTGGATTTCTATGAGATTTTACGGTTAAAATAAAGTTTCTTTGTATGGGATATAGGTGTGGTTTTCCTCCGATTTGGATCATTCTTGAACTTGGTCTCCATTTTTTAAAAAGAAGCTTATATTTAGAATTGCATCGCGATAACTTTAAAATTACGTCTGTATTCGTGTCTACAGACAGACAGACGAACAGGCAGACGAACACACGGAAATCGACTCAAGTGGTGATGCTGATCAAAAATATATACACTTTTTTATACCTGTCACACCTCCTTATTGGCGTAACAAACAAATTTTCTAGATTTTTTCCTGCCATAATGTTAAGAACCTCATTTGGATCAACACCTAAGTCACAATGGATTGACTGCACTGAATCTTTCATTGCCCGTTGAGCTTCGAACGTAAGTTTTGATTCTCTTTAGTGTCGAAAATTAACTTTCTACACCAGAAGAATTATCAAAATTCACGCTGTGCCACCAAAGCTGTTATAATTAGAAATCTGCTCTTGTCACACTTATTCAAAACTTCCAAAACCTCGGTGTCTTTCCTGATAATTTTCCACACCACAATTTATACTCAGCTTTCACAGTGAATTATGAGAATCAATAATTGAAGTAAGGAGCAAGATGATCCAAGTAATCTACTTTTGTATATGTAAGCTGGAAAAGATTTTCGCATTTTCATTGGGAAATTTGTCTGGCAAGTTTTGAATCAGCCTATCTACGCAACGAATGAAAACAACAAAATAAAATTACGTTTCAACAGAGTCTCTGTTTTTTAATTAGAATAAGCTGTTTGCTTCGACGGAAGTCTTGAAACTATAAGTTTGATAGCAAAAGCGTCTATCGCAAGCTTTTCAGCTGCTTTTTTCAGCTGAAGCGTGAAACTTAAAAGTCTGTCACAAACTAAGAGACTGACGATAAGCTCATTTTTATGAACTGCTACAAGTAAGTAGACCGCTGTTTAAAAATGATACAAGATTTCCCAGAAATTTCTTCGAATTCCATGAAAATTGTTTTTGAATGAGAAAACCTTTTAAAATCATATCCTTGAATTAAATTTGTAAAATTTTCATGAGAATTAAGAAATTAATTACGGCATTTTTTTTTTAATTTAAATTTCTTTTAAAGTCTTTCGATTCATTTCACTATAAGTGAAGTAGCGCTCTTTTGAATCATTGATTGCATTTAAATATAATCATTTGAAGTCATTTGAAATCATTAATATGTATTGTGAAGTCTCTTCAAATTAATTGCAGCCTTCTGACTTCATTCAAACATTTTTAAAATCACTTTGTAGGCAAAATAAAAATGTGTTTCATCAGAATTTCAGAAGGGGGCCCTGGCCCTATGGCTGACTACAGCCTTGGTTGCAGTAGAGTTGTTTGCAGTTGCAATACAACAACAATTGCAACAGTGTATTAAAGGTAAATGAATACTAGTAAAAGAGGCTTTAGTGGCTATTCCAAGAGATGCTGCATCTGAAGATGAAACCAGATTTATTAAAATTTAAAAAAAAACAAATGCGTTTGCGGCTAGCACTGAGTGGTAGTTCTGAAGGTAAATATAACTTGAAAGCGCTCAAGTAAGTGACATAACTTCTGTTTTTAAATAATGGCTTTTGAAGAAAGCTAAAAGCTTACAATTGTTTAAGTTTGATTAAATTCAAATAATTAAAAGTAGCTATTGCATAAAATCAGGCACCGAAAATAACGATAGTTGATCAATCAATTATTTCATAGCAATTATATATTATAATTATATATATTTCTAGATATTTTTTCGATCGGGTATTAAAATCAATCACTAATTAATCAAATTTCGATCAAATTTGAAATCAATTATTCTATTTTTCAACAATTGATGTTTATTATGATCGATATTCTTTCAATCAATAATTGATTTTTAAATCTAATCGAAAAAAATATCGATAAAAAAATTATCCTGACGTAAAATTACGTATTGGCACAGTTTGTATGTGGGTATTTTTCGCAAATTTTTTTAAGCACTTGTAACGTTTTTATGCACTTTTTGGTGTATACCTACCACCTCTAATATTCATCGTATAAAAATAGAATATATGACAAAATATCAGTTGCATGTCAAATAAAGTAAATATTTAACTTAAGATTTTGTCACTTCTTTAATAAAGTCACAAAATAGTAAAATATAAGTAAAAAATTTAGATTTTTCGATGAGAAAATCTTTCTTTTATTGTCACGAATCAAAACACAAAATCACGAGCGCAACATCGTGTCGTTTGTTGCAAGGAATCGTTTTACGAATATTTCTCTGTAATTGCTTTTGTTGTTGCTAGTTAGTCTGCAGCAAGATTAATACAATAAATAATACAGATGCATATATAGCTACAGAGTCAGTATGTAGCTAAAAAATTTTATTACTACTATGCAGGCTTATGTTACATATGCAGAGACTTTCGCCATGTAACTGATATTTTGGCATTTATATTATCTTCGTACAATGTATCTTAGGGGCAGTAGTACCTTAAAAAGTGAAAGAAAACGTTGCAAGTGCTCGAGAAAAATTGTGAAAAAGACTCCCATACAAACTGCGCTGTTAGATCTAATTCAAAGTCAAAATAAAATTGTTCATTTAGATGTTTTCGGCTGTATTTTTTGCCCTAGCTGACTTTTTGAAGTTCGTGGACGCATATCCAACGGCATTTGATATTGAAAATTTGCGACTTATTTGCCGTTAAAGATCCTCTAGAGCAAGTAGAAAAAAATGTCAACAGTTTTGGAGTGCAAATTTGCATTAGTGTATCCTTTAAGGGTTAAAACCATTAATAACATCCCTTCAGCTGTCTTTGAAAATCGTGGCAACACATTTTCGGCCTGATAAAAAATCCTTTTTTTAAACCTTATGTCACAGGCCAAAGTCGTCAGTTCCTTTTTTATTCAATTAAAAATTGCTACAATCAGCTCTTGAGCAACACTTGCAGATTATCTACAAATAAAAATAAAAACCCTTTTCTAAAACTTGTCTTATCCTTAAATGTCAGTTTTGAGATATCATCTTAATTACAAAACCTGTTTTCACTCACATATTCTAAAAGTAGCTTAAACATTTTAAATTCATAACAAAAGTGTGCTGCGATGCAAAAAAAAAAAGAACAAGCTCCTTAAAGCATGCCAACAAGATTCTTCAACTTAGCTCTATCTTTTTGCTTAATTTTTCCCTTGTTTCTTTCTTTTGTTTTTTATTATTTTGTCCTTGCCTGCGGTCACAGCTGTCAGCCCACAAGCCTTAAATTACATTGATATCACATTAACAGTTGCTGAGCATTGCCATATTATCGTTTGTGTAGGACGCATTGTCCTTATCGCTGATTACGTTGTACGTAATTGCTTTGTTTACGTGGCAACAACAAAAGATAAATTTTACACTTTTCCTGTCACGCTTTTTGCTTCAATGCCCTTTGTTTTTGTTGTCGCTACTATCTGCCTTACATTTTTACCTCGCTGTAAGTTTTTGTTCATTTTTTTCATGCAGCACTTGAGGTTAAAAAAAGTGCTGCTGATTTTGTCAGTGTTGTCAAATGGCGAAAATCATAAAATTTTACGCTTTACTTAATAAATTACTATATAAAAGGATATTCCGGCACTTGAGTGTGTGCGTGTGTGTGTATTTGTTCAATTTCCGTAGATTGTGCAAGCAAATTAATCAATGCATATTTAAATTTAATGAGCAATTAAAAGCAAGTGTTGTTTACGTGCTCTACATAGCTAGCTGTGCACTTTACCATGAACAGAGTTGCCATCAGCACGTAAACTTTGTCTGCAAACAATGCAGTTTCAATAATGAAGTTTCGTATAATTATAACAATACAATACACAGAAATTATTATAGCAAGAAAAAGCGTTTTGAGAGAAGATTTTTTAATGAGTTAAACTTCGTAACCGAGAACAGAAAAGAGACGAAGTCATTCTTTAAAATTAATTGAAATAATGTTACAAATCAAATCAATAATCTAATCAAATAACATTTAATTATTAACATCGATAAAAAAATCTGTTAGCAAGAATTAGTTAATGCATGGTGAAATTAAATAAGGTGTGCGTGATTTTTTCACCTCTCTTAATCAATATTTTCGCTACGTTTGTCACCATTCACTTTTCTAGAGTGTGCCTCGCTCTATCAATATTTTTTGACAACCATAGCAAAATTTATAAACGTCACGTGCACTTTGTTTAAATCAGGGGTGCACAAAATTAAACATTCACATTTTTGTGACTGTATTGTAAAGCTTTTGTTTTAAGAGTTTGCACTGAACAAAAAGCACGAGTTTGTTCATTCGTACGATCACAGCATAACGCGAGAATGATAGCTTGTCGTGTTCTATAATGTTGCGAAAAACACATTGGAGCAAAAGAGATGCATGACTTGGTTGCTTTATTGATCCAGGGTTGTTTTTGGATCGGCTAACCAATAAGCGTACACTATGTTCACGACCTGAGGCAACAAAGAATAGAGCAGCCGCAACTTAACAGCATGAAGTTCGTCCAACGACTGATCGTATCGAATTAACGAACAAACTCGCTGGTGATATGTTGTTGTGTTCAATAAGGCAACCCAGAAGCGAGCGGCCGCAACCTTACAGCATGAAGTTCGCACAACGACTGATCGTATAATTTTATTAAGTGTAATAAGTTCTCAGGGGAACAGAGGGCGAACCTTCGAATGGCAACGTGTCTGAACGCTTCAACCTGGCGAGGCCTGCATTATCCATGTCGAAATCGTCTCAAGTCGACTCAAACCTCCCCGTGGTGTTCCCTGGGCAACGGCGAACTGGCATCCATCAGATTGACGGCTAATTTGAGCGGCGGGTCGCTCCGTAAACCTTAATGATGTCGCTAAACCTTGATGTCGCTAAGCTGCAATTACAACGGACTGCCGAAGCCTACTCCACTCAGCTCTCGGTTAAGCTCAACCAACCAACCTCTGAACCCATATATCCCACTCCATGCGCGCTGCCGCTGAAGAAGCCATTGGTTTCCGACGCCCGCAACCTCGAAACCAATGGTACGATCAGGAGCGTCGCATCGCGACAGCAGTAAGAACGCCGCATGTAGAAAAACGCTGCAGTCAGCTGCAACGCCAGCCGTGCGAGAAACTACCGCGAAAAGAGGAAGGAAGCACCTTTTCAGACGCAAGAAAAGAGAGCAGGAAAAGCGTGAGCGTGAGGAACTAGAGGTATACCAGGGCAAGAAAGATGCACGAAAATTCTATCAACAGGTTAAGCGTCTAACCCAAGGTTTCAAGCCCGGAGCATCCACTTGTAGAGACGAAAATGGAGATCTGAATACGGATTGTGTGTACTGAGATTGTGGAGACAACACTTCTCCAATTTACTTACTAGCGACGATTCCACCAATGCCGCCCATGGAGAACGGAGTTCAGTGCCACCAATCAACGATGACGGAGTGGAAGTATCACCACCTAGCCATGAAGAGGTTCGAGTTGCTATACATCGACTGAAAAACAATAAAGCAGCGGGTGCTGACGGCATGTCAGCTGAATTGTTTAAAACCGGCGGCGATGAATTGATAAGGCACATGCATCAGCTCATCAGCAAAATATGGCTAGCAGAAAGCATGCCCGAAGATTGGAACCTCAGCGTACTGTGCCCTATCAACTCCGCCAGGTTTGCGCCTGCCTGTCCCAAGCCAGGATAAAGGAGGAGGGTTGGTTATGGGATACGTCCTATACCGTAAAAGGTTAGAGCCAACCAAGAGCTCGGGGTGGCGCCGATCTTGGTAGCAGGTCACTATATATATCATTGTGAAAAAAGCCTGGGATGGAATAGCAATGGTCCATATAACTTGTTAGCACGGGGATTGTCAAACCCGTCGAATGAGGTGACCTTATCTGTCCACGGCATTGAGACATGGTCTATATGACCAATAAAAGAATAATTGGTGTCTTAGGACACGGGCAAATGGCAAGGTCTTTAACAAGACCTTGTGAGGTCCTTCTGCAAGTCAGCTGGTCAAAAATCGTAGGCCCTTCGTTTAAGGTATGGTGGGGGCACCATGCCTTGAATAGAAGTGCCAGTCAAATACGAAATAGTGCTATGTGCACAGTCAAAAACAAAAATTCTTTATATATGTATATATGAATTTTTTGTCTCTATGCTGGGATGTTGTAGACCCCCCCTTTCGACGGGACCGAGTTGCCCAGGTGACTATCATGGGTTGGCCCTTCGGGAAGACTCGTGCTAGCTGTGGTTTGTGCACATCACTTGCACAGGTCTAGATTGACCGGTGGGGTCGCGCAGTAGTACGACCGGGCTGGCATACCTGCTTAGTATGCAAGAGATAGGATAGATCTCGTCTTCACCAGTAGATGGTAATGAAGCTACGCCATGTACCAGTAGCCAAACTGGTACTATTAATATTAATTCTTATTGCGTACTGCTTTTATTTCTTTCTAGGGATTTCTATGCCCTATACTTAAGAAAGGAGACCCAACAATCTGCGCAAGTTATAGAGGTATCAGTCTTATTTCCATCGCATATAAGGTTCTCTCAAGCTCACTGTGTGAAAGATTAAAGCCGATTACAAAAACACTGATTGGACCTTATCAGTGTGGCTTTCGACCTGGAAAGTCCACCATAGGGCAGTTTTTAACGCTACGACAAATCCTGGAGAAAACCCACTAAAATCAAACTGACACACACCATCTCTTTGTCGATTTTAAAGCTGCGTTCAATAGCCCGAGAAGGGATTGCCTATACGCAACAATGTCTGAGTTCGGTATACCTACAAAGTTGATCAGACTTTGCAGAATGACGTTGAGCAACTCACGCAGCTCCGTCAAGGTAGGAAATTACCTCTCCGAAACCTTCAATACCGAAAGAGGTTTCAGGCAAGGCGATCCACTGTCTTGCGATCTCTTTAACATCATCATGTAGGGGATCGTACGATCCCGGTGTGCATCGTAATGGCACCATTTTCTATAAAGGTGTTCAGCTACTTGCGTACGCTGATGATATTGATATTGTCGGCAGAGCCAAGAGAGATGTTACCGCTGCTTTCGCCGCTATCGAAAAGGAATCAGCCAAAGTGTGTTTGACGATAAATGAGGGTAAAACAAAGTATATGCTGTCTACAAACAAGGGAGCGCTGCGTTTAGACTCCCACGTTTCATCCGGCAGGTAAAACTTTGAGGTAGTCAATACCAGCAATGCTCTGGTTTTCTAAAAAAGCTCACCAAACATGTTTACCTAGCATAACCACGGCATTAGAAATGCAACAAACACTTTCATTACATCAATGTAATTTTCAAAAAGTTCTACAACAATAAACATTTTCACCTTTCTGCCAGCAACATTGTATTAAAGCACTTCCAGTTGTTTTTGCAGTTCAGTATTTTTATTTTTTTTTTTTTTTTTGTTATTTCTGACGCCGTTTCAAGGTAACTTTTAGCTTTTTCAAAGCTTTTAAGTGATTTTCTCGCTTAACTGTGATGGAATTTAGCAAAATTTCCCTAAACGTGCTAAAAAAAAGTCAGTCAAAAATATGTCTAAAGTTGAAGACCTTAGAGGAGTAAAAAAATACATCACGTGAGACTGAACGCGCATCGCGTGTGCTTTTGAAGAGCTGCATTGAACTGCTTTGTGTGAAGGTGCTTGTTGAGGTCTGCCATTGCATGCAAAAATGTTTCTATATGCAGGGGAGCGCATTTAATGAATGCATTTTTTAAGTAACTGGCAATAAGTGTTGCTGCTATATGAGAAAAAAAGGAGGAAAAAAATACTTTGAGTGCAATTCGCTCAATGCATTGGCGGGTATAGAAACTGCTCCTGGGGAGGAATGAGAATGAAATTAATCGCAAAAATATTTATTGCGTGAAACCAGGAAATTTTTATCAAAAGTATATTTTATACAGAATATTGAAAATAAAACAGTTGCACTTAAAATAGACTTTACAAGTTAAACTTAAAATTAAGGCACATATTAAGTGTATGGTTAAATCACAGTAAGACATAACATTAAATGTTGTGTGTCTGATTGGCATAATGCAATTAGAAAAACTAAGTACAAAAGTCGAATTAAATTAAAAAAATTCGAACTTAAGCTCCCCATACTTTAAATAAGAAGGTAAATATGTATATAAACGCATTATTTCTATTCAAAATATCTAAAACTTTTTCAATTGACAATATATTCTATCCAAAGGATGTTTACTTCTAATTGGAGAAAAGAGGACACCTTTTTACCAGGTACAAGGGAGTTATTTTCCTAATTCCAATGAAATTATGGGCAAACGTTAGTTGTATTTCTGGTAAAAGTATGAGTTTTTGAGGTTAACAATCTACTTCCAAGTTTAAAAATTAAACTGACGAAGAAAGTCGAATTATCAACGCGAAAGTTAGGAGGAGCATCATATTGCAAAGGCGGATAGTGCATATCAAGTAACTAAGAGTTTCTTGCAGAGCTTAAATATAACTCTTACAAAACAAATTTTTTAAGTTAAGTTCGACTGTGAACGTTTTTATTTAATATAAGAGTTAAAAGTTAAAAGTAAGTAAAAAAAAATGTCCTTAAATACTTAAGACTAAAAAATGTCGATTCTATATAACTGTGAAATTCAAAATGTTATTAAAAATAGAGAATAACTAAAAAAATATTATAGGCATTAATCAATTTTTTTAAGCATTTGTAGTAAGACACCGTAAAAATATACATTTTTAACAGCAGTGCTATTTTATATAGTTTTATAATTATAAATTTTATATAGTGCTTGAATTTAAGACTTCTCAGTTTTTGCAATCAAAAACAAATAATATGAGTTAAAGAAAAAAAAATTTAATTTAATGGAACTGCTTGAATTTTAAAAAGCTGTAATTTTACTAGATTATAATGGTGTTGGCATAAGAAAGGCAGCTCTCTCCCTTTTCGGCGAAAACAGCTTATTGAAACTGAAAACAATTTCATTAAACTAAATTTAAGCCTAATAAGATTTGTGAGAAACAAGAAAATATTTAAAATGAACGCTTCATGATTACCAGTTCTCGGATTTTGATGCCCTTAAAAACACCCAAAAAAAAAAGGACATAATGCCCTAAAAAAGCCTTAAAAATTCCATTAAAAATCCATACAAATGCCCTAAATACTAAAATTAATGATATAGTTTTAATTGCTCTTTATTTGTCGGTATTGTTGTATGTATCGAAATATTCTTTCCACTTCAGGACTGACGAAAGACGCATATTTAAAAGATGAAATGTCGCTTACATTCAAATTTCCTTTCAGTTGTATTTTACCTTCATACTCGGATTTTTTTTCAATGCTTGATGAAACTTTCTAAAGACAATCTCATCAGCATTGCTGAGTGCATAACGCGAAGCTTTTCTCTTATACCTTTAACCAATAATATGTAATACTCCAAAATTCTATGACTTGTGGTGGGTATCATTATTGAAAAACAGTATTTGAGCCTCTTGAGCTGCTTTGTCTGGAAAGATTTCAAAGGAATCTACATTTTTTACTGTCACTAACAATTCCTAAAATCCCTTAAAATTATTAAAAAAGGCTGCAATATGTAAAAATTCATAAAAATTACTCAAAAATTACCTTAAACAATGGAAAATGACCTAAAAATAGTCTATATATATATAAATGAATGTATGTATGTGCCCTGTAGGAAAATCAACTAATTTCAAAGTAGTTGATAAAGTAGTTTTTTGTTAACCACAACTAGTTGAAATTCTGACTTTTTTCCATGGAATGAACTAACATATTTTGTCTGGTGATGTCCGCTAAATAAGTCAATTGACTTTCGTCTGCATATAATTGCAACTACTTGTTAAATTAGTTAAATTTACATTATTTTTTAACTACTTAAAAATAAATCACTTGAAAACCGCATATATTTTCAGCTACTTGTTAAGTTGTTATATTTTAGTTGTTAAGTTAAGTTATATTTTAATTATTTTTTAATTACTTTAAAATAACCAATGGAAAACTATTACTGATGGCCTAAAGTTAATAAAATTTGATGAAATAACATGGTTAAATATATATTAACTTGTAATCTAATAAAAATTTGCAATTAAAACATGTCAAAATCAGAGTAGTTGCCGCCTTAATTTAATTCAAAGTAGTTTATCATCACTTGTTTTTAAGTAGTATTTCAATTACTTCATATATAATGCAATACCAACTATTTAGAATTGAAGTGGATGACGCCTTAATATAATTCAAAGTAGTTCATATACTGGTTTATTTTAAATTAGTTTTTTAATTAGTTGTTTTTAAAAACAAGTTAGTTTGTTCCTATAGGGTGGGTATGTGGGTATGTGGATATGTGTGTATATCACGTATAGACTCCAAAATCACCGAACCAAACTTTATGAAATTTTAAGGGATACTAAAGCAACGTTCTGGAAGTGTTCCTGTGAAATTTGGTATTGATTGAACAAGGGGGCGTGGTACCTCCCATACAACCCAAATTGGCTCTATCGCCCACAAACCAAAAAAAATGCTATACTCGTATATTAGACAGTTTTAATCATATAAAACTAAAATTTGGTAATTTTGTTCAGATGGTTACTTCCGGTGACTGAACAAAAAATGGGCGTAGTCTAAACTTTATATACACTATATCTACGCCCACTTTTCAGCAATCGTTTTAATTCCTGAAATGTTCAAGTTTTGGTAGTGAATCTTGATATGCAGGTGCAATGGATACAAGTGGCATTCACTATGTAAATATAAATGTTGTCACGCCCACTTTTACCGCCCACAAATCAGTAAAAATGCTTTATATCAGACGGCTTTTGACGTAGAAGACTAAGATTTGATAATTTAGTTTGTATGGATACTGTTGAGCAATGTACAAAAAATGGGCATGACCGCACTATATCTTCGCCCACTTTATCGAAATCTTGCTTATTTCTGAGTTGTACACGTTTTGATAGTGGATCTTGGTATGCAGGTGCTATGGGATCAAGTGGCAGTCACTATGTATATATAAATATTGCCACGCCCACTTTTACCGCCCACAAATCAGTAAAAATGGCACAAACTGAATACAAATTATTTAGCAGACAATTATTTGCAAGCCAATACCCGTGTTGAAAAAAAAAGGACGAAGACAGCGTAGTGATTAGTTGATCAGAAAAATTTTCCTTCAGAAACATTATGTAACGATTTGGCACACATAGAATCTATATTTTCCATAATTCATCGCTACATTATTACATAAGATGAAAAAGGTTTTGAAGCGAAGCTTTTTACTCCTCGTTCTGTGATTTGCTTAGGGAGAAATCTGAAAAATTTTCGACAGATTTTTTCTTGGAATTTTGATGGTTCTTTGTTACTAGCGCTTATTACAACAAGAAAATTTAATACTTTAATATTAAATGCTAAAAATATTTTTGGGCCTCCCGCGGGGATCGAACCCGTGTCCTCTTAAATGATAGTCCAGCACACTACCCACCAGGCCACAAAGACTTGTGAGAAACAGTTGTTAATTTAATGTTAGTTATAACAGAAGCTATGCTGCAGTAGATCGTCACCATCTATCAATAGATAGAGGATTGTGTATTTGATATGCTACAAAAATTTGCTTTTATTTACCTCAAGGTGTCTCCAGCATCGGTGTGTTTGTATTGTGAATGCGTTTGTGGTGTTGGTACGAAGAAAATTAGCAATGCCCACAAGTGCGTTGACAAGTGTGTTTGTAAATGTCAAAAATATAGATGATATCAATAAATATGGAATTAACAAACGCATGCATGAAATCGGCAAGGTATCTAAAATGTTTGTTAAATTTTGTTTCGTGTGCGATCATTAATATATATTTTAGAAGCGAAGTTTTTTACTCCTCGTTCTGTGATTTGCTTGGAGTGAAATCTGAAAAATTTTCGATAGATTTTTTTGCTACGCAGTACGCTGTTAAAGGAAAAAATTTGTTCAGTGCAGCCAAGTTCACAACCATGTGTGGAGAGTTAAAATGGAGAGTCGCTGGCATTATATGCCCGTATATGTAATTGGCGTGGAAATTTGACATTCAGCAATAAAAAATAAGCAGTAAATATGTTTTCTGTATATATGTAATTTATTTTATGTTATTTCAAATTTTTGAATTTAAAAGTTAATTTATTAAAAAGAAAAAATTATTAAGCTAATAAATATATGTAATTGCGTAAAAGCTTCGCTTTTCTCGTGTGTCCAACGACGCACCTGTTTTTTTAATTTAGTCCATCCTAAAAGTGGTTGAAAATATTAAAAAATCCTTGAAACTGTTGAGTGTACACAAAATTTTTAATAATATAAAATTAAATAATATAATATTAATAATATAGTAATAAAGAATTTAAAGATTGCCAAAAAAAAAATTTTGTTTAAAAACAACAGGTCTTCAATGAGTATTAATTTGTTTATGGTACAAACCTTACAGACTAGAGTATATATATAAATGTTAACAATTTCTTTATTAAAAGTATTCAATATTAAGGCTTTAAAGAAGCAAAGATACTAAAATATAAACAATTTGTTAAGCATAAATTTAAAGCTATCCCTAGAAATAGAAAAGACGATGATACGATTTCTAGAGAGCAAATTATAATCATTCATAGTTCTAGAAATTGGCTCATTGAGCGCATAGTTACTACTATGAAATGGAATGGTAAACATGTTATGTTGAGATGTTTCAGACCTGTGTAGTGGATTTGACCTGGAATCATATCGAAAATAATCATTAAAGAACGAATTCGTCTCCTGCTTTCGAGGGATTGAAGTTGAATAAGGAAATATCGCGTATTATATGAGGGAAGTGGCTCAACAAAATTTAAAGATCTATGCGAGAATTTTAGAAATTTTTTTTGCACTCGTTCAAGTCTTGCCGAGTGTGTTGCATAATATGGGTTCCAAATAAACGACGCATATTCGAGCTTGGAACGTACAAATGAAGTGTAAAGCAATTTATGAGTATTGGGGTCAAAGAGTTCTGAACTATTACCTATTACCTGAACTATTATCGAAAACTACTCCCAAATCAAGAATTTCATCAACCTTTGTTAACCCACTTTGTTTGGAGGAGAAAAAATTATTTTTTGTCATGATGAGCCAATTCTGAGCACGGATTTGTATTCTACAAAAAAAATTACTTCGGAAACGACCCTTAGCTGGCCAATACTATCGCAATGCCATTATTTGCAGACCTTTGTTACTGATGCACATATAATTATTTCCTATAGCAGAATAAATGCTTATTGCAAGTTTTGTATATAATGGTAAATTTTGTGAGGAAAGGACAAGCAAATTCTAAGATCAACTATTAATTAGACAGCAACCAATTTTTCTGCATACTTACATTTTACCGTTACTAGCTATTAGCTTTTACATAAACGTTTTGTCATTTTTTAAAATTTTAAAATATTGCCGAATACCTTCGTTACTTTTAACTCCTCTTAATTCTGCCCAAAAGTTGATAAAAAGCATCCCTGCTTATTATTAGCCGCTTATTTAATGCCTTAGTCTTGAACGTATTTAAACGTTCTTCGAAAAATTCCCTCATTTATGTTGAAGCTTTTAAAACAAACACTGCACTGTTGCAAATGTGAGACAAAAACGTTTGCCTGAAGCCAAGCTCCATGACTGCCCATTAGCTTAAGTTTGGTGCTCCCTATAGGGAAGCTTTGAGAAGCTTATCTTAGTTTTTCTGTTATGCTTCCTGTGTGTGCGTGTGTTTCCTTTTTTTTTTAATTCAAAAATTGTTTATTCAGCTGCCAAAAAATAAAAAAAAACATTTTAGCATTGCGCTCTACTATTATTCTCATTTTTTTTACACAACTTTTCCCAATTTTTAGCACACAGTGGCAACGCTGACACATAAATAAAAGTTAGCACACTAATTTACGTTACGTTATCTTAACTTATACCATGACAGCATAATGAAATGCATATTTTGGCTATGAAATTCGAACAAATTTTGTGGCAACACCTGCCGGCAATTTGTTGAAATGTAAATAAAGCAACGGAAGCATACAAAAGTTGAAGTAATTTTAAAGTAATGTGTTTAAAAATCTAAATTTTCTTAATAAGCATTTTTATCTGAAACCGAGTTCGTTTATCTCTTTGCGAATATTCATGCACATGATACACATTGCTGTTGAGATGAGCTGTTTTTCATATTTATGAATACATATTTTAAGATATTGAGAACCTCTATTATATTGCCCACATATAATAGAGGCCCACATATAATCTCACCTCAGCCAACCGACAGATGTCCTCCACAGCATGACAGAATCATAAGGTAGGGCCGACTCGGAGAAGAATGAAGTAGACAACGGAGAATATGCCGGCTAGTTGTTAAAATCAGCTGTTCTTCTCGAGCTTCTTTATGTTCACCAAGATTGATTTATAAGGTTGTCGCAGGGCTGATCGCACTCTCTTCTCAGTACCCATAATTGTCAAAACCAGCCAATTTGGCAAATGACTACGAAAGAATAACGGATGATAAAAGAGAGCACTTCCAGATTTTCTATTAGCTGTCAACTTCGATTTGACAATTATGGGTACTCGCTCTCTCCCTTGCGACAACCTTATAAATCAACATTGATGTTCACGTTTCGCAGTTGATTTTAGGTTAGAATTGCTTCAAGTTTTCTTGTATATTTTAGACTTCTGCCATATTTTATAGTTTTGATTACATTGTTTTTATAATATCTTCACTCAATTTAACACTCGCGACAGCACATTTTACAAGTTGGAAACATTGTATATTTACTTCGTTTGCAATTTCTACGAAATTCGTCGTTTTGACAACTAGCCGGCATTCTCATTTTCCACTATTCGTTGACGCGTGAGAACATTAAGCAAATCGGCCCTACCTTATAATTCTGCCACATAATTATAATGCTCCACAGTAGTTTGTTTGAACTCTATTTAGATTTAGATACTAAGTTGACTTTGATACTTTTGCTCTGAACTTAAAAAGCAAAATAATTCATTTTAATATCAATTGCTAATTTGATTTACTTTTACCTGCATCAAGTGACATTTCCAAAATTTTCACTCTAAAGCAAACAACACACTTAAAAATAAATTGCTTATTACTCATAAAGTCTATTAAGCTTCTTAATTTTAAAACCATTCTGAAAAACGTTTATATTTCCATTAACCCCAGCAATACGCACACTTCACAAAATAATTAGCATTCTTAAACTCAGTGACAAATTGTTACCCGTGGCTATGCTTAAGCACTTTGTGCGTAATTGCATAAAAATTCCTTGAAACTGTGTAAAATTTCATTAGGTCTGAAATTCAATATTTTTTCAAATTCATAATTAACCGCATTTATGATGAATTTGGTTTTTGCGTTATGCCCTTCACTGAGAAAGAGTGCGAGAGTGACGCATTAAATAAAGAGTTGCCATGTTTTGCTTATAAGATGGGTTGATTTTCAAATTTTTTTCCTGTTTTCAACAGTATTCAAGAATTGTGTTTTGTAATAAGCTTTTGAAGAGCTTCATTCACTTGGATTTTTTACGTATTTTTAATCGACTCCAAAAAGGAGTAGGTTCTTAAGTTCGTTGGTTTCCATTTTTTTAATGTACCTATGTACATTAGCGGGATTAAAAGACTAGACTATTTTTTTTTCAAAATCCCCTCTAAAACAGATTCAGGGAGATAAGAAGAGATGCCTGTGGAAACCAGAACTCTTAATATTAAAATTTAGAGGTCGCACATCGCGATTTTCTTTTTTCCATATAAAACTGTAATGATTTTACCGGAAACTGAAGAAAGAGTGTAATGATAGCATGCAATTAATTTTGAATTTGAATAACTTTTGAATTTTTGGTTTTTTTTTTTGGCTTATCAAAAAAATTATTAGGGTCATTTTTTTCATTTTCATTATTAGGGTCATTCATTTACCGTCCGTTGGTTTTTGACATATAAATTAGAAGTTGAAAAATAGTATTTCCAATGTTATTTATATGGAAAATAGCAAATCGCGATACGCGACCCCTAAATATTAATATTAAGAGTTCCGGTTTTTACAGGCATCTCTTCTCACCTCCTTGGATTTATTTCGGTGGGGATTTTGAAAAAATGTAATCGATTTTTTTCAATCACCCTAATGTATATCGATAATTTCTAAAGTACTTGCCCGATTACCGAAGTTTTTAATAAAAAATAGAGACCATAAACATGGAGGTGCCCATCTAAAAAAGTGGGCAGTACTAGCTTGTCAATATTAGAAAAACAGTGTATCTCAAATAATATTGTCACTAGGGTACTGAAATTTAGTACAGAGATAGGCACAATTAAGATCAAAAAGTGGATGTTATTTGAGAAATAATTTGAGATTATAGAATTCATTCCAAAAATGGGTAGAATTATTACAAAACACCATAAAGATAAAAACAAATCTATAAGTTGATACCAGTAAAAAATTAAAACTAAGGTGAAAATTTTTCCAATCAAAACCGTTTCCTTTTAAGACTATTCGTGAACGTGTCTTTTTTTGAAAATGACCATAAAAAGGATGACAAGAGTTTAAATGAGCTTACCGGTTGAAGCTTGATTCCCAACTTTTGTGAAACATTTCACATAAGCGGGAGAGTCAAAAAATTGTAGTCCTAGATGTGATTTCTTTCTGGCTATCTCACGCCTCTATTGAACCCTAGCTTGTGCACATGTATTTGTACCTGTGTGAAGCCTAGTTCGAGTTATCGTAAAAGCCCAAAATATTTCCGAGTGGAAATTTTCCTAAGGATACAGCCAGCAAATTATCAGGAAATCATAATTTTGATAAACAACTGATTTCAAACGTGACGCACTTTTTGATATTCATCCTGATCATGTCACCTGATACTGGTAATAACAGGATCAAAATTTGGATCAAAATTTTTAAGTAAGGATAGCCTTAGGAAAATCTAATATTTACCTAATAAGATATTGATAAGGTTTCCTTAAAAGGGCTATCCGTATCATATTATACCATTCCGTATCATATCCGTATCATAAATAAGAGCTTCCTTAACTGATTTTCATTCGGGTTATTTCTTTCGTAAACGATTTCGACGATTTAAATTATATGTGTTGTTGTGTCGGCCTTCTTAAAATGTAAACTTGCTGCTTGGTTGAGCTACGGTTGTTTATTTTGTAATTTTTCTTCAGGCCCAGAAGATGGCTTAAAAATTAAGCCAAAATATCGAAAAAAATATAAAACATTTTAAAAACTTCCAAAAAGATGTTTGCCTTTATTGCTACGGCCATAGCTCAACCAAGCAAAAAGTATTGATTTAAATTATATTCAAAAGAAAATATTTTAAAATCTTTGAAAATTTAACTGTTCCATTTTCTCATAAAAGTATTATATCATGACCGAAAAGATCCTCCAATAGCCAAAAACAATCACTGTATAAATTTTTTGTCTTATCAAATTGTTTGAGCAGAGAATCGTCTTCGATAAAAGTCATATTCAGATTTTAGATTATTTTACAAAACCCGTAATCCGAAAACTGAGGCCGAACTGCCGCTTCCATGAACGTACAACTCGCCACGTAAAACTGTGTTAATTGAATACAATTCAATAAAGAGTTGATGACGAATTCTACGTTCACGGAAGCAGCGATTCGGCCCCTGGTCTTTGCACAGAACCAATATCTTATACACAATATCTTATTTGAGTTATCACACCAAAATAGATTTTTTTGAAAACCATTAAGCAGCTGGATAAATTTTTATAAAAGAATTGAACAGTTACTTGTTTTTGCATATTTAAGAATTTGTTAAGTAGTAGATTTAAATTTAAATTATGTATTTGCAAATTAAAAAAATAAAATTAAAATTTCTCAACTTCGAAATTGGTTTTTTTAATTTTTTATTACAATAAAGAATAATTTTAAAAATACCAAAATTTAAAAAATGTTATTCTTTAAAAAAAAATTTTAATTTTTTTTTTTTTCTAATGTAATTGATTGCGTTTCGGATCCGTCACTGGACCTGGAATCGCTTTTTTATATTTGCGGATCTGTCTCGAACTCAGAACGGTCTTCATATACGAATTCTAGAAGGATTCCTTTTTTCAAAGTAGCGCGAATTCAAGACGGACTCGTTTTTTCTAAACAATGTGAATTTGCGACGTACTCGATTTTTTAAATAATACGGATTCAAAACGAATTTATACCAAATGCTAAATTTTATATTTTTATTCAAATATTTTTCAGTAGTTCATTGTAAGTAGTACGTAAAAAAATAAAAAAAAAATGAAATGGCCAATTCAGACCTTGAAAGGACTTTGACCGAGCTTCTTATGATCAAGTGTGTTTGTGCGTGTTGTGAAATGTTTGAACACAAATGATCGAGAACTGGACCTACAAGTTTTATGACGACTCCGAACGGCTTATGTTCTCAAGAAGCTTTTCATGGCAGTTTTTGCTCTCTGAGGTTTGCCATTGTCTGCAGAGTGGTGACGGCCGAACAGAAATATTAATTCAATTGAGTAAACTTTCTGTGTCAGGTGGGATTTGATTCAGAGTTCTTTGACGTATGGGCTGCGCCACGCCCACTGTAGCCACCAATTAGTAAGTTATTAACGTAATATGTAAAATAGTCACATGTAACTCTCTCTTTGTTCACTCTTGATAATTATTTAAAAATTCTGACAAGAAGTTTTATTCGATTTGATGGAGAGCTTGATATAAAAAAAGTTATTTAAAATAAAAATAAGTTACACAATTGTATTTCGTACTCTAAATGCACTGAAAATAAAATAAAAGATTTGATAACAACTTTAAGCCTGCCTTTTATGTTAACGCTGTGACCATTTTTTGACGGATTCGTAACGGGTTCGAAACGGGTCCGCATCCATTTTTGTGCACACTGGGATACCACATAATTTATCATAGTTCGTGTACTTTTTGCATTCTACAGCGTTCTACAGCTATTTTTTGCATTATATTGTTATTAAAAAAATTAATCCGTTCAAATGAATATTTATTTAAATAGTAAGCATAGTTTTGGGTCCAATAAGCTTAGAGATTGCATAAAAAATCAACCTAATATTCTACCATTTATAAAATTAAATTCGTTCGAGGTATAATTTCATATATATATTTTTTTGGCTATGAGGAACTTTTTGAGCATCGAAATCCACAATTAAAATGGTTCTTTAATATACAAACTTCTAACAGTTAAATTCAAATATACACCGAAAAAAAACTTGAGGCAAATTAACAATAAACTTCTGTTAATTTATTCAATGGCTTTGGCAATTTGATGCCTTCCAAGTTCTTGGATAAGGCAACCAAGTTTTATTTGTTTATCTATCGAATTTTATATGAATAAAAAATTATCGATATTTCGTACAAATTAACATACATACATCCGTTCTATCCAAGAATATTTATATAGTTTTACATAAATTTTAGTGATTTATACATAGCCTTTGTGTACTTTAACAAGAATTTTCTCAATTTTGCAAGCGTCGACTCTTACAATTGAAGGATTTTTGTAGGAATTATCGAAGTTTTCATTTTCAAACTATGCTTAGCTTGCATAAATACGTTTGCCTTTACACATTAGTTTTGCCACTCAGTACATTTTTTTCTTTCACAAAAGCGATGTATACATACATACAAGCAATTGTATGTTCTTACTATGGCTTTATTTTATCGGTGTAATGATTTTGACTTTTATAATTGTTCATTTGGCCAAAAAAGTTTTTTATTGATTAAGCGAAGTTTCTTAATTTTGCGTTGAAAATGTTAAAACTCCTAAATTTACATCATTATCTCAGATTTTCTTAAAAAAAAAAATAAATCACGTTTTTATCTAAATAGTTTTTCTTGACCCTATAAGGAGGGTTCAAACCCTAAAACGTCCCTTCTCTACGGGCCTGACATAAATATTAACAATAATTATCAAAATATTATTGGTTTCGAAAATTATTATCAGTCACAATGTTATTAGAAAAAGTTGGGAGTCTGGTTTCTTGGGGGATATAAAATTAAATATTATTTTACTATTAAATTTAAAATGAACACAGAAATATTTATTTTTTCACTTTTAATTGTTTCCCTGAAACTTGATTTTTTAAATTAATAGTATAAGTTTTTTCTTAAACTAATAATAATATCTCTTAGCTATGCAGTATCCAGATATATAGAAAACTAAATGTTGGCAACTCTATACAATAATTATTCAGCATATCTGCCTCAAATCAATTCAAATTTGTTTTCATATTTCAATACTTGGCAAAATACCGCAAACTACATTTAAGTTATTTCCTTCCTGATAACGCCAGCGGGCATTTTAATACGCCGGATATTAATTGTCGCAGGCTCAATCAGTGAAAATCGAATTTATTGGAGTGCAAATAGTATTGAAGGGTAGAATTGTTTTTTTTTTTTTTTCTATCTGTTCACCCTTTTGATGGAGAGTCAAATTTTGGCAGATTGTTTTTGATTTGTTTGTGTTTTGCGTTAGCTTGTATTTTTACTTTAGTGGATTTGGTTTTGCAGCAATTTGTAGAACTTTACTCCGACTGCTGAAAATATCTTTATTGAGTAAAAAGTTTCAATTTCATAATAAGCTTTAAGAGTGGAAACGTGTGTATACAAATTTATACACAATTAATTTTTTCTATCCGAAAACTTTGACTAATTGGTATTCACGATTTAGAAGAATTATTATAATATTTTTCCCCCATAACCAACTCCATTTAAAAATTAAATAACGAAAAATTTCATTTTGACCAGACAAATTTTTTTTTTTTTTTAATTTCGAACATTTATAAACATATTTTTCCATTTGTATCATTCAATCTTAAAATATTGACCGTAATTTAATGCATGCGTATATAAAGTAGTACATATTTGCATTTTTATACATTTTCCCCCTTTTTGCTTCAAGCTTTACCAAAAATAAAAGAAAATTTTTTCCAGCTTATATAAAATGAAGTCAAAATTGAGTGTAAAGAGCATTACTGCCATCAGTTGCATGTAGCTGCAATCATAGCATGAATAGCATAAATAATAAAATCCTAAAGATACTAACGACTTTTTCTCGCATGACATTTATTTTTCTATGCTTTTCTTTTATTTTATATGAAATAAGAAAATAAATTGCTTTCCACAGCATATTTACAGTAAATGTACATAAATACATGTATGCAGTTATGTGTAAACGTTGTATTCATTACAACAACCAAATGCAATCAAGTTTGTATGTATTAATGTTAGTATAGTAGTGAGTGCATGTGTATGTGTGTGTGTCCAAATGAAATTGGTCTGTGTTCAAAGTTGTTGTATAAAAGTCAATGTTTGCAATTGAATTTTCTTCAAATAGATTTATTTAGTTGCGTCACTCGAAAGATAAATGAAGCCATGGAGAGATAGAAAAATAACAGTATAAAATAATATTATATAAAAACTAGAGAAAAATACTAGATATGTTAGCAGATGGACCGCCAAAGGTTTGACAAATAGTTTTTGCTATATATAATGAAGGACGCCTTGGCATTGAGTTCGGTGTTTGTGATGAAGCGTTGGCAATAAAGTTCTTCCATCACTTCATTGATGGTTGGAGAAAATGTAGAAACGTAGCTGGGAAAAATGAGCACACATTCATTTAATATCTCATCAGATACTTTCACTAAATGTGAGGAACATTTTTCAATACGCAACTAGATAGATTGAAAATGTGATTTTATTATTGTTTGACTTGATTAAAAACCTCAAAACATACGCATAAGGAAAAAATATTCACGCAGAACAAGTTATATAAAAAATTGCGAGAGTTTATAAATATAAAGATCAACGATTATCCTAAAATAAAATTTACTGATTCGAGCACATATAAGCCATATCTTACTAAGAGAAAGAGCTTAATCTTAATTTTATTCTTAATCTTTGCCTTTAACTTCATCTTAATCTTAATCTCAAACTTACTTTTAAACTTTAAATTTATTTGCATCATCACAACATCCATCTTCACCCTCTCTTTATCTTCATCCTCATCTCCATCTTTATCTTCATGTTCATCTTCATTTTCATTTTCGTCTCCATCCATATCCATATCTTTATCTTTATCTTTATCTTTATCTTTATCTTTATCTTTATCTTTATCTTTATCTTTATCTTTATCTTTATCTTTATCTTTATCTTTATCTTTATCTTTATCTTTATCTTTATCTTTATCTTTATCTTTATCTTTATCTTTATCTTTATCTTTATCTTTATCTTTATCTTTATCTTTATCTTTATCTTTATCTTTATCTTTATCTTTATCTTTATCTTTATCTTTATCTTTATCTTTATCTTTATCTTTATCTTTATCTTTATCTTTATCTTTATCTTTATCTTTATCTTTATCTTTATCTTTATCTTTATCTTTATCTTTATCTTTATCTTTATCTTTATCTTTATCTTTATCTTTATCTTTATCTTTATCTTTATCTTTATCTTTATCTTTATCTTTATCTTTATCTTTATCTTTATCTTTATCTTTATCTTTATCTTTATCTTTATCTTTATCTTTATCTTTATCTTTATCTTTATCTTTATCTTTATCTTTATCTTTATCTTTATCTTTATCTTTATCTTTATCTTTATCTTTATCTTTATCTTTATCTTTATCTTTATCTTTATCTTTATCTTTATCTTTATCTTTATCTTTATCTTTATCTTTATCTTTATCTTTATCTTTATCTTTATCTTTATCTTTATCTTTATCTTTATCTTTATCTTTATCTTTATCTTTATCTTTATCTTTATCTTTATCTTTATCTTTATCTTTATCTTTATCTTTATCTTTATCTTTATCTTTATCTTTATCTTTATCTTTATCTTTATCTTTATCTTTATCTTTATCTTTATCTTTATCTTTATCTTTATCTTTATCTTTATCTTTATCTTTATCTTTATCTTTATCTTTATCTTTATCTTTATCTTTATCTTTATCTTTATCTTTATCTTTATCTTTATCTTTATCTTTATCTTTATCTTTATCTTTATCTTTATCTTTATCTTTATCTTTATCTTTATCTTTATCTTTATCTTTATCTTTATCTTTATCTTTATCTTTATCTTTATCTTTATCTTTATCTTTATCTTTATCTTTATCTTTATCTTTATCTTTATCTTTATCTTTATCTTTATCTTTATCTTTATCTTTATCTTTATCTTTATCTTTATCTTTATCTTTATCTTTATCTTTATCTTTATCTTTATCTTTATCTTTATCTTTATCTTTATCTTTATCTTTATCTTTATCTTTATCTTTATCTTTATCTTTATCTTTATCTTTATCTTTATCTTTATCTTTATCTTTATCTTTATCTTTATCTTTATCTTTATCTTTATCTTTATCTTTATCTTTATCTTTATCTTTATCTTTATCTTTATCTTTATCTTTATCTTTATCTTTATCTTTATCTTTATCTTTATCTTTATCTTTATCTTTATCTTTATCTTTATCTTTATCTTTATCTTTATCTTTATCTTTATCTTTATCTTTATCTTTATCTTTATCTTTATCTTTATCTTTATCTTTATCTTTATCTTTATCTTTATCTTTATCTTTATCTTTATCTTTATCTTTATCTTTATCTTTATCTTTATCTTTATCTTTATCTTTATCTTTATCTTTATCTTTATCTTTATCTTTATCTTTATCTTTATCTTTATCTTTATCTTTATCTTTATCTTTATCTTTATCTTTATCTTTATCTTTATCTTTATCTTTATCTTTATCTTTATCTTTATCTTTATCTTTATCTTTATCTTTATCTTTATCTTTATCTTTATCTTTATCTTTATCTTTATCTTTATCTTTATCTTTATCTTTATCTTTATCTTTATCTTTATCTTTATCTTTATCTTTATCTTTATCTTTATCTTTATCTTTATCTTTATCTTTATCTTTATCTTTATCTTTATCTTTATCTTTATCTTTATCTTTATCTTTATCTTTATCTTTATCTTTATCTTTATCTTTATCTTTATCTTTATCTTTATCTTTATCTTTATCTTTATCTTTATCTTTATCTTTATCTTTATCTTTATCTTTATCTTTATCTTTATCTTTATCTTTATCTTTATCTTTATCTTTATCTTTATCTTTATCTTTATCTTTATCTTTATCTTTATCTTTATCTTTATCTTTATCTTTATCTTTATCTTTATCTTTATCTTTATCTTTATCTTTATCTTTATCTTTATCTTTATCTTTATCTTTATCTTTATCTTTATCTTTATCTTTATCTTTATCTTTATCTTTATCTTTATCTTTATCTTTATCTTTATCTTTATCTTTATCTTTATCTTTATCTTTATCTTTATCTTTATCTTTATCTTTATCTTTATCTTTATCTTTATCTTTATCTTTATCTTTATCTTTATCTTTATCTTTATCTTTATCTTTATCTTTATCTTTATCTTTATCTTTATCTTTATCTTTATCTTTATCTTTATCTTTATCTTTATCTTTATCTTTATCTTTATCTTTATCTTTATCTTTATCTTTATCTTTATCTTTATCTTTATCTTTATCTTTATCTTTATCTTTATCTTTATCTTTATCTTTATCTTTATCTTTATCTTTATCTTTATCTTTATCTTTATCTTTATCTTTATCTTTATCTTTATCTTTATCTTTATCTTTATCTTTATCTTTATCTTTATCTTTATCTTTATCTTTATCTTTATCTTTATCTTTATCTTTATCTTTATCTTTATCTTTATCTTTATCTTTATCTTTATCTTTATCTTTATCTTTATCTTTATCTTTATCTTTATCTTTATCTTTATCTTTATCTTTATCTTTATCTTTATCTTTATCTTTATCTTTATCTTTATCTTTATCTTTATCTTTATCTTTATCTTTATCTTTATCTTTATCTTTATCTTTATCTTTATCTTTATCTTTATCTTTATCTTTATCTTTATCTTTATCTTTATCTTTATCTTTATCTTTATCTTTATCTTTATCTTTATCTTTATCTTTATCTTTATCTTTATCTTTATCTTTATCTTTATCTTTATCTTTATCTTTATCTTTATCTTTATCTTTATCTTTATCTTTATCTTTATCTTTATCTTTATCTTTATCTTTATCTTTATCTTTATCTTTATCTTTATCTTTATCTTTATCTTTATCTTTATCTTTATCTTTATCTTTATCTTTATCTTTATCTTTATCTTTATCTTTATCTTTATCTTTATCTTTATCTTTATCTTTATCTTTATCTTTATCTTTATCTTTATCTTTATCTTTATCTTTATCTTTATCTTTATCTTTATCTTTATCTTTATCTTTATCTTTATCTTTATCTTTATCTTTATCTTTATCTTTATCTTTATCTTTATCTTTATCTTTATCTTTATCTTTATCTTTATCTTTATCTTTATCTTTATCTTTATCTTTATCTTTATCTTTATCTTTATCTTTATCTTTATCTTTATCTTTATCTTTATCTTTATCTTTATCTTTATCTTTATCTTTATCTTTATCTTTATCTTTATCTTTATCTTTATCTTTATCTTTATCTTTATCTTTATCTTTATCTTTATCTTTATCTTTATCTTTATCTTTATCTTTATCTTTATCTTTATCTTTATCTTTATCTTTATCTTTATCTTTATCTTTATCTTTATCTTTATCTTTATCTTTATCTTTATCTTTATCTTTATCTTTATCTTTATCTTTATCTTTATCTTTATCTTTATCTTTATCTTTATCTTTATCTTTATCTTTATCTTTATCTTTATCTTTATCTTTATCTTTATCTTTATCTTTATCTTTATCTTTATCTTTATCTTTATCTTTATCTTTATCTTTATCTTTATCTTTATCTTTATCTTTATCTTTATCTTTATCTTTATCTTTATCTTTATCTTTATCTTTATCTTTATCTTTATCTTTATCTTTATCTTTATCTTTATCTTTATCTTTATCTTTATCTTTATCTTTATCTTTATCTTTATCTTTATCTTTATCTTTATCTTTATCTTTATCTTTATCTTTATCTTTATCTTTATCTTTATCTTTATCTTTATCTTTATCTTTATCTTTATCTTTATCTTTATCTTTATCTTTATCTTTATCTTTATCTTTATCTTTATCTTTATCTTTATCTTTATCTTTATCTTTATCTTTATCTTTATCTTTATCTTTATCTTTATCTTTATCTTTATCTTTATCTTTATCTTTATCTTTATCTTTATCTTTATCTTTATCTTTATCTTTATCTTTATCTTTATCTTTATCTTTATCTTTATCTTTATCTTTATCTTTATCTTTATCTTTATCTTTATCTTTATCTTTATCTTTATCTTTATCTTTATCTTTATCTTTATCTTTATCTTTATCTTTATCTTTATCTTTATCTTTATCTTTATCTTTATCTTTATCTTTATCTTTATCTTTATCTTTATCTTTATCTTTATCTTTATCTTTATCTTTATCTTTATCTTTATCTTTATCTTTATCTTTATCTTTATCTTTATCTTTATCTTTATCTTTATCTTTATCTTTATCTTTATCTTTATCTTTATCTTTATCTTTATCTTTATCTTTATCTTTATCTTTATCTTTATCTTTATCTTTATCTTTATCTTTATCTTTATCTTTATCTTTATCTTTATCTTTATCTTTATCTTTATCTTTATCTTTATCTTTATCTTTATCTTTATCTTTATCTTTATCTTTATCTTTATCTTTATCTTTATCTTTATCTTTATCTTTATCTTTATCTTTATCTTTATCTTTATCTTTATCTTTATCTTTATCTTTATCTTTATCTTTATCTTTATCTTTATCTTTATCTTTATCTTTATCTTTATCTTTATCTTTATCTTTATCTTTATCTTTATCTTTATCTTTATCTTTATCTTTATCTTTATCTTTATCTTTATCTTTATCTTTATCTTTATCTTTATCTTTATCTTTATCTTTATCTTTATCTTTATCTTTATCTTTATCTTTATCTTTATCTTTATCTTTATCTTTATCTTTATCTTTATCTTTATCTTTATCTTTATCTTTATCTTTATCTTTATCTTTATCTTTATCTTTATCTTTATCTTTATCTTTATCTTTATCTTTATCTTTATCTTTATCTTTATCTTTATCTTTATCTTTATCTTTATCTTTATCTTTATCTTTATCTTTATCTTTATCTTTATCTTTATCTTTATCTTTATCTTTATCTTTATCTTTATCTTTATCTTTATCTTTATCTTTATCTTTATCTTTATCTTTATCTTTATCTTTATCTTTATCTTTATCTTTATCTTTATCTTTATCTTTATCTTTATCTTTATCTTTATCTTTATCTTTATCTTTATCTTTATCTTTATCTTTATCTTTATCTTTATCTTTATCTTTATCTTTATCTTTATCTTTATCTTTATCTTTATCTTTATCTTTATCTTTATCTTTATCTTTATCTTTATCTTTATCTTTATCTTTATCTTTATCTTTATCTTTATCTTTATCTTTATCTTTATCTTTATCTTTATCTTTATCTTTATCTTTATCTTTATCTTTATCTTTATCTTTATCTTTATCTTTATCTTTATCTTTATCTTTATCTTTATCTTTATCTTTATCTTTATCTTTATCTTTATCTTTATCTTTATCTTTATCTTTATCTTTATCTTTATCTTTATCTTTATCTTTATCTTTATCTTTATCTTTATCTTTATCTTTATCTTTATCTTTATCTTTATCTTTATCTTTATCTTTATCTTTATCTTTATCTTTATCTTTATCTTTATCTTTATCTTTATCTTTATCTTTATCTTTATCTTTATCTTTATCTTTATCTTTATCTTTATCTTTATCTTTATCTTTATCTTTATCTTTATCTTTATCTTTATCTTTATCTTTATCTTTATCTTTATCTTTATCTTTATCTTTATCTTTATCTTTATCTTTATCTTTATCTTTATCTTTATCTTTATCTTTATCTTTATCTTTATCTTTATCTTTATCTTTATCTTTATCTTTATCTTTATCTTTATCTTTATCTTTATCTTTATCTTTATCTTTATCTTTATCTTTATCTTTATCTTTATCTTTATCTTTATCTTTATCTTTATCTTTATCTTTATCTTTATCTTTATCTTTATCTTTATCTTTATCTTTATCTTTATCTTTATCTTTATCTTTATCTTTATCTTTATCTTTATCTTTATCTTTATCTTTATCTTTATCTTTATCTTTATCTTTATCTTTATCTTTATCTTTATCTTTATCTTTATCTTTATCTTTATCTTTATCTTTATCTTTATCTTTATCTTTATCTTTATCTTTATCTTTATCTTTATCTTTATCTTTATCTTTATCTTTATCTTTATCTTTATCTTTATCTTTATCTTTATCTTTATCTTTATCTTTATCTTTATCTTTATCTTTATCTTTATCTTTATCTTTATCTTTATCTTTATCTTTATCTTTATCTTTATCTTTATCTTTATCTTTATCTTTATCTTTATCTTTATCTTTATCTTTATCTTTATCTTTATCTTTATCTTTATCTTTATCTTTATCTTTATCTTTATCTTTATCTTTATCTTTATCTTTATCTTTATCTTTATCTTTATCTTTATCTTTATCTTTATCTTTATCTTTATCTTTATCTTTATCTTTATCTTTATCTTTATCTTTATCTTTATCTTTATCTTTATCTTTATCTTTATCTTTATCTTTATCTTTATCTTTATCTTTATCTTTATCTTTATCTTTATCTTTATCTTTATCTTTATCTTTATCTTTATCTTTATCTTTATCTTTATCTTTATCTTTATCTTTATCTTTATCTTTATCTTTATCTTTATCTTTATCTTTATCTTTATCTTTATCTTTATCTTTATCTTTATCTTTATCTTTATCTTTATCTTTATCTTTATCTTTATCTTTATCTTTATCTTTATCTTTATCTTTATCTTTATCTTTATCTTTATCTTTATCTTTATCTTTATCTTTATCTTTATCTTTATCTTTATCTTTATCTTTATCTTTATCTTTATCTTTATCTTTATCTTTATCTTTATCTTTATCTTTATCTTTATCTTTATCTTTATCTTTATCTTTATCTTTATCTTTATCTTTATCTTTATCTTTATCTTTATCTTTATCTTTATCTTTATCTTTATCTTTATCTTTATCTTTATCTTTATCTTTATCTTTATCTTTATCTTTATCTTTATCTTTATCTTTATCTTTATCTTTATCTTTATCTTTATCTTTATCTTTATCTTTATCTTTATCTTTATCTTTATCTTTATCTTTATCTTTATCTTTATCTTTATCTTTATCTTTATCTTTATCTTTATCTTTATCTTTATCTTTATCTTTATCTTTATCTTTATCTTTATCTTTATCTTTATCTTTATCTTTATCTTTATCTTTATCTTTATCTTTATCTTTATCTTTATCTTTATCTTTATCTTTATCTTTATCTTTATCTTTATCTTTATCTTTATCTTTATCTTTATCTTTATCTTTATCTTTATCTTTATCTTTATCTTTATCTTTATCTTTATCTTTATCTTTATCTTTATCTTTATCTTTATCTTTATCTTTATCTTTATCTTTATCTTTATCTTTATCTTTATCTTTATCTTTATCTTTATCTTTATCTTTATCTTTATCTTTATCTTTATCTTTATCTTTATCTTTATCTTTATCTTTATCTTTATCTTTATCTTTATCTTTATCTTTATCTTTATCTTTATCTTTATCTTTATCTTTATCTTTATCTTTATCTTTATCTTTATCTTTATCTTTATCTTTATCTTTATCTTTATCTTTATCTTTATCTTTATCTTTATCTTTATCTTTATCTTTATCTTTATCTTTATCTTTATCTTTATCTTTATCTTTATCTTTATCTTTATCTTTATCTTTATCTTTATCTTTATCTTTATCTTTATCTTTATCTTTATCTTTATCTTTATCTTTATCTTTATCTTTATCTTTATCTTTATCTTTATCTTTATCTTTATCTTTATCTTTATCTTTATCTTTATCTTTATCTTTATCTTTATCTTTATCTTTATCTTTATCTTTATCTTTATCTTTATCTTTATCTTTATCTTTATCTTTATCTTTATCTTTATCTTTATCTTTATCTTTATCTTTATCTTTATCTTTATCTTTATCTTTATCTTTATCTTTATCTTTATCTTTATCTTTATCTTTATCTTTATCTTTATCTTTATCTTTATCTTTATCTTTATCTTTATCTTTATCTTTATCTTTATCTTTATCTTTATCTTTATCTTTATCTTTATCTTTATCTTTATCTTTATCTTTATCTTTATCTTTATCTTTATCTTTATCTTTATCTTTATCTTTATCTTTATCTTTATCTTTATCTTTATCTTTATCTTTATCTTTATCTTTATCTTTATCTTTATCTTTATCTTTATCTTTATCTTTATCTTTATCTTTATCTTTATCTTTATCTTTATCTTTATCTTTATCTTTATCTTTATCTTTATCTTTATCTTTATCTTTATCTTTATCTTTATCTTTATCTTTATCTTTATCTTTATCTTTATCTTTATCTTTATCTTTATCTTTATCTTTATCTTTATCTTTATCTTTATCTTTATCTTTATCTTTATCTTTATCTTTATCTTTATCTTTATCTTTATCTTTATCTTTATCTTTATCTTTATCTTTATCTTTATCTTTATCTTTATCTTTATCTTTATCTTTATCTTTATCTTTATCTTTATCTTTATCTTTATCTTTATCTTTATCTTTATCTTTATCTTTATCTTTATCTTTATCTTTATCTTTATCTTTATCTTTATCTTTATCTTTATCTTTATCTTTATCTTTATCTTTATCTTTATCTTTATCCTTTAAAATCCTTTAAAAAAAAAGGATTCTCTGCTAATATTAATTTCAACACAAAAGACAAAATAAAAGAAGCAACTTATGGCTAAAGAAAATCGAAGTTAAATAAAAGTGAAAATAAAGGTAGACGAAGAGAAAGAGGTAGAGTTCGTTGAAGAGAAACTAACAATTGATGAAGAGTTAGTGTGAATGTTATATATAAAGTTTTAATATGAATATGAAACTCAACTCAAATTTACACTTACACTCTAACTCCAACACAAAATCTGGCTTTAACTCTAATTAAAACTTTATACGAGTATATAACATTCACACTAACTCTTCATCAATTGTTAGTTTCTCTTCAACGAACTCTACCTCTTTCTCTTCGTCTACCTTTATTTTCACTTTTATTTAACTTCGATTTTCTTTAGCCATAAGTTGCTTCTTTTATTTTGTCTTTTGTGCTGAAATTAATATCAGCAGAGAATCCTTTTTTTTCCTTTTCAGTGCTTTCTCTTCTCATCTTCGTATTCCTCCCTCTTTGTTCAAATCAAATAATTTAATATTTTTCCGAAAATATCTGAGTTGATTTCTTGGTTTTCTTTTTTGTAATATTTTTGTAAAATGGTCACTCATAATATTATTCCACTCCAGACGGGCATCAGTTGCATAACTGCAGGCCCCACCAAAATCATTTTAACGTAACTGACCCCACTTCACTAAAGTATCGTTGTTCGGTTCGTTGTTGTCAAGTGCTTTAAGCTGTTGTTGTTGTCGTTTTCTTTTTGTCGTCTTCGCACTTTTGCCCACTGTTGTTATCCGCACCCACAGGGATTCAATTTCAATTCTTCCTCGAGATTTCTTCAGCTGCTTTACGAATTTTATTCTGCGCATCAATGGTTGCTTGTTTTTTGTGGTCGTTATTATTCGTTGCTATTGTTGTTGTTGTTTTTGTTGTTGTGGCTGATCCTTGCTCTGCTCCGTGACTGTCGGCTGTACTGTGAGCGATTTTCGAGATTTTTCATTATTGTTGCTAGGATTTTTTGTTATGGTTTTTTAGGGTTTTTTTTTTGTTTTTCTATTTTTTTTACTCTTGTTCTTCGGTATTGGTTGTCATGTGGGAACATTTGTCATTTTTGTGGTTTTAACAATTTCATCAGCCAAAAGATATCAAAAGAAAACCAATAGAAAAACCACAAAAATTCATTGGCTGTTGTTGTTGCTAGTGATTTGATGAAAAATCATATCATAACCGGATGTTGTCCATGACTGCAGGCAGAATATCAATGAATGCAAGAAAAATATTGAGGGAAAAACTATGAGCGAAAATAATAAAAAAAAAAAAAAAATTAGCAAGAAATTGGAAACAGATTTGAGCAGTTTCCGTGTAGTTTTTTGTTTAACTTTTTTTTTTATTTGTGAACAGGAAATTATTGCCAACGTAATTGCAATGGCGAAAAGCTATTTCAGTTTTTCACCAATGAAAATTGCGCTAAATTAGAGTAAAACAATATGTGCATTCTACTTCTACTGTGAAATTGATTACATGGTTTGCTTTTACAGAATGAAAAATTTGTTAAAGTCGCAGCTGCAATGAAAAAATAATGCCAAAAATTATCAAAATTTACAAAAAGTTAAGCTACGCACAAAATTATCAAGTGAAGAACTAAATAACAGTAGTGACTATTCTTCTCGACCGCAATGACGGAATATGAGTATTCTATAGGGCGACAAGACAATACTGAACGGAAGATGAGCGATCATTTTTCCAAAACTCTATATTTTGTGGATTTTTAAAGGTTGCTGCTGTATCCATTATAAGTCAGAGGGGTACTATTGAAATCATGAACATGTACGAATCACACTGGTCCTGATCTTTAAAATAAAGCTCAAGTGTCATTCTCCGAATTTTTCCAAAATAGCTTGAAAAATAATAGAAGCAAAAATAATTGTTTTCTAAAGATATCTTGAGGAATATAAACTTTACTCAAGTTTTGTTTATATTGACTCTGTCCAGAAGACCCATCACAGTCCCATTTAGAGTACAATGTTAAAGGTATAGCATCTTATTCTATATCAAAATAACTGAATTCAAAATTCTTTGGATTTCTGGTTCGATTACGTCAATTTTGTACTCATCATACGAACACTATAAGCAAAAAAATGCAATCAAAATTTTTAAAAAATCGCTCTACTAATAAGAGAGAAAACGGGAGAAACCTTTTACTTATAACATTTTGTGAATTGTCTAACTATGTACTTGAGTGTTCCAAATAAAAAAAAATAAAGCATTTATAATTTTGTTCTATTGTAAGAAAAAATTAAATATTTTAGAAGCGGTACTAATGTCGAACCTAGGGTGACAGAATGCCTTGATCCGCCATTGCGGAAAAGACCTACTTTGAAGACGTTACAATAAATTTTAATGCATAATAAATATTTTGTGTTTTGTGCAGGATCAAATAGATGACTTGTTTTATTTTTATAAATTTTAAAAATTTGTACTAAAATCAAGATTCGTCTTACTTTCAATCCATGACAAGTAAGAAGATACGAGAGGGTACGCATCTGCTGAGTGAGGGGTACAATGTGTCATTCCAAATGATACCACACCAACTTGTACTGCACTTGAACCATTGCCCTTGACCGCTGGGCTACCGGAGTCTCCTTTGCAGGCACTTTGCGTCTTAGAATAGGTACAGAACTGTTCTTCAGGCATTTGAATTTCAAACAACTTTCCACATTCTGTGTTATCTAAAACTTTAACCCTAACGAATTGCAAATCGGTGGTTTTAGTTTCAGGACCTATTAGGCCCCATCCGGCCACAGTGATAAGATCACCAACACATGGAGCCGTATGAGACAATGCTATAGGTTGAATGTGTTCGCCATATTCGAAGTATTCAGTTCTAATCAAGGCAATATCATTTATCGTCACATCCTTTCCGGGCAGATAGTTTTCGTGGATAATAACGTCTGTGGCATATACCATTCCTGTATAGTCACTGCCCCCTCTATAGCCCAACACAACTTTGATTTCATGTATGACACTAAAAACATGTACAGTAAAATTATCTGCTTATTTAGTGTTGTATCTAGCTAAAAAAACATAAAATTTACGTACTCGTGATCAAAACAATGTGCAGCAGTCAAAATCCATTCATTATGTATGACGGAAGCTCCACATTCTCCAAACTCAGTGTTATTTAGAGACAATTCAAGAAGAAGCCTAGAAGCCTACTTGAAATCAGATGGATTGGCGATATTTCCTCCAAGGAAGCGACCTCTTGGTTTAGCTGATAATACACCGCTTGCTAACACTAAAACAAAGACGATTAAAACTTTCATTATGATCACTGTTGAAACTTTTTTGACAACTATTCAATATTTCGTTGCCTTTTATAGTCGCTAAACAACATGTTCACCAAATATCATACGTGTCTGGCAAATATTAGCTCAATTTGGTTTCTAAGACGACATTAAAAAATAATTAATGAAAATACAGAGGAGCGCAAAGTAATTTCTTTTGGATTAGAATTAAATTTACCCACCCACTTTTGTAGGCTTAAAACTGCTCAACGAACTAAGGACTATATGTGTGAAATTTGGTTGAAATCGGGCAAACGGTATAGATGGCGCTAGTTTAAAAAGAAAGTGACACACCCCCTGTCTAGTACCGCCCAATTTAATGAAGGTACCACTGCTAAAATTACCTAGGTTTATGTGTGCAAAATTTGGTTGAAGTCAGACACACGCTGTAACAAAAGTTCGATGAAAAATAAAATGGCACGCCCACTTTTTTAGTCTTAAGGCTTCACATTATATCAAAGAATATATAGGCAAAATTTTGTGACGAATTATAGGCGAATTATAGGTTGACATTAATTTTTTATATATATTTGCAAAAGGTTTTTCTATTTTGATGAAGTGACTTCGTATGGAAGTTAGGGTGAGCTTTCATTAGATCAACTGACAGCTAGATCATTACAATAAATTTTGTGCAATTTCATATACATATATATACACAATTGCGCCCACTTTTATAAACTACGGACTGCTCCTTATGGTAAAGAATAAATTTGCAAATTTGCTTAAAATCGGAAAAGCGGTATAGGGGAGTTCGATTAGAATTAAATTGAGACGCCCCATGCCAATCCCAGCCACTTTTATAGGCTTAAAACTTCTCATTATACCAAAGAATATAGGTGGGAAATTTGTTTGAAAACGGAGAACGATGTTGAGGTAAATAGATTAGAAATAAAGGGCCACGCCCACTGTCTAGTACCGCATACTTTTATAAACTACGCACTGATCCTTATGCCAAATAATATGTGAGCAAAATTTGATTTAAGACGGACAAACGTTATGAAGGGAGTTCGATAAGAATTAAAATGACACGCCCCCTGTCCAATCCCACTCACTTTTGTAGGCTTTAAACTGCTCATTGAACTAAGGACCATATGTGGGAAATTTGGTTGAAATCGGACAAACGGTGTAGATGAAGCTAGTTTAAAAATAAAGTGCCACGCCCCCTGTCTAGTGCCGCCCATTTTAAAAAACGTTACACTGCTAAAATTACCTAGGATTATATGTGCAAAATTTGGTTGAAGTCAGACACACGGTGTAACAGAAGTTCGAATACAAGTAAAATGCCACGCCCACTTTTCTAGTCTGAAGGCTTCACATAATACCGAAAAATATATATGCAAAGAGAGAGATAACATTAAGTTTTATATAAATATATGTATGAAGATTTTTCGATTTTTCTATTTTCGAACTTATTTTTTTATCAAAAACGGGCGTTATCGGATTTTTGTTGCTCTTTGAATGATTGTGGAGAGAGATAGAGAGAGATAAACATCATATAAAAAAATTCTAAACATGCTTAAGATGTTCATTCAATCTCTTTGCTATCAACATTTTTATTGTTTACAATGTGTTTATCCACTCTCACTCTCACTGTTTGTTTTTGGCAGTTTCTATTGAAAGCAACAACAAAACTTTTGAACGTCGTTCAAACGTTCACCGTGTGACATCAACCCTTAAGACATAATTTGTTTTATTTTGCTTTGCAGCTCAGCACTTCAAATATATAATATATCTCTCTCTCTCTCTCTTATCGCCTTGCGCAAAGCTCATTTTATGGTATAATTATACCATGTAGTCTTGACAACTGTCTTTTCTCTCAGAGCACCGACCACGAATTGTCAAAATCAATACAAAGTTTAATTTATTATCTGTTTTGCTGCTTATTCATTTTCTCTTTTTCGATGAGCTTTTGACAACTCCTGATCGCCTACAGAACTGCTACTCCTACCCATGGCAGAATTATAAGGTAGGGTAAACTCGGAGAGAAATGGAGTAGAAAGCAGAATAAAGCTAGATTGATGTCAAAATCAGCTGTTCATCGCGAATTTCTTTATGCTCACGTTTCGCAGTTGTTTTTAGGTTAAAACTGTTACAGGTTTTTTTGCAATTTTAAGACTTCTTTCACATTTTATAGTTTTTATTACACTTTTTATAAAATATTTTCACTCAAATTAGCACAAATTTAACAACCGCACTGTTTGCAACTTGGAAACAAAATATTTTCTTCTACGAAATTCGTCGTTTTGACATATATGTTGCTTCTCATTATCCACTCTTCGTTGACGCGTGAGAGCACTCAGCGCAGCGGCCCTACCTTATCATTGTATCATGCTCCTACCTTGAAATCATTATATTATGGCTCATCTGTTCTTTATGTTGTGCTTTTCTAGCTCAGCATAAAAAGAGATAAGCAGAGAGCAACATGAAGTTTATAGAAACTCTCGCAACAAAAACGTGTAAAAAAAAACCGATCAAGCGACGCGTGGCATTGGGGATGATTTCTTAAAAAAGTTAATGCTCTTATTAAATATACTTATTATTAAAATTTCCAAATAAAAAATATCCCTAAGATATAGCACAAATATGAATTTTTAAACTTATTTCATAAAAATTACGCAGTATTTTTGGAGTTTACCTGGAAACAAAAATGTGCACTTCAATTTTTTATAATAGTATAGATATAAATATATACATATATATTTTCTGTGGCGATATATATATATATATATATATATATAAATTAAGGTGGGTCAAAAACCAAACACGATATCTTTCGGCACTCATATTCTGGGAGCTGAATTCAAGTAGATCTTAAATCCAAACGGATATCGAAATCAGTGGAACCGTCTGCCAGCGGTTTTGATTTAAAACTCACTTTTTCGCCAAAAATCAACGGTTTTTTGCTGTAAGTTTTTATAAATTTTAAATAACTACCCAGAAGTAGGTTGCAAATGAAAGGTATCTAAGACCCCAAAGTTCTGGATAGGAAGATTGTTAGATTCGACAATTTTTTTAGTACAACAGTGCTCAGAATTCTGTCCAAATTTTTGGTATTTTTCACAAAAAGCGCATAAATCCGCTATTTTTAGATAAATTTAAAAAATATTGAGTATTGTTCAATAGCACTTGATGTAATATTGAAATAAATAAAAAAAAAATTAAAAATAGTGTCAAAGACTTTCCAATGAGAATGTATTAAAAAAATAAATTCCACTATTTTGAATTTTTTTTAATATCAATAGATTACATCAAGTCTTTATTTACAATACTAAATTTTCTTAAATTTACAGAAAATTAGCAGATTTAAAGCGATTTTTGCGAAAAGTACTCAATCAAAAATATCTTTTACGATGAAAATTCATTAAAAAATTAAATTCTGCTATTTTGATTTTTTTTTTTTTATATGTATCAATACATTACATCAAGTAATTTTTGTACAATGCTATTTTGATTTTTTTTTCTATATTTATTAATATTTTTTAGCAATATTAAATTTTCTAAAATTTACTTAAAAATAGCAGATTTATAACGCTTTTTGTGAAAAATACCCAAAATTTTGACCAGATTCTGAACACTGTTGCACTAAAAAAATTCTCGAATCTAACAATTTTCCTATTCAAAACTTTGGGGTCCTAGATACCTTTCGTTTGCACCCTACTTTTGGTAGTTATTTCGGATCGATAAAACCTTAGGCCGAAAAAACCGTTGATTTTTGGCGAAAAAGGGATTTTTTTAAATCAAAACCGATTTAAAACCGATTTTTTTAAGTCAAACCGAATTCGATATCCTTTTGGATTTAAGATCATCTTAAATCCAAAATTCAGAATAGTAGAAAGTTTAGAACCCTGAACAAAACGATCCACCTTAATATATAATTAGCGGGTTTTTCACTTCAGCCAAAATTAATAAATTTTTTTTACGTTTTCTATTTTTTTATTCTTTTTTTCAACCAGCTTGTTTAGTGTTTTTACTCTTTAGGAACCAATTAAAAGCTTCTGTGGCGATATTTTTCGCTATTGCAGCTAGTTTTTGCTAAAACTGCTTTCACAGTGACGATATTGAGCGTTTTTTTAGCGTAACATTCGTCAGTTTGTTTTTGCCATTAAATGGCATCAATGCTCTTGTGTTTCTATTGTAAGTGATGGTCAAGGTCAAAATAAATAAACGAAAGTTGTTTTCGTTTTTTTCAGAAATTATTAACTATAACAAAAATCGCGAAAAAATTTTACGTATGTGAAATTCTCTTTAACAATAATTTTTTACGCGATTTTCTTAGAAAAAAAAAAGACAAACTCATTTTCGGGAGAGTGTGAGAGGAATAATTGAAAGAAAGTTTCACTTATTTTTTTTCCAGTAATTATTGTAGTAAATTCTCGCCAGTATTTCTCAGTGTAGTTGATACTCCAAAAATACTTAAGCACAGAAGTGAGTTATACCTTTTTTTGTGTCGTGTTATATTATAAAAGTATTTTTAAAAAGAAGGGACTAATGGACATTAGTTGAAAGCAGGTTCTTAGTCCTCTTTTACCCTATTTTAGGACAGCTAATGTTTTTAAAATATAGTTAAAACTTTATCTTTTTACCATTCTTTTAACAAAAGCAATGTTTGTTGCATAGATGTATGTACATATTTAAAATTATTTGTATCTTTTATTACTTTAGACAAAACATTTTTTTTTTATCTTCAGTATCTCGATTCAACGCAGTTGTTTTGAAATTTTATTAGAAAACAAATATTCAAAACAACTTTCATCAGCCTTTTGCGTCTTACGTGTGAAATACGCAGTTTGTTGTACACTTTAACAAATTTCCAACAGATTTCCTAAAATTATTGCTGACAACAGAATTCCTACAATTATTGTAGACTATTAATGACTAAGAGAAAACACGCTGAACAAGTGAGAAAAAGAGAGAAAAAAATCTCTTTTTTATTTTACTCTATGGAAGCAAACATTCTGAACCTGCTAGAAAAATAGAAAAAATAGTAAAACTCGCTACAAATAAATTTGCGTAGTGGACACACTTCTCCCACTCTATGCATGGGGCTGCCGAGGTGATGATTGACTACCACCGCCCCCGTCGAAACCATGGTGGAATTATATAAGGTGTGCGTGATTTTTTTCACCTCAGAAAATGTTTTTCGCTACGCTTGTCACAATGCGTCTCTCTCTATAACAATTTTTTGACAAGCTTAGCAAAATTTGCAGACGTGACCATGTTATAATGATGACAAGGTAAGAGTGACAGTTCTGTAGTCGATCAGAAGTTGTCAAAAACACTTTGAAAAAGAGAAAAAGAATAAGCAGCAAAACAGATGGCAAGTTAATCTTTCTATTGCTTTTGACAACTCCCGATCGCCTCTCGTGAGAAAATAGATAGTTATCAGGGCTACCTGTAGCAGGATTCCCAAACAGTTAACGATAATCGTAGTTGTCGTTATCGGTCATTGTGCGTGCACAGTTTCATAGTAAATGACAGTTTTCGCTAGTTAACTACAGCGACAATCGTCGTTAAGGCGTTTGGGAATCCCGCAACTGGTAATCATTGTATCATGAACGTTACGTTAACCTTGTTTAATTCTACCATGGTCGTAACCAGTGACACCACCACGCGTGCTGCTAAGAAGCAATATAGTGAGAAGAGAAGGGAAGGAGACGGCGGAAAGAAGGCGGCAAAAAAGAGAAGTAGAAAATATGAGTGCGTGAAGTTTGAAATGTATTGGTGCATGCTCCACTACCGACACCGAAAAAATTTATTGTTGCTTTCGCGGGTAAGAGAAAAACTTGGAATTTGAGAGAGAAGCTCCATAAATTGATTTTCTCCCCATATTTTAATCAAATTATTATTTTTGATAAATAAGAATGAAAACTTTTACTAATGCTGTACAAACGCTTTTAATTGCTTAACAATCAATAAACTTTCTTCTTGGCAGTGTACAGAAATTTCGATAGCGCGATACCATAGCTACCGTTATGATCATTACACTAGCAAATTCCGAATACTTTTGTGATATGCAATTCGCTCAAGTTGCGCTGTTTTGTTATTTTGTAAATCTTATTTTGTTATTAATATTTCGTTATAACTATTTTTTCCTTCTTAACTATATTTTCTTCTTATTTTTGGACTTTTAAAAAAAAATATCAAATTCCCAATACTTATGTGAGTGACTGTATTGCTTCCGCGGTCTTCTTAGTTCAGTGCAATACAAAAAAAAAAGAGATAAACAAACGCATCTCTAGCCCATGGTGTAATGATTTACAAGGTAGGAGTGACAGTTCTGTTTGCGATTAGGAGTTGTCAAAAACACATTGAAAAAAAAAAAGGAAGAAGCAGCAAAACAGATGAAAAATTAAGCTTTGTATGGATTTAACAACTCCCGATCGCCGCTATTGAGAAAAAAGGTAGTTGTCAAGGCTACCTTGTAAATTATTGTATCATGCTCTAGCCCTTCTTTTTATGAACTTAACTCAGAAGAGTGCGAAAGAAATAGTTGTAGAAGGGAAAGCTTTCATCCATTTCTAATGTGAAATATTTTTATAATTGTGCTGTGAGATTTTACTACAATAAGTGTAGGAAACCTGTTGCCAGCAATTATTGTATCAAATTCTCGCCACTTTTTGTTAGTGTAGTAAGTACGAAAGTGAAGCTGTGTCAACTTTTTTTGTGGCATTATATAATTTTGTTATATAACTGTATTAAAAAAAAAATAAAAATAAAAACATAAAAGTCATTCGATGATAAACAGCAGGGTTTTTATCCCTCTTTCTATTGTTAAAACTTCACCTGTTTTTGCCATTGTTTTAACAAAAGCAATGTTTGTTCCATAGATGTATGTATGTATTTAAAATTTTTTATTTGTTTTATTTTCCAAGAAAAAACATTTGTTTTTTTATCTTCAGTATCTCGATTCTACGCAGTTGGCTTAAATTTTATTAAAAACAAATATCAATCTATTAAAAACAACTTTAATCAGCATTTTGCGTCTTAAACTTGAAATACGCAGTTTATTGTACACTTTAGCAAATATTTTTCTTTAAATCAAGGAATCTTTGTTCATAAACCGAAATTCATTAATTTTTAAGAATTATTCATTGGCCCAAAGAACGAGTTCGAGAAAATAAAAAAATAAAAAGGGAAACAGATTGGCGAATTACCGATGAGGGGATGAGTTTTCTTGGACGTAATTTTCATAAGCCTGATATCATGGAAACTGTTGATCGAAAGAAAAAGGACGGAGAGAACGAAAGAATTACGTGTCCCAAGGTGATCAGTCTGCGTGAAACCGGTTTTCTTAGGCAAGGGAGGTGAGGCTGGCGCCGTAAGGTGCGCGAAATTTAATGCACCGAAAAAGCTGTAGTGACGAGTGATTGACACGCACACATAAGCGAAGTCGTCATATTTTATTAGGGGCCCTGTAGGAAAATCAACTAATTTGAAAGTAGTTGAAAAAGTAGTTTTTTGTTAACCACAACTAGTTGAAATTCTGACATTTTCTGACAAATACTCACATAGAACGAACTAACATATTTTGTATGGTGATGTCCGCTAAATAAGTCAATTGACTTTCGTCTGCATATATTTTCAACTGCTTGTTAAACTAGTTAAATTTAAACTATTTTTTTAAGTACTTTAAAATAACCAATTGAAAACTATTTAATATTCCACTTACTGAAGATGAATTTAAAAGCATAACAATTTTAAATTTCTATACATCAAAGAGATCATTTATTTGACTGTTTTGAAAAATACATAAATCATGCCAAAAAAATCATGCCTGCACTCTTAGAAATATGAACTCCTAATGGTGTTTCAGGGAGTCCAACACCATTCGGTTGAAAATGAACACGATTGAGCGGAGTTAAAAATTTAACTCCTATTGGAGTTATATTTTGAACACCAAATGGTGCTAAAATTTTGTATCCGAATGTGAGTGAATTTTTAACTCCGAATGAGCATGAATTTTGAATTCCTAATGAGCATACATTGTGAACTCCGAGTGGCGTTAACAATTTATATCCAATTTATGGATTTTAAACGCCTTATTTTTACCATTTGGTGTTATACTATCAATTTTGGTTGCATGAAATAAAAAGCTATAATGAAATAAAATAATTTTTAATATTCCATTTTCAAATTAATTTAATTCATTTTTTTTTAAAATAAAAATACATAATATATTAAAAATATTGAATTATTATATTAATTCTTAATTAATTAATTATTATTATTTTAAATATTTAAATTTAACATTAAGCAGTTTTTTTATACTATATTTGTTCCACGCGTTATAATATAATTGTTTTCATTTTTATATATTAGTTCAAAACTTTCACCTAAACTCTTGTTACATAGTTTTGCAGTTTTTAAACTTGTTTCTTTTACACAATAAGCTTGTAAGCAATGGTCAAAAATTATTGTTGTATAAACTGTTAAAATAAAAAAAAATATAGATTCTTTTTTAAAAATTAAATTAATTTTGCCAAATTCAGGACAATTTGTGTCAAATTTTGTGCAAATTAAAAAGTTTTGTCTATATTCAAAGCCGTATTTTAAATGATCGATTATATTGATTTTATCTTTATCGTCAAAACCAAGTTGAGTTATCATTATTAAATTATATAGGCTATCAGATACCAATTCAAAAGTTTTTGTTCTTATTTCTGGGAATGTTTCAAATTTTTGACCATGCCAATTGTTATAAAAAAACGTTGATGTCTTGTCGACAAAGTCTTGCAAATAATTTTGAAATTGTGTGTGATAGAAGCGACTTCTTTAAAAAATTTGTGTTTTGCTTCGAATCGCATAGTACTATAATAACAAGCTGGTCCCATTTTTCTAATAACATACGGATAATGAATTAACAAGTGATGTTTTGGTATTAGCTTACGTGTTGGAAAGCATCTTAAAAATAACAAATTGTGTTCTGAAATTAACGTTTCTAATTTCTCTATATCACTATATTCTAGTTCCATAGAAAAAACTATTTTAACTATTTTAATTAAATAAATTATTGATGGATAAAAACCGTGCATTCCAATTAGTCGTTCAATGACTAAGTTGACCATGCGTATGCGACTTTTATCGCAAAGATTTTCGGCTTTTTCGTACTCAGAAAATATATTTTCAGAGCCTGCTTTGATTTGGGATTTGATAATCTGAAAAACATGATAGACAACTAAGTAGAGAAAGGATATGAGCAGGAATTTGTGTTAAATGAAACATGTTACGCCTACAAATAAGGCCATTTAAAATCATATAAACATTACCTCTTTTATTGATCCAATTTAATTTTTTTAGGATTTCTTTCAGCCTGTTCGCAAATTGTGTCACTTTCTGTTGTTTGTGTCCCAACTGATTTTAAGCGATCTGGAATGAAATTTGTACAGAATATTAATTAATGCAAGGAAATGAATTTGTAAATCCTTACATTCTAAAGGCGCAACCTCCAATTTGAAATTTGTTTCAACTTTCCTGTTTGCATTTTGAAAATAAAAAGCAAATGCATCCTCGGTTACGGTTGCACCGTTTTCTTCATCTTGAAGGCTAATCGAATAATTGCAGAGGTCTACTTGAAACAACGACGCACCTAAAAAATTTCATAAATAGATTAATATTTGGTTCTGTTTTGGTGTTAGATTTTTAACGAAATAAAAGCTCATTTAAGCCAGTTGGATATGCAATTATTTTTTTGCAGTTATTGCTGCGCACCACAAAAAGCTTCTTGTTGTTTTCCATTTTCAATTTAAAATTTTTCTGCTGTCAAACATAGCCTGGCATGCTGCGACCACAAAAAATTAAACAACAGCTGGATATAAAATTTAAACTCGGGTGAAACGGAGTTCGAATTTTATACTGAACTCCGTTTGGATAACTGAAATTTTGAACTCCGATGAAGCGGAGTTCGCTAACATCGATTGGTGTTCAAAATTGTAAATATCCAACCGGCGGAGCACAAAATTTTTAAAAATGTTTAAGTGTGTGGTCGACACAAATAAATTCTGAAATATAAAATCTGAGAGCAAAATATAAACAAAGTTAAAAGTGATCAGAGTTTTTTAATGGAAAATTGTGAAATTCCATTTTCCATTTGTGGCGTTTTAATTGATTTTAAAATAATTCAAAAGTGAATTCATGCCAAGCGTCATTGCCAGTTAATTCAAAAAAGGACTAGTAATTACATTCAAGGAGCGCAACAGAAGTACGCTGCAATGGTAGATATAATTTCATTATTCCTTTTATCATTGGACTATTTCTGCTTCCAACAGGTGATAGTTCCAGAAGCTGAAGGAACTCTGCGCTTATATGTGAGCATGCCTACCACGCAAGCAGTTTACAAAAACTGGCACGCCACCGCCTGGGTACATGAGCGAAGGTGCCGATCCAGTTGATCGGAATTTGACACGAGCTAGCTTTTTGATGCTTCATTTCAAAATATGAGTTAAACAAGCGTGTCAGCGGGATTTTCCATGCTTTGCAACCATCAATCATAGTCGATGGACACACCGATCTTTTGCTTAGTGCTTCTTTTAAGTGTCAATCGCAACGAAGTGATGGAGCAGACTCGACCCGTTTAGAGGCAGTTTATTAGTTTTAAAGTGTGTTTACCACGTCTGTCTTGCAGCTCAATGTCGTAAATAAAAAAATACGTCTTTTTGAAACAAAATGTTAGTGAAGTCTAAAGTTAATAATATTTGATGAAATAACATGGTTAAATATATATAAACTTGTAATCTAATAAAAATTTGCAATTAAAACATGTCCAAATCTGAGTAGTTGCCGCCTTAATATAATTCAAAGTTGTTTATCAACCACTTGTTTTCAAGTAGTATTTCAATTACTTCATATATAATGCAATAAAAACTATATAGAATTAAAGTGGATCCCGCCTTAATATAATTCAAAGTACTTCATATACCAGTTTATTGTAAACTAGTTTTTTAATTAGTTGTTTTTAAAAACAAGTTAGTTTGTTCCTATAGGGGGGTTCGTAAAATGTACCACACTAATACAATCAAACACAGTTCATGTACACAACACCAAAACTGGTTTCACGCATACTGAGCACTACAATAGTGGTATTCAGCCACTTCAAGCGAAATGTGCCTTTGGAGAAGAGATGGGATCAGACAGCTCATATGCAAATATATTCCAATTCCAGAAAATGTGAACTATGCAGTTTCAGAGCAGAGCAACACCAAACAAGTTGATCCTGCTCTACTTGCGATGTTGGCCTCTGCTTGAATGACAAAAAAAAAAATTGTCTTAAGAGATTCCATAGAAAATATTGAGTGACTTTGTACTTTGTAACGAACGTTTTCCCTGCCGAGGTAGTACTCGCCGGTGTCCAAGGTTCAATCACAAAAAAAAGATGAAATGCACCTGATAACCTGAAGAGTGGTGCCTTGCTGGAATTGTCTTGATGTCCTGTTGCTCGAGTGTTGTGTTATGTCTCCTCGTGGGGTGTCTCTATGCGTAATCCGGTTGGCTCTCCCCGATATGACGAGTGGAATGTCTTGAAGGCAGGAGTATAAGGTACGTCAGCCCAGCGGCACAACGCGTTAAAAGACTTAGGAACTAGGAATACAGGGCAAGGCTTAGTAGCAGGAATGTAGGTTTAAAACTTAGCACACATCAGGCCAGCGGTGCAACGCATGAAAAGATTTAGAAACTAGGAACGAAGGACAAGGCTTAGAGCAGGAAGGCAGCTTAAAACTTAGCGTACCTCAGCCCAGCGGCGCACAATGGGGTATTATATGGGCTTCTAAACTTATAATTTAAAAAAAAAATGTTGAGGTACTAACTTTTTTTTGATATCTGTTTAAATATAATAAAATCCTGCGACACTTACAACAAAAATTATTCACCTGACATAAGTAGTTGAAAAGTACTACAGGCTAAAAATCAACTTCTTTGCTTTCCTTCGCGCGCAACGAAAAATTAGAATTTTTTCAGCTAATTTAAAGTATACTTTTATTAAATATAAAAAGGTTTTTTGTGGAAAGTTTTTATGGAATCTTCAACTTCAGGTAATTGTGGTTCTTACTACGTAAAAATTTTGTAAGTACATGTTCAAAAAAATTAGTTCTTGTTTATTAAAAAATGTATTAAAAAATTAAGGTTTTTGTTATTCAAGTGGAGTTAAAGTGTTTTATTTTTTTTTTGCACCTTTCTCATATAATTGTAATTTTTTTTTAAATTTAGACAGTCCATAATAAGTGCTTAAAATTTTGTTGCCCCATGTTGGCCTCTTCGGCATTTATTAATTTTTTTGTAAAATAACTCCAGTCGCTATAATCATTCAGTCCGATAAATTCGCAGAATTTTGCTGACTTTTGGGTTCAAAAATCTATGGTAAGCACGGGTTACAAAATTGGAAATTTATTCAAAATGGAGTTCATAAAAGTATTATATTGCAGTTAAAATTTTAAGTTTTATATTTGCTTCGTTTGGAAGATACAGTGCTTCAAACTTCGTGAAATTGACCTTATAGTATGTATATTAGGGTGGTTGTTATATGGCTCTTTTCAAATTTCAATAATAGATGTTTGTTGATTATATCCAAATGTCAAAAAAAAACTACACCCGCCAACTGTGCATAGATTCTAAATTCATGGCCTTGAAATCATAAAATGTGCTTTATTGCCGATTGGTCAATTTTCTGAAGAGGCACAAGAAGCAAGAAATAAAGATTTCCAATCCTTCAGAGAACATTTCTCAAGAAAAATAAGCAGTGAACAAATCCTTGAGAATTTTTTAAATAGATTTTTAGTAACTTCAGACCCAATTATTTCAAGCAGGAAAAAAATTACCACAAAAGAAGTTGCAAAAGTAGCCACAAATAGCTGTAAGTTTGCTTGTACCACCAACAAATGAAGACAACTTTGAAGATACAGAAAAATCCGATAAAGACAATGACGAAAATATTGACGAAAGTAGTGATATCGTTTTTTTTTTGTGATACAAACGAGAAAGGCTTAACAAGTGGCAGTGTATGAAAAATTTGTTTTTAATTAAAAGAAAAAAGAATCCTCTAAAGGATATCAACTAATTGTTCTTATTATGACCTATTTTAACTAAAAAAACTGTGAAGAAAAGTTTCCTCCGTCTCCTAGTTGAATTGATACTCTTTTTCAGGGGTCACTGTGCCCACTGAGCGGCGCAACGCATGAAAAGACTTAGAAACTAAGTAGGAGTGATTGGTGGGATTGGTGGGAACAGCACAAACCGTGGGATCTAGGTCAGTTAGAGTTGCCAGGTGGTCGGGGTTCGTCGGGATTGTCCCGTTATTGAAGTGCTTGTCCCGTGTCCCGTTTTCGGACAATTTGTCCCGAAATATTATAAAACTGAAATTGAAAAAATTTATTTTACAAAAGTAATTGAAAGCTCCCATTTTACCACAATTTGTATACAAAATCTTTGGGTTTTTAGGTCTAAATTTATTAAATACACCAGATGGTGAAAAAAAAGCTGAAAAACCACAAATATATTAATGGCCGGTTCTCATCGAGAGGTCGAAAGACACGGTGATGTTCCTAATTTTATTTTTTCATAGAAGGAAGTAATGAACACCTTGAGTTTTTGGCAGTAATTTATTGATTCTTAAAGTGTAGGAAAATATTGTCAATACGCCGTACAACATCAAGTTGGAAAATAAGGTACCCGAACGTTATCCATCCAACGGCAAGTTAATGTCATCAAAAATAAAGAAAAAATCAAAATATTTTACAAATTATATTATTATTATTATTGAAGCTTATACCTATAATATCAACAAATAGTTGAGAATTACAAAAATGGTGGGCAGGCGAACTCCTACTAGCGTTTTTTCACCATTTTTGCTCTTTAAAGTGTTAAAAAAAATAATGAAAAAACTGGCCAACATATCTGAATTTAGGCATAGGATCCAAAAAGTTGTATTTACTTTAAGATAAAACAAAAATAAAGTCAATCCATAAAGTAGTTATCCATATCGTGGACACCAATGGATTTTCTCCATAATCCATATCGTGGAGACCAGGTTAGAAAACATAGTTATTCAGAAAACACATTTTAAGATTTGATTTACGATATTTTCGAGTTATTAGCTTTCCGTTTTAACAACGACACAGTGCATTTAGCGACATCTGGTAGTGCCTGAGATAACTACTCTTACCACAGTATGGTAGGGAATACAGGCGTGCATTTCAAAAAGATTCAGGTGTGTTACTCATATTTTGTGAGCTACTCTTGATGAGATACTCATATATTTCGTAAAAAAGATGGGTTCCTTACTTATGCGACAACTTTTTTATGCAATCATTATCGGCCAAATCGCTTTAGAAACACATAAATACATATCATAAACTATCGAAAATTGGAAAAAACAATTGAGTTTTATGAGAACCTCCCCTGATATAATATGTTTTTTAATTGAGGAACAGCAGAACAAAACACTTTGAACATAACTGACTTTTTTGGATTCGGCATTTTGAACCATCGCCGTATACACTGACTAAAAATCAGAGATTTAATTTTACTTAAACTCATTTAAGTTGTGGCAGACAATCAGAAAATTTTTCGATGGGTCTAAAACCAAGGCCTCTTTCTGCAAGGATGAAAACAGGAATCTAGTGACAGATATCCAGAGTACACTGACGTTATGAAGGGAACACTTCTCTAGTCTTCTGAATGGCGATGCTGGCAACAATCCCGCCAATAGAGATGATATCCCGGAATCCCCAATTATGGATGACAGCGTTGAAGTTCCGCTGCCCGACTTTAATGAAGTCTTGACAGCAATAACACGTCTTAAGAACAGCAAAGCCACGGGAGCCGATGGTCTACCCGCTGAGCTGTTTAAGAACGGAGGCGAAGCTTTGTTTAAGTACATTCACGAGCTTCTATGCAGAATATGATCGGAAGAATGCATTCCAAACGATTGGAACCTTAGTGTACTCTGCCCAATCCACAAGAAAGGCGATCCCACTATTTGCGCCAAATACCGTGGGATAAGCCTGCTAAATATCGCCTATACGGTCCTGTCGAGCGTATTATGTGAAAGACTTATGTGAAGCCCATCGTAAACCAACTGATTGGGCCATATCAGTGTGGCTTCAAACCTGAAAAATCTACCGCCACACAATGCTCCGTCAGTGGACAAAAATCAAAAAAGTTAGTAACGCCGAATTCAAAAATATTGGTCTCATTTTAAAGATAAAAGTCCAAATATGAAGGAACTGCAACTTCTTTAGTATATGTATATCTATTTTTTTGTTGGTACAGCTGTTCAAAGTTGACGAATATGATATTGAAATAATTAAACATGCATTTAACGCTCGTAAGTGTTTTTAAGATAATTTGGCAAAATTACATTTTTGGTTTCAACTATGTAATGTAGAATACATTAAATTAAGAAATAACTCATTAAATGAATTTTTATAGTTTTTTTTTAATTTATGAAATTGTAAAAGTTTTAGGAAATGACAAACATGGAGGTTTTCATTTCGGAAAAATAGAAAAATTGGGCAATTTCTGGAGTCCGGGGAAATTAGTTCCTGAAAGTCCGTAAAATGTTATTGCTGTTTCTGTAACAATAAACCTTAATTTATCCGGAAAAACTAAAAACTCTTCCGACTTTTTCCGGTTCTTGAAAATATTAAATTTTTTCTAAGCGTCCAAAATGCAGTTTTTTTCTTCTAATATTGCATTTTTAGTAGTGCCCGCAAATCAATATAAGTAGAATTGTTATTGTAGATTCATTTTTTGTATTTGCTTGCATATATTTCATTTTGTTTATATTGTTATGCCCCACCCAATTTTCATGCATTTCGCCATCAAAAATTACCTGCAAAATCTTAGACTCCCATGTGTGGTGCATTTAATAGTTAGTGAGGCCTCTGTACTCTTTTTACTCGTTTAACTTACCGTTTGATTTTACAAAAACAAAGCTTACAAGTGTAGCCTAACTTCTGTTAACAAGCGCGATTATAGTGGTTATAATTAAAGTGAAAATAGTGTCTTTTAAAATTTTAAATAGTGAATTGGTTAGCCTGTGCATTTCCACAGAAACTAATAAAAGAATATCTGAAATATATTCTTTTATTGTGTCAAAAATCGATTATTGTGTCAAAAATCGGAGACCGAGAATATTATTCAAAGTTGTTGCGGTCTAAGGTTTACAAAATTCATAGCCAAATGATCGCAAATTGAAGAGATTCTTCTTAAAAAAAAGATAGACTGGAAGCTTTGCACTCTTCTTGGCTACAGTGGACAATGTTTTCTATGGAAGAGGAAGATATTGATAATGTCAGAGAATCATAACAGTGTTAAGCAATGCAACTATCTCTAACTATTCTCATTTATAGCAGCCTAGCACGAGCACAAGGAAACGTGGCAGACCTGAAGTAGAGTGGAGAAATTATTAAATGATCGCGATGCTGATGAGATAACCTTCGCTTTTGAGAACATAAAATCTCAGAGTGGTGCTGATGAATACAAAAAAACCTTGGAGCCAAGTAAAGGTCTTGCCTTATACCTAGATTTAAATTTGTCGGAAGCAAAATATAAAGTACTGCGGAAAGTTTTGAACAACTTACATCACGATTGTTTCCACAGCGAGGTTTAAAAAAGGAACTAATTCCTGATATTACTGCAACACAGATATCAGCAGAAGTTTGTTTGAAGCATTTAATGCGAGTCACAGTGAAGAGCATCTTTAGTCTCTGTTCAAGTAAGGAGTTTGGTTGAAACTTTTCTCTTATCTGCAAATGGGGAATGGACGGTAGTTCGGGCCACAGCCAATATAAACAAAGATTTTCTTCGAGTGACTTATCCGATGAATTCATGTTTATTTTTGCATTTGTGCCACTTATGTAAGTATTGACATTGTTTTTATGATTACGATTACGTAATCATGGTGTTTTCTATATTTTTGCAGATTAATTCATTCGTTAACCAAGAAGGAAGTGTGGGAGAATAAAACACCGTCATCTACACTATTTTGTAGAGTTGTGAAATTTATCCATAGCAAGGAAACAAAGACTTGGTTCTTAAAGAATATCAAGCAATGAAGAAAAAAATAAGCGATTTGGAATGTGATGTATTTAAAACCAATGGTGAAGTTGCCGAAGTGTCATATAAAATGCACTGTACCATGATTGATGGTTTTGTAGCAACTGTTTTGTCAAATACGAGCTCCGCCATCAGATGCTTCATATGCAAAGCTAGTCCGACTGAAATGAATCAAATTGTGCAAGGAGCAAGTACTTTAAGTTTGGCTTATCAATTCTTCATTGCTATATTCGATTTTTTGAATGCCTGCATATTGTCATATATCATATCGTCTCCCATTTAAATCCAGGCAAGTACGAGATGTAACTAGAGCTGCATTTTTAGAAAGTAAGCCCCGAATTCAGAGGGAATTTAGGGAAAAAATTGGCTTAATAGTTGACCAAGTAAAACAAGGCTTTGGATCAACAAATGACGGGAATACTGCACGCAGATTTTTTTCAGAAGTCGACGTAGCAGCAGATATCACAAAAATCGACAAGGACCTCATTTATAACTTCTCAGTTATATTACGGGTGCTATCTAGCGGTAAATCTATAAAAACCCACGAGTTCGGTGAGCTCCTGGAAGCTGGTACTACATGCCTAGCTCGGTACATAAAGTACTGATCCACGGATGCGACGTTATCAAATTTTTTGACTTGCCAATTGGTAAATTGAATATTAAAACCACTCATACATCTCATTGTGTAAATCTAACTTTATTGTAGGAAATTTATCGGTTTGCGTTGGCAAAAATCGTTTAGAGCACACTAGAAAAACGGGACGAGAAGACACGAACAAAGACCTTTTACGGCACCTTCTTCTGTCGTCGGATTCTTTAATTGCCAGTAAAAGAAAAATACAAGCATAAAAAAGAAATCCGACGACAAATTAATCGATTATTATGCTTTTAAGCTAGGAACTCAGATTGAAGCCAATGAGGTCTTGTATTCGTCAATAGTAAATCCTTCTGAGTGTTCTTCCGAAGAAAGCTCCGAAAGCGAAAATTAAAATGAAAAAAATTTGTGTGATCAATTTATTTTAATTAGTGAAAAAATAAATGAAAGAAAAACAAAATAATTTTATAAATTCACTGGAAATTTCAGTCTGAAAATAAAGAAAACTGCCATTGGCTAATATTCGGCCAGTATTTGGAGCTTCATAATTTTAAACTTTTTCAATTTTTTGCATTTTTGATATATAATTTGACATCAAGCGTATTTAAAATTAAAGATTTATGCAAAATTTGCCGGATTTTTTAGCTCATATGCAAAATTTTCTCATACCAATCATATGCACCCCAAACTCCTGTAAAACCGTTCAAAAATGCTTATTTTTGAAAAAACTATGAGATTCACAAAAAAAAAACTGACTTCATTTTTGAAATCACCGTACTCATATTAATTTTAAAACCAAATTTCAATCGGACCACTATTCTATTTTTGCCCATCATTTGTATGAAGACGAAGTACTGTGCGCCGACCAGATATTCACGCTACGGCAAATCTTGGAAAAGACCATAGGGAAGCAAATCGACACCCACCATCTTTTTGTCGACTACAAAGTCCAATAAGGCTTTCGACAGTCTACTAAGGAATCACCTATACTCCACCATGGCTGAATTTGGTATACCTGCATAATTAATACGTCTATGCAGGAGGACACTGAGCAATCTACTGACATAATTTTTTTTAATTTTTTTTTATTTTTCGTAAAAATATTAACGAATGTACGATTTAACAAATTTTAATTTTTTTATTTTTTTTTTTTTTTTTTTGGATTAAAAATTATCGGTTTAGAAATATTAGAAATAATGATAATATGATTTAACATTGTTTTTTTTTACATGTTATGAATGTAATTCCTACATATATTTTAATTTACTAGTTTCTTATTTAAAAATGCTTAGACTAGTTTAAAAATGCGTTTTAATGTTTTCTCTTTACGAAAATTTTCTTTGAAATAACCAATCACAAAATGTGTTCATTGTTGTTATCGTCCGTAATTAAATTATTGAATTACTGATTTTAGTTTTTTCTTTTAAGTATTAAGGATTGAATAACCTGGCCATTATATACAATAAGTCAAAGTACCAGTATTCATTTCAGAAAATTTTTTTAATATTTTTAAAAACAAAACGCAAATTAAAACCAAAAAAAAATGTTTTTTCTGTTCATATAAGTGCCTATTATTTTGTAAAAAATTAAAATTAAAATTTTAAAGTGATGTACCAAAAGTAACTTTGTATGGGAGGTAGGCGTACTTCTGTTCCGATCACGTCAATTTTGTACACATCATACAACCATTATAAACAAAAAATACAATCAAAATTTTAAAAAAAAAAAATCTTTCTACTTATAAAAGAGAAAATGAGAGAATCCTTTTACTTACAACATCTTGTTTAAGAAAAAATATAATTGTAATTAATTGTAAGAAAAAAATTAATATTTTAGAGGCGACAATGTTGTCGAACCTAGGGCAGCAGAATGCCTTAATCCGTCATTGATACGGACGATACAATAAATTTGAATGTATAATAAACATTTTGTGCTTTGCAAATATGAGGATCAAATAGATAACTTGTTTTATTTTTATAAGATTCCAAAATTGAATTACAACTATTTGTATTAAAACTCAAGGTGCGTCTTACTTATAATCCATTTCAAGTGCGAAGCTATGCTGGCATAAGAATCTGCTGAGTGCGGGGTACATTTTGTCATTCCATACGATACCACACCAACTTGTACTGCAGTTTTACCGTAGCCCTTGACCGATGGGCTACCGGAGTCTCCTTTGCAGGCATTTTTCGTAGGAGCATAGGTACAGATCTGCTTTTCAGGAATTTCAAATCCAAACAACTTTTCACATTCTGTGATATTTATAGCTTTAACCCTTACGAAATGCAATTCGTCGGTTGTAGTTTCAGGATTTAGTAAGCCCCATCCGGCCACAGTGATAAGTTCACCAGCATTTGGATCCGTATGAGACAACGGTATAGGTTGAATGTATTCGCTATATTCGAAGTATTCAGTTTTAATCAAGGCAATATCATTTATATGCAAGTTTTTTGGATCATAGTTTTCGTGGATAAATATTTCTAAGCCTCTTATGTATTCTGCAAAGGCATTGGGGCCTACATAGCCCACCTGAATAAAGGTTCCATAATTTTCTCTATAAAAATGTACAGTAAAATTATCTGCTTATTAAGTGTTGTTTCTATCTTAAAAAAAAATATTTTACGTACTCGCTATCATAACAATGTGCAGCAGTCAAAAGCCATTCATTATGGATGACGGAAGCTCCACAGTAATTACCAATTGTAAAATCTTCAGACGTTACAACCAAAACTCTAGCTAGATACTTGAAATCAGGTGGATTGGCGACATCTCCACCAAGCAAGCGACCTCTTGGTTTAGCTGATAATACACCGCTTGCTAACACTAAAACAAAGACGATTAAAACTTTCATTATGATCACTGTTGAAACTTTTTTGACAACTATTCAATATTTCGTTGCCTTTTATAGTCGCTAAACAACATGTTCACCAAATATCATACGTGTCTGGCAAATATTAGCTCAATTTGGTTTCTAAGACGACATTAAAAAATAATTAATGAAAATACAGAGGAGCGCAAAGTAATTTCTTTTGGATTAGAATTAAATTTACCCACCCACTTTTGTAGGCTTAAAACTGCTCATCGAACTAAGGACTATATGTGTGAAATTTGGTTGAAATCGGGCAAACGGTATAGATGGCGCTAGTTTAAAAAGAAAGTGACACACCCCCTGTCTAGTACCGCCCAATTTAATGAAGGTACCACTGCTAAAATTACCTAGGTTTATGTGTGCAAAATTTGGTTGAAGTCAGACACACGCTGTAACAGAAGTTCGATGAAAAATTAATTGGCACGCCCACTTTTTTAGTCTTAAGGCTTCACATTATATCAAAGAATATATAGGCAAAATTTTGTGTCGAATTATAGGCGAATTATAGGTTGACATTAATTTTTTATATATATTTGCAAAAGGTTTTTCTATTTTGATGAAGTGACTTCGTATGGAAGTTAGGGTGAGCTTTCATTAGATCAACTGACAGCTAGATCATTACAATAAATTTTGTGCAATTTCATACACATATATATACACAATAGCAGACCACAGTGGTCCGCGGCTTCGCCACGAACGTTATTTTTTATCAAAAAAGAGCGTTATCGCATTTTTGTTGCTCTTTGAATGATTGTGGAGAGAGATTGAGCTTAAAAATTTCATATAAAAAAATCCTAAACGCGCTAATGATGTTCAGTCATTCCCCTATAGGAACGAACTAACTTGTTATTAAAAACAACTAATTAAAAAACTAGTTTAAAATAAACCAGTATATGAACTACTTTGAATTATATTAAGGCGGCAACTACTATGGTTTTGACATGTTTTAATTGCAAATTTTTATTAGATTACAAGTTTATATATATTTAACCATGTTATTTCATCAAATATTATTAACTTTAGGCCATCAGTAATAGTTTTCAATTGGTTGTTTTAAAGTCATAAAAAAATAATTTAAATATAACTAATTTAACAAGTAGTTGAAAATATATGCAGACGAAAGTCAATTGACTTATTTAGCGAACATCACCATACAAAATAAGTTAGTTCGTTCTATCGGAAAAAGTCAGAATTTCAACTAGTTGTGGTTGACAAAAAACTACTTTATCAACTACTTTTAAATTAGTTGATTTTCCTACAGGGTCGCTTTGCGAACAAAATTTTTATCGTCTACAATGTGTTTATCCACTCTCATTTTTTTTTTTTTGCACTTTCTATTGAAAGCAACAACAAAACTTTTTGAACGCCGTTCAAACGATCACAGTGTGGAATCAGCCCTTAAGACATCAGTCATGGCAAACGAAATAGAAAATGTTTTCTTTTGTTTTGTTTTGCTTTGCAGCTCAGCACTACATTTATATGTATCTCTTTTTTCGCCTTACTAGAGGCTCATCAGTTGTTTATATTGCGCTTTGCTAGCTGAGCAGAAAAACAGAAGAGCAGAGAGCAACATGAAGCTTATTGAAGTATATATTATATGATATATATATTATATGAAGTATATATTGAAGTATTATAGCATAAAGCGTGGAACAGAATGCGATTAGTTGTAGCGATTCCATGTAGTCATCAGTTGTTCAGTGTGTAGCACGCTACGCCAAAAAAAAATGAGAGAACAAAAAATATGTGAGAACACTTATTAATCAATTTTTTTCGATTTTACGAATATTAGGTCTGTTTCCGTACTCGATTGTAGTAACTTGCAATGTGCAAGAACGCGTTTCTGTACTTTTTCTAGCTAGAAGAATAAGCATAAAATCGCTCTCTCGAGCTCGGAAGTTACTCGAAGTGTGCTAGATGAAATTTGTTCCAGCTATATAAGAACAAGCAGCAAGAAGAATAAGCATCAAGAAGAACAAGCAAATGCCAATTTGTTGTTTGTTTATTGCTTATGTCGTGCGATAAAAAAATAAGTTTACAAATTGTTACATATCAATAAATATAAAAACATAAATATATATAAAATATCAAGTTAAAATTGGCGCCGTTTGCGTTTGTAACAAGCTAAAATTGGCGGTATTTACTTTTGATAGGCAATCAGCTGTTTTCGTGCTTGAAACTATCTAGAAGTCTTTTCAATACTTTGGGCAATAGTCTCAAATTTAATTTTACTCTCCCACATTGAACTTTTCTCGACTTTTACTCGACAATGTTTACGGAAACAGACCTATTGTTAATTTCGAACACTTATTTCGCTACAACGTTTGCAGTATCGATTTGATATACTCTATCCTGAAAATAGCATCATTAATAGAATTTCCAGAGCAGCGTATTACTCAAAAGTTAACGTTAGCTTAACTTACGCTACAACTGCAGCTACGAGCCACAGACGTACTACGCATTCTGTGCGATTCCGTGCATTTAGTATATTTTAACTTTTGACAGGTCATACTACGTACTACAAGCTACATCATTCTGGTTCCCACTTTAACCAGGCCTGGGCGCACCATAGCTCACAGAGCACTCTCTGAGCTTAACTTTTCACATGTACACAAAGCTCACAACACAAGAGCATGATACAATGATAAGGTAGGGCTGCTTCGCTGAGTGCTCTCAAGCGTCAACGAAGAGTGAATAATGAAAAGGAACATATATGGCAAAACGACAAATTTCGTAGAAATTGCAAATGAAGTAAATATTTTATGTTTCCAAGTTGCAAACAGTGCTGTCGCGGGTGTTAAATTTGTGCTAATTAAAGTGAAAATATTATAAAAAAAGTGTAATAAAAACTTTAAAATGTGGAAGACGTCTTAAAATTGCAAAAAAAAAACCTGTAACAGTTTTAACCTAAAAACAACTGCGAAACGTGAGCATAAAGAAATTGGCGATGAACAGCTGATTTTGACACCAATCTCGCTTTATTCTGCTTTCTACTCCATTCCTCCCCGAGTCGACTCTACCTTATAATTCTGCCATGCACAAGAGAATATAATTAAGTCATTCGCTGACGGTGATGCTGTGATGACCTATGTCGATTTGCGGGTGAATTTTATGAGTGTGCACAAGGTTGATTTATAAGGTTGTCGCAAGGGAGAGAGCGAGTACCCATAATTGTCAAATCGAAGTTGACAGCTCATAGAAAATCTACAAGTGCTCTCTATTATCATCCGTTTTTCTTTCGTAGTCATTCGTAAAATTGGCTGGTTTTGACAATTATGGGTACTGAGAAGAGAGTGCGATCAGCTCTGCGACAACCTTTTAAATCAACCTTGAGTGTGCATAAAATTTGAGAGCGCACCAATACTAACAAGACAAGATTAAACGTGACTGTGTTAGAATGCCCAGGCCTGGCCTAAACACATTGACTGCGGCTGCAATGACAAACTGTCAAATTAGGAATGATTCTATATCGAGGACAAAGCCGATGCAGCTAGCGCGGCATTACACCAGATTCTCTCCATAAGAAATACATGTTAAAAATTTTGACAGATGCTGCACGGTTGCAGCCGTCGTTAATGTGTTTAGGCTATAACTCTGGCAACAAAAGCCAGTAAAAAGAAAACGATCAAGCAACTCGTGGCATCGGGTATGATATCTTAAAAAACTTAATACTCTAATAAAACATACTTATTATTAATATTTCGAAATAAAAATACTCCTATGCTGTGCTGTAGCACAAATATGATGATAATTTAAAACTCATCCCTCTAGGAAATGGAAATATTCCCTAATATTAACAGGAAACATTTCATGGAATGTAAGAAGCATTACCTTCCGTTGGACACTCCATTTCTTTTTTTACACACTATGTCATTAGAGGGAAACATTAATCTCCACTGTATTAAAAATTAATGTGGAAACATCTCTTTCCGCTAGATTTGTCATTGTCTCAAAACAAGCAAAAGTTTTCACATGCATTCTTAAAGAAACTGTTTGGAAACAATGATTTCCACATGTATTTTTAAGGAAGTGGATTAGAAACAACATACGATGAGAAATGTTGCTCCATCATCTCCAATTTTTTCTAGAGGGATTTCAGATTTCATAAAAATAGACCTAGTACTTTTGTAGTTTACCTGGAAACAAAAAATTTGCACTTCAATTTTATATAATAGTATAGATATATAGATATATAATATAACATAGATATATAACAGAATAGTATATACTCTCACAGTGACGATATTGAGCGTATTTTTAAACAGATACACAAGTTTCTAGTTTCTAGTTTTTTTTTATCATTAAATGGCATCAATGCTCTTGTGTTTCTATTGTAAGTGATGTTGAACATGTTGGTAAAAATAAATCAAAGAAACTTATTTTATTTTAAAAGATTTTTTTGAGTATCAATTCATTACTTATTTTATTAAAATAAATATCATGAACTATTTACAAGGCTACATAAAAATGTTAGATTCTCTTTTACAATTATTTCATTTGCGACCTTCTTAGTTGAGTACAATACAAAAAAAAAAGATAAACTCATTTCTAGTGGTTTTCTGAATGCTAAAGCTCAGAAGAGTGTGAGAAAAATAACTGCAAGAGAGAAAGTTTTCACTTATTTGAGCGCATGGTGTAATGATTGAGAAGGTAGAAGTGACCATGGCAGAAATATAAGGTAGGGCCGACTCGGAGAGGAATGAAGTAGAAAGCAGAATAAAGCGGGCTAGATGTCAAAATCAGCTGTTCATCTCGAGTTTCTTTATCACGTTTCGCAGTTGTTTTTAGGTTAAAATTATTAAAGGTTTTTTTTTGCAATTTTAAGACTTCTTTCACATTTTATAGTCTTTATTACACTGTTCTTATAATATTTTCACTGAAATTATCACAAATTTAACACACGCGACCGCACTGTTTGCAACTTGGAAACATAAAATATTTTCCTCATTTGCAATTTCTACGAAATTCGTCGTTTTGAGAACTAACCAACCTTTTCATTATCCACTCTTCGTTGACTCGCGAGGACACTCAGCGAAGCGGCCCTACGTTATAATTCTGAAATATCATCTATCTGAATGAAACTGAATTTTAAAATAGCCTTTTAAAATCTTTTTATTCAAAATTTAAAACTAAAAATAAGTAAAAAATGCAATTTTCTTTTTCCAAGTACGCATATATTTTTAAAAAAGACTTTTTTTTAAATTCTGTCTCATTTAGATAGAAGAAATTTTCATTACGTTTTAAAATTAAAAATCTTTTCCGGGTCAACCTAGGAGCCAGGAGAATGCCTGCAGTGCGAAAAGAGGTATTTTGCAGCAATCGTTGTAGCCAGCTCTCCAATCTTGTTTTTGGAAAAATAAAATATTTTTTTTTAAACATAAATGTATATTTTACCAAATTTTAAAATTTTAAAACTCTAAACAAATTTCTTATAATAAAAACCATCAGCTCAATATCACTCTTTTTTACTCTCCTCTAAATGTATCGCCGGCCTTAACGGAAATTAGTTGAATGCAGGGTTGTAGCCCTCTTTTAGCTTATTTTGGCACAGCTCATGTTTTCTTTAAAATATAGTTAAAATTTTATCTGTTTTTACCATTCTTTTAACAAAAGCAATGTTTGTTCCATAGATGTATGTATTTAAAATTATTTATTTGCTTTATTTCTTTAGACATAACATTTTGTTTTTATTTTCAGTAACTCGATTCAACGCAGTTGTTTTGAAATTTTATTAAAAAACAAATATTCAAACAACTTTCATCAGCTTTTTGCGTCTTAAGCGTGAAATACGCAGTTTGTTGTACACTTTAACAAATTTCCAACAGACTTCCTACAATTATTGATGGCAGCAGAATTCCTACAATTATTCTAGACTATGAATGACTGAGAGAAAACACGCTGAACAAGTGAGAAAAAGAGAGAAAACTCTTTTTTATTTTACTCTATGGGAGCAAATATGCTGAACTAGCTAGAAAAATAAAGAAAATACAAAACCTCGCTACGTAACGTGTTATATAAGAACCCTGTAGGAAAATCAACTAATTTAAAAGTAGTTGATAAAGTAGTTTTTTGTCAACCACAACTAGTTGAAATTCTGACTTTTTTCCATAGAACGAACTAACTTATTTTGTATGGTGATGTCCGCTAAATAAGTCAATTGACTTTCGTCTGCATATATTTTCAACTACTTGTTAAATTAGTTACATTTAAATTATTTTTTTAATTGCTTTTAAATAACCAATTGAAAACTATTACTGATGGCCTAAAGTTAATAATATTTGATGAAATAACATGGTTAAATATATATAAACTTGTAATCTAATAAAAATTTGTAATTAAAACATGTCAACATCAGAGTAGTTGCCGCCTTAATATAATTAAAAGTAGTTCATATACTGGTTTATTTTAAATTAGTTTTTTAATAAGTTGTTTTTAAAAACAAGTTAGTTTGTTCCTATAGGGAAGTTCCAATAAATTTGCGTAGTTTACACTAGGCACTATAACTTTTTACAAATTTCTTAAAGCTTTTAATTTACATAGTAGTTTATGATGAGGAATGGTAAAAAAATTATAACTGCGTTTTTGCTTTTAAATTTTATTTCAAAAAGTTCCTGCAGGACGCATAATTAAATTGTATGCTTGAGCTTCTAAGGCAGTCAAAATTCTACTTGTAATTTAAATCAATTTACAAGTAGTCAGTCGATGAGTCTAGTACAGTGATGAACAAACGCACACAACTTAAGCTGATTGCGTGTATGTGTAACGTTTAAAGCTTCTCACTGAAAGAAATAGAACGTTAAAGCATTTTGAAAGTTTCCTGAAAACTATATGTACAAAAATAATAGAAAATAGACTCGAATAGAAAAATTATGAAATCACAATCTAATTTTTTTATTATTTCTTTTATATATTATTATTATATGTTTATTATTTATTATTATATTATTATTACAAATATTATTATATTTATTATAATCTATATTACGTTTACATTTAAAACAGAGTAACATTACATTACATCAATAAATTACTAGTTAATTAAGGTCACTACAAAATCTATATTCCCTGTGCCATATATAATTGGAAATTGATTATAAGTTTTTTCATGAATATGGTATTGAAAATTTAGTATAAAAAATGTTGACAGCTAGGTATACCATTTATAAGAGTTTTGCCCATTTGCATGAAACCTCTTAAGAAATGTCCAAAATATGCGGCCTTCATCTTCGTATTATAAAGGCATTCATACTTCTAGATGAATATCTACCTATGCGATCCTCTTTGGCAAGCAAATATTTTCATTTAAAAAAGACATTTTGAAACAGTACAAAACATTATTTATAACACTTGTGTAGTGTACTTACCTTATTCTTTCCCAATATTTTTTCATTTAACATCAACAAAATTTAAATTAAATCTTAAATATATAAAATACCTTGTAAAACTTTTCTGCATTTTTAATAAGGCCTTGTTTAGACAAAATTTACTGTAAAACAAAATAAACATAAAATAAACTATTTGAAACTTCCAAACTATGATGAATACAATGATGGCTTACATGAATATAAAACGCTGCGTTTCTTTAGTATCAAATGTAAACAAATATAACAGAACTACGCATGGCTTCCTTGTTTTATTTTTTCAGTGTACAAACACAACGTTATTATTTTTAAATCCAGCGAATAAAGCGACGGGACCAAACCTGCTTCGAGTGTGCCTGCAGACTGAAAGCTTTTTTGCAGCGGAAGAATTTATATACGTATACGTTTTTGAAAAAGCTCTTAGCTCGCTAGCTGATTATGTTCGTAGCTGCTCTAGTAGCAAAGTGAGTGTAAACTATATCTATCTCTCTTCCACTTGTCTTTTTTAATGTTGAACTAGCTGAAGCCAACGTTACGGTAGATTATGTTAGAAGAATTCTGTTTGTCAAGCTCGCGTAAAATCGAACAGTGTAATTTGCTTTATTTGTGTTTCTCACCTTACATGGAAATAATATAAAGTTCTATAAAATGTCTATTAAAAAAAGTGAACGCGACGTAGAAAAAAATTCTAAAATTTGGTCAAATAATATAACTTGTTTCGAAAAAAGCAAGACTAAAAGACGAGAAATACGAAACGTAGAACATGCAAAATATGCAAAATATCTAAACAAACTTTTATAATTGGAAGATGCAATGCTTAAGCTAAAATAGAAAAAAATAAAAAAATTGATATAAAATGGTGACAGTTGAAGTGATTGATTTGTGATGCAAGTTAAATTTTCTCAGCATTCAACAAAATCTTCAGTAGAAAGAAAAATTTAAAAAATTGTAAGCAGTTACGCAAAATTTAAAAAAAAATATATTTAAAAGGGATAAAAATGCAGTCATTGTTTTGATAAACTATTCGACATAATTAACGAAAAAGGTGTATGGCTCAGTACAGAAGATAAAAAATTGCATTTACTGTGGAAAAATACTAATGGAACAGTTGGATACACAACAACTAAAAATGTTAAAGTACATCCATCAAAAGATTGATTATTAACTGGAGCTAAAATGGATACAAATATCTGTCAAGACAAAGAAAATGATTCAGTCTCAACCACATCCATCGACGAAGACCAGGTGTCAAATGCTGAATATGAGGAAGAATTCGAACGACCAGATAAATTAAAGATTTCAAAATCTTCAACAACAACAACAACAATAACAACAATAAATGCACCTGAAATATGCAAGGAGTTGGCTAAAGCAGGATTTAATATATCTGCATGAGTTAAGCTGCAATGAAAAAGTCCGAATGTTTGGAAAAGAGTTTCAGAACTAGCTTAAAAATGAAAGTTGGTGCCTTCATTTTGATGGAAAAAAATTTGGTGAGAAGGAGATACAGGTGATAGTTTTAAAAAATAGAGTGCGAGAAGTAAAACTGGCTGCTTTAGTTCTTGATAATGGTAAAAGTGCAACTATATTTGAAGGAATTAAAACCAAACTTGATAAATTTGAACTTTGGAAATCAATAAAGATGACAGTTTGTGATACAACAAGTGTCAATACCGGAAATAAAAATGGAATTGTTCATCTATTACGGAAACATTATGAATTTCTGGCATTACCTCCACCCACAATAGCATCATGTTGTCAGCATCATGTGCTTGATTTAATATTATGGCATGTCATTGATGAGTTACTGGAATTAAAATCAACATCACCTAATATACCTTAAAGAATATTCTCAGAACTAGTCAATAACTATGAAAACCTAAAAAAAGTTTCACGCATCAAATGGCGAGATGATATGCAATATTTGTACGGGCTTGGGGCCACCTTTAGGTTCTACGAAAAAAAACAATGCATGTCCATTCACCAAGCTTAAAGCTATTCCACCACTAAGTAACGCTCGTTGGAACTCCAGAGTTATTCTTGCCATTTTAACTTTTACACTAATACCAAAATACAGAGTTCAATTATCTCCAGTGTGCCAATTTATATGCGGTCCTTGGTGTGACGTATGGTTTTCCGATTGTTGCTTTCGGGACACTAATTTTGAAAATTTAAAAATGTCAATAAATCACTTCAAAATAATCATTTCGAAAGAACCTTAAATCTTAAATTTATTTATATAAATTAATAAAAAAATAAAAACAGAATTTTTAATATTTCTGTTTTTGTTCAGAAATTTAATATTACTTTTAAATAAAATGATTTAAAGTTAATTAATTTTTTTTTATTAATATTATGTTTCTTTTAATTTATATATATTAAGTACTGCGGGAACTTTTTGAAGTAAAATAAAAAAATAAAAACGCAGTTATCATATTTGCGCTAATCCTCAACTCAAAATGCCATGTAAATAGGGTCTTTGAAAAAAGTTATACCACTAGTGGACACACTTCTCCCACTCTATGCATGGGGCTGTCGAGAAGATGATTGACTACCACCGCCCTCGTTGAACCATGGTGGAATTAAATAAGGTGCGCGCGATTTTTTCACCTCTCTCAGAAAATGTCTTCGCTACGCTTGTCACAGTGCGCCTATCTCTCTATCAAAATTTTTTGACATGCTTAGCAAAATTTGCAGACGTGACCATGATCAAGGTTGGAGTGACAGTTCTGTAGGCGATCAGGAGTTTTCAAAAACGCTTTGAAAACAGAAAAAACGAATAAGCAGCAAAACAGATAAGAAGTTTAACTGTGTATTGATTTTGACAACTCCCGATCGCCGCTCGTGAGAAAATAGATAGTTATCAAAGCTACCTGGTAATCATTGAATAATGGACGTCATGTTCACCTGGTTTAATTCCATCATGGTCGTAACCAGTGAAACGACTACGTGAGCTCGCCTTTTCAGGCGGCAAAAAAAAGAAGTAGAAAATACGAGTGCGACAAGTTTGAAATGTATTGGTGCATGCTCCACTTACCGACACGGACAAATTTTGTTGTTGTCGTCGTGGGTAAGAGAAAAACTTAAAAATTTGAGAGAGAAGCTCCAAAAATTTATGATTCTCTCCCCATTTTTTAATTAAATTATTATTTTTGATAGAAAGGTATGTAAACTTTTACTAATGCTGCACAGACGCTTTTAATTGCTTAAAAAAGTTTATGTGCTTGGCAATATACGGAAATTTTGATAACGCGATATTACCCCCAATGATCATTACACTAACAAATTCCGAATACTTTTGTGAGCTGAAATTCACTCAATTTGCGTTTAAATTATATATTGTTGTTTTAATTATAAGAAAAAGGTTATCTTGTTATTATTATTTCGTTATAACTATTTTTTTTTTCTCTTAACTATATTTTATTCTTATTTTTGGACTTTTATAAAAAAATATCAAATTCCCAATACTTATGTGAGTGACTGTATTTCTTTTGCGGTCTTCTTAGTTAAGTGCAATACAACAAAAAAAAAGATAAACGCATCTCTAGCCCTTTTTTTATGAACTTGACTCAGAAGAGTGCGAGAGAAATAATTGTAGAAGGGAAAGTTTTCATTCATTTCTAATGTGAAATATTTTTATAAATTTTGTGCTGTGAGATTTTACTACAATAAGTGTAGGAAATCTGTTGGCAGCAATTATTGTAGGAAATTCTCGCCACTTTTTGTTAGTGTAGTAAATACGAAAGTGAAGCTGTGTCAACTTTTTTCGTGGCATTATATAATCTTGTTATATAATTGTCTTTACAAAAAAAAAAAAAGAAAAACAAACGTCATTCGATGATAAACAGCAGGGGTTTTCCCCTCTTTGTATTGTTAAAACTTCATCTGTTTTTGCCATTGTTTTAACAAAAGCAATGTTTGTTCCATAGATGTATGAATTTAAAATTTGTAAGATTAAATCTTTAAAATTTAATCAGTATCTCGATTCTACGCAATTGTTTTAAAATTTTATTAAAAAAACAAATATCTATATATTAAGAACAACTTTAATCAGCATTTTGCGTCATAAACTTGAAATACGCAGTTTGTTGTACACTGTACCAAATATTGTTCTTAAAATCAAGGAATCTTTGTTCATAAGCCGAAATTGATTGACTTTTAAAGAGGTCTAGGCACAATGAATCGTTATTCTTAATTATAGGGAGCAGTACTTTGTTCGTAAGAACTTCTGTTCATTTAAATCTTGGTCCAGTTTTTGTTGTTGTAAAAACTAATAAAACTTTACAGAACATTTTTGTGAACATAAAAAATCAGATTTTTTATATATAACTTAATATTGTTTTAAAATTTCTAAGGACAGAGAAACATATTTAAACAGTTTTATGTAGCATTACTCAATTATTTTTCTTCAAACCAAAGAAATAACTTTAAGAAATTTATAAAGAACGCATGCTTAAAGGCAATAAACAATTGACATAATAATACATTGATTTCATTGAAACGAAATAATTTGTTTTTATATTCAAAGAACTTGTTCTTACATTCAAAGAACTTGTTCTTATATTCAAGGACACTCCAAGAACTTATTCTTACTCTCAAGGAACTTGTTCTTGCATTCAAAGAACTTGTACTCTTACACTGAGGGAGCTTGTTCTTACATTCAAAGTAGTGTTCTTACATTCAGATAACTTCTTCTTACATTCAAGGGACAAATTTATTAAATCACTGTACAGTACATTGATTTCTATTTAAAGTTGCTTAAACGTATCAACTTATTCTTATATTCGAAGAAGTAATACCTTAAAAAATAAAGAAGTCACGGTAAAGTTATTTTCGCAATTGAAAGCAAAGTTGTTCATATAATTTTAATGCAACGCAAGAAAGAACATCCATATAATATTCGTGCAACGAGAAAGAGAACATCATTATAAGGAAAACATATGGAGGCGAACAAATGAGCAAATAGGTAGATTTAGGGCTTAATTTAAAAATTTTAAAAAATAAAGAGTAGTTTTTTTGACATTTGGAGCCAATCAACAAAAATACATCATTGAAATTTTAAAAAAGCCATATATAGACCACGCCAAAATACAAAGTATGAGGCGAATTTTCACGAAGTTTGAAGGGCTGTATCTCCAAACGACGCAAATATCAAACTGAAAATTTTAACTGCAATATAATGATATTATGTACTTTATTGTAAATAAATTTCAAATTTTTTAACCCATGCACACCAGAGATATTTAACCCCAGATTCAGCAAAATTCAGCTAATTTGTCAAAATTCAACTTTTTAACCCTTTCAGTTAATTTAATTTAATTTAATTTAAAAAGTTAATTTTTGAGTGATTAATACAAAATTTGAAGTAAAGATCTAAAAGCATCGATTGTTGTATGTATTGTTTTGTCCGCTGTGATGACTAAAGTGTTGCAAAATATTCGGCAAATTTTCAAAAAATTCAGTATTGTCGCATACTTACCTCGAATAGATTGAAAGCATGTCTACGGGTGAGTATGCACAGATCATATCATGTTTAGTTTTGTTACGTTTTTATAGCGGGGTAATGCTTATAACCGTACTTATCTGCGTTTTGTTGATTTCAAATTGAGTTTTCAAATCAAGCTCACATTTGTGTTACCTCATATTTAACAAGTAAAATGTACAACTTAGAAAGCGAGAAAGCGAATGTACAACGAATTCTTGATATCCTTGTAAACTCAGAGGATGACTTTTCTGATGAGGACGAACAAGCTGATGTTACTTGGAAGCCCAGGGCTCTTTGAAATGATGAAGAATCTGACGATAAATTAGGTAAAAAACTGTGTGCTAAATTTTTGATTTTTGTGGTTTTTCAAAATTAATTTTTCCAGATGCTGAGCCAAGTTATAGTAATCTTGAAGAAGCACTAATTCAAAATCAACCAAGAAGGAATGTCTGTCACCTTACCTATTGCTTTTGGCTCTCATAATTAGGTACAACGCCGCACACATATGCCAAATTTTTATTGTTACTTTTCAGATCATCATTTTGAAGAAGCTGTGAAATACACTAATGTGTATGCACTTTCAACGATTGGAACTGACACAAAAACAAACACACACCACAAAAACAAAACTGAAAAAAATTTGATGGCTGTTCTTGCATAATGGATTGCTTAGGCTACCCTAAAATTAGAATGTATTGGAGCACACATTTTCGGTACGATATAATTTCAAACTCAATGTCCAGAAATGCATTTACGAAATTGAGAAACTTCATACATTTTGTGGACACCAGCAAGCCAAGTACAACTAATAAACTCTGGAGAGTGCAGCCGGTTGTAGAAATGGTAAGACGCCGTTGTAATGAACTGGCTACTGAAATTACCTCGTATCTATTGACGAGCAGAGGGAGCCATTCACAGGAAGATGTCCAGCACGGCAAGTAATAAGATCAAAACCTCGTCCTGTTGGACTGAAAAATCTAGTTTGTGCAACTTCAAATGGAATGATCGTTGATTTTAAACTATTTCGAGGTGCTGGAACGTTTCTAGACTGTGGGCTAATACATGGACCTTGAATTGTTTTCCGATTAACCAAGTTTTTACCAGTCGGCAGCCACCTTTATTTCGACCGATTATTTACGACCATTTCACTTTTGGAAAAATTAAATGAAATAGGTTTCAAAGCCACAGGCACTATAATGGGAAACCGATTGAGGAAGCAAATTAATTTGCCATTGGACAAAAATATGGCACGGGATGAAATAAGCCAGTGTGTGAGGAATGACGAAGTGGTGGTGAAATGGTGCGACCCGAAGTGTGTTACAATAGCATTAACAAAATGTGGACAGGACTCTGTTGAAGAAATAGATCGTTGGTCCCGAAATAAAAAACGCCGTTTACCAATCCCGATACTGGCCGTTATTGAGGACTACAACTCAAATATGGGTGGTGTAGATATTGGTGATCAAATGATGGAGTACTACCGAGTAAAAATAAAGTCAAAAAAGGCCACTGAAGATTTTTTCCATTTCTTGGATCTAGCAGTCTTCAATTCTTGGATGTATTGTAATGGATGGATATATTGAATGTATTATAGAGAGCGTTGCCACGCTTGGAGACGCAAAAAAGAATATAAAGTCTTTTTTAGATTTTAAATTAGAAATTGGCGAAGTGTAGGCAAATCAAAGGATTCACCATCACGAGAACCACAATATTTCCAATTATCTGAGGCTTATCATGACACTAAATATCGGCAGCATGATGCTCCAGAAGACATAAGGTACGACAAATAAGATCATTGGGCCAAATAGTAGATGGAACAGCCAAAAGATATCGCAAATCGGAGTGTGTCAGTCGAACTAGAGCCAGATGTCAAAAATGAAAAATACATTTATGTACTGCTAAGGATAAAGATTGCTTTAAAATGTACCACAAATGAACAATTAACTAAAATTTTTTATTTACTATTTTATTAAAAAAATGGAAAAAAATTATAAAAGCTTTTGTGTGCTTTCTAATTAGAAATATATCATAATTTGAGGGCTAGATGCTGCCCAAAATACACAAAATAATATTTTTTTTAATATGAAGAAATTATTTCATAAGCGTTATTAATTATTTCATTTTATACGTTAGATCAAAGATACATATGAATGCAACTTTTATACATTTAGATTAAAGGCCAAACTATGCTTTGGAAAAAGAAGAAAACATTTTTTGAAAGAAGTTCTGAGATTCAAATATACTGAGTAACTGTTAATATGGTTTAATATGGTAACCAACTTTGGTTTTTTTTTGGATCAGTTCATTTGGAATGACTCTGTAGTTAAAAGTGGCGCTTTTATCATTAAAAAATAAACTATTAGGTCATGACCATGGCTGGACTACCAAGTATGTTCCACCGTAACAGTTTTCTTTTGCACCATTTGCTAAATCTGTTACGTTCATGATTTTTGGCAATTCGGCGGCGATTACATTATTTATTGAGCCATGATATAACAGAGTAAGAAGGTGGATCACACAGATACTTGTGTTCTCAATTCTTTTGGTTGAACTGCGTTGGAACTTTTCCCCATAATTTCCGTTATTCGCAATGATACACAACATAGAACAGGTGACTGATAAGAACAAAAAATTGAGATTTCATATTATTCTGATATTAACATAGTTGGTGCTTTTAAGATGAAGGAATCAGGAAGCCTCATATCTTGCCTTAGATATCAGTCATAAGAAAGTGAATATCGAACCGAAAGTACAAAGCAACTCGGTAATATTATAGAAACGCAGACCCTTCCAAACATCGCACCGATAATAAATGAGCCCACTTATATTAACACAATATCAAAACCTTCTTCAAATACACTAACTTATCTAGAAGATAACAGTATATCACTTTGAAACTACTTCTCAAAAGCTAGACATTGCAACACTTAGAAGATTTTCTTATAATCACACTTAGTGTCTTATCCTCGTAATTTTATGGCTTCTTTTTATATGACATTCGTATTTTAAAAACATTTCTCTTTTTATGAAATAGCCGTAAAAATAACAACTGAAGTTGTAAAAGTTATTAAATATTATCATATCACTGCGTTGTTGTTCAAAAATCATAAAATGGGTGACCTAGTTATGTTCGCACATCACTTAACTGAATGGGCAAAAAAACACTTTTTTATCAGTTAAAGCATATTCTTCTACAGTAATTTGCGGAAATGAACCGACGATTTCTTCAGGCGTTTTTTCATTAGCAAATTCTTCCCCAGGATGCAGTTCCTCGGAATCCACAGAGTCCACTTTTATAACACTGTCTGACATTTTAAACGAAACTTAAAATGCTTTGATTTTAACAAAGTTTTATGAAGTATCTAAATCTAAGTTTTATGAATCCAAATTTCTTGATGACCCCCGCCAAATGTTAGTAAATATTGTATGCAGTTACTTTCAACAATATAATATCAACATGTTTATTCTATCCACAAATTTATTCTAAATATAGCAATGCCAAAAATTCCTTAAAGTCTATCAAGAGAGCATCATGTTGAACAGTTTCCACCGATGGATCATTTAAAGCAGTTTCGAGATTGTTTAGTAAATCATTATTTTTAAACTTGTTTTTATATATATTATAAACTTTATATATTGTGTTTGCTTGAAGATCTTGAAAACGATGCAGAAGACTGTATCGGGAGTCTTAAATTTGACAGCTTGTCTGCCGCCGAGTTTGACAGCTCTTGGTAAGCCTGCAGCCAGTATAGACTAAATGAAATTATAAATAATACATCTTCTCTAGCTAAAATTTTCAAGAAATGAGCAGAATACAAGAAACCAAGTGGATTTTGTTTAGTAAATATTGTCTGATTATAAATAATTTGCAATCTTTGGATCTAGATCTGGAGTTCTTAGAGACTGGGAGGAACATTTAAACTGATTCAAGAACTTTCTTTGCAACGAAAACCACATAAGAGATAAAGCAATAAAAAAAAAACAGAAATCAAAGAAACAAAATTCTTAGTTTCTTTTGTTATTATAATAGTTATCGTACCTATTAATTCCCCAGCAAACCATAGTTGACGACTTTGTCTAAACTCCGACTAATTCGTAACTATTTCGAGCTGTCTTAAAGAAATCGTTACAATTTCGTTACACAAATATCGGAACAGTTTCACTTTTTCTACGAAATTATACAGTGAAACAAAAAAGTTTAGGCACAGAGCTATTCTCAAAGTTTGTATCTAAATAACTTTTTCCACCTAACGAAAAAAAAATATGGCATCATTTAAAAATTGAAAGTTTTTTTTTATTATTCACTGCAAAAATATTTAATTTTTCATTTCTGTTTTATGTATCATGTTATTAATAAAAAAAAAAGTCACAAATTTACATAAAAATAGGTTAGGCACATGTGTAAAAACTTTTAATTTATTTTTGGTTTTCCTACATTTAATATTTTGTTAGGCCTCCTTTGGCTTGAATAACTGCCTGTAAGCGCTTTTGCATACCTCCAACTAGGTTTGTTGTCTGTTTGGTGTTATATTTTCCCATTCTTGGCGAAGTGAAGCCTCCTTTAGTGAATCTTTTGATGATATGCGATGGCTCCGATTTTTGTTCTCCAATAATTGCTAAATATGTTCAATAGCATTCATATCTGGCGACTGTGGAGGTGTTTTAAGCTGTTGACAATGGTAAATAAGCCATTCCTGCACCAGGCTCGACGCATGTTTCGGGTCGTTATCATGCTGGAACAAAAATGGCTTCCCATTCATGCCCAAATTTTCAACACTAGGAAACAAATTGTCTTTCAATAAGAGCACTTATTTATTTTTTCATCTATAAAGACAAGATTTCGAACTCCAAAAGCCGCCATGCACCTCCACACCATGACATTACCACCGCCGTGTTTGAGTGTATTAATAACGTTTTTTTCTTGCAGCTCATTGTTTGGTTTCCGCCAAACTTTTTGTGCACCATCTGATCCAAAAAGGTTGAACTTCGATTCATCACTAAATAGTACACTGTTCCAGAATGATTCCGATTGATGTACATGAAGTTTTGCAAACTCCAGCCTCTTTTTCTTATTAATAGCCGAAATAAATGGTTTGCGCCAAGGAACTCCTCCATGAAAATCAGCTCTATGTAGAGTATTGCGTATTGTTTGGGGACCGAAGTTTTTATTGAAACTTTGCTGCATTTCATTGCATAATTTTACAGCCGAAATCTTAGAATTTTGGGACACTGCAGCTACTACAGTGCGCTCCTGGCATGGTGTTAATATTTTTAGGCGTCCAGATCTGCTTTCACGCTCTAATTTTCCCGTATTTATCTAATGTTTTATTATTATGTTTCGCACACTTGTATTAGGCCTATGCACTATAGCACCAATTTCGCTATAAGATTTTTGCTGCACACGAAGGTTTATAATAACTTTTCGAACATCTACCGAAATTTCTGTACGACTGCTCATTTTGCTCATTCAATCACGACATCAAGATCAACACTAACTTAAATCAATTGACAATTGGATGGCTGCGCAAAAATTATGTGCAGAAAACGAAATAGATCAAAGAGAACTTATAGATTACCGTTATATTTGCAAAAACAAGGTTCACATACAGCCTGTGCGCTTATATTTCGAGTAGTGTATAAAGTTAAGGAATTTTTTTGTGTATTTCAATTAAAATTTATCTAATGATACTAACTGCATCAAAAAGTTGGCGAAATTAGTTGCTTTTAAATATTAAAGCAAAGTTCTTCTCAGAAAAATTGACTGTGCCTAAACTTTTTTGTTCCACTGTATCGAAATTCATTATGCGACTGTTTGTACGACATATTGAAATGCGATCAGAGTGAAATTTCCTTTCTTTCGATATTTCGTTAAACTCGTTACGATATTTCGTTACGAAGTCGTGTCAACCCCTTCATCCGATAATTCGTTACGATTTCGCAACGAAATCGGATTTCGAAATCGGAAATCGGAAAGATTTCGAAATACTCTTAACGAAATCGTGTCAAGCATTTCAGAATCTGATTTCGTTACGAAATTGTAAAGAATATCGTATGAAGGGGTTGACACGACTTCGTAACGATTTCTTAACGACTCTTGACGAAAAAGTTACGAAAAAGTTACGATTTCGTTCAGACAGTTCGAAAGAAAGGAAATTTCACTCTGTTCGCATTTCAATATGTCGTACAAACAGTCGCATAACGAACTTCTATATAAATTCGTAGAAAAAGTGAAACTGTTCCGATATTTGCGTAACGAAATTGTAGCGATTTATTTAAGGCAGCTCGAAATAATAACGAATTAGTCGGAATTTCGACAAAGTCGTCAACTATGGTTTGCTGGGTCTCTATGCTATTAATAATTATCATTTGATATGCATTATAAAAATTGTTCTATTTTTTCATGTAGATTTCGCTACTGTTAAGCTGTTATGCTAACTTTATGCATACCTGGTATCCACACAAAAAACTAATCTGAAAAGATAATAGTGGAAAAAAACAAGTTGTTAGATTTACTATAAAAAGTTCACAGGAAGCGTAATATTCAAGAAGCAGAGGAGCATTTAAGATTATTGAAGAATAAGTCCGAAAACCCATTTTTTTATCCAATTTTTTGTTGTGCTAGATCAAATATTGTACTTTTCAATTACACAAATTGTGCATATATATAATATTTACAAAGATGCATGTAAATCGGCTCACTAAAATTAGGTGTGGAGATGGTTTTCTAAGAAACCATAATAAATATTCGCTGAAAATTCCTATCAATGTCTGTTACCAAACTTGGATTCCTTAAAAAGGATAAGTGTAACGAAAGGATTAATTGTCGGTATTTTGACCAAAATTCCATATATCCATTCATTGAGATCAATGCACATTGTTTCTTAACTAGAAAAACATTTTTCCTCAATTCAATGTATCAGTTCTTTGTAACAAAAGACGGCAAATACTTTTAATCAAGTAATTTGTTCTTTATGTGAAATAACTTTTTCTTGCATTTTTAGAAACTTTTCTTTGGCTGTAAGAAAATAATTATAGAAATAAAAGAACATTCTTCTTACACACAATGAAAAGTTATTTGATTTTAATCAACAATACCTGCATACCGTTTAATTTAAGAAAAGTTAAGAACAAAGATTCATGAGCCAAAGAACTCGTACTTTGGACCAATTTTAATGTACGATACATTGGAACAAAGATCTGTTTCTTTGTTATTACGAGGTTGTTCCCAGAAGTTCCCGACCTGACGTACAGACAGTAGTTGTTGCTTTAAAATATTACTATGGTAGAAAGTATTTGCCTTACAAAGCTTAAGTTTCACGTTATACGACGCTACGTTGTTTAGTATTTGTTTGGCAGCCATCATAAGTGAACGCTCTCAGTGAATTTGTAAATATAGAAAAAAATTGGTCACCGTTATGTGATACAATACTTTCATTTGAAAGGTCTAAGTGCAACCAATATCAAAGCCAAGCTAGATCATACTCTGGAGGAGTCTTTTCCCATTCTCTTACAACAGTAAAATATTGGGTGGCAGAGCTTAAACGAGTCCGTACGAGCTGCCAAGACGAACATCGCAGTGGCCGACCAAATGAGGTGGAAATGGTGAAGAAAAGCCACAAAATGGTATTGGATGACCGTCGATTGAAAGTATGCGATCTAGCAGACATGGTAGGCACTGCAAAAAGTTCTGTACATCGCATATTGACTGAAAGTTTGGACATGAGAAAGCTGGGCACAAGATTGGTGCTGCATTTGCTCACAATGGAACAAATACAGCGTCGTGAGGATGTTTCAATCAATTGTTTGGCGATGTTTCACAGCAATAAAGCCGAGTTTTTGCATCCATTCATAACCATTGGATGAAACATGGGTCCATCACTTTACACATGAGACGAAGGAACAGTCAAAACAATGGACTAAAAGGGGAGAATCGGCTCCAAAAAAGGCGAAGGCAGTTCCATCTGCAGGCAAGTTCACAGCGTCAGTTTTTTGGGATGCGCGTGGGTCAATTTTCTTTGATTATCTTCAAAAGGGAAAAACAATCAACGGCGAGTATTATGCAAACGTATTGCAGCGTTTGAGTGATGAGATCAAGAAAAAACGGCCGCATTTTGCGAAAAAGAAAGTGTTGTTTCATCAAGACAATGCACCAGTTCACACATCCACTATCGCGGTGGCCAAAATCAATGAATTAAAGTTCGAATTACTTCCTCCCGCGAACTATTCGCCAGATTATGCCTCTATTTTCTTTTTCCAAACTTGAAAAATGGCTCGCTGAAGAATGAAGAGGTAAAATCTACGGTTAATGGCTATTTTAAAGCGCTCTACAGTTCTCACTTTTAACTGGGTATCAAAGCTATTGAACATCGTTGGCAGTGGCGTAGCTACGGGGGATAAAGGGTAATATCAAATTTGTACTTTAAAAAATTTGCTGTGTATATTTTCATATAGACAGCCGACAAACCGTTATATAATCTGTGTTGGACAGCATACTTAATGAGAAAAACTACAATGGTATTGGAGCGCTTACCAACACCAGTCGGTAATACTTATAAATATCGCTTGAATATCACTTTGCTTGTCGCGTCCAGCGTGTTTTACCATCTTGTAAATGCAATCAAATTTAATTGAATCAACTTTTACCTCTATAGAACTTTCATTTCAATTAAATTGTTTGTATATGCTGCAAGGTTGCCAGGTGCATTTTTTTCATCAACATGCTCCTTCAATACTTTAGACTCAATATTTTTGTCCCACTTCAACTAGCTATAGATTTTTTTTTGCAATTTCAAGACTCCCCACGAGTGCAGTTTGCCACCTATTTTTGGTTTCTTTACTCTTTTTCGGCGATTATCTCTTGAATGCAATAACGTGTGATTTTATATTCTTGCTTTTTTTTCAACTTTTTTAATAGCGAGTAAAAATCAGGCAAACTCTGTTCATATGAATGAATGGCGGGCGTACAACGCGTATTGGGAAATTGAAAAAGCAAAAAATCCCCGCTCATCTGCAGCTCAACATTTTCAATTTATATTTATGTGATGGCGGTGGATGCTGCCATTGAAGCGCACATGATGTGAGAGAGTGTATAAGTGTAGCGCTGCCAGACTGATAGCTTTTAGAAACTTAATACTTAGACAGTTTGTAGTGTGTATGTCGCACTGTCACGGCTGACCGACTGCAACTTGCTGACTGATTTTCTTAATACTACATTTATTAACTTAAGCACAGGAATAATGCACAAAAAAAAATAAAATAAAATGCAAAATGTTGCAACTTGCAGAGATGAACAAAAAAAAAATGTGCGGAAATATTATCAACCTTAAAGCAGTAAAATACCACTTAGCTTCGGAATTTCGAACACTTAAACATGTTTTCGCACTTAGGTATGAGTTGAAGAAAATAAAAAAAAATAATAAAAGTAGAGAGAACGTTAAGTAAGTAGAATGAAAGAAAAGGAAGTGATTTCTGTTGAAAATTTGCAAGAAAGTGACACGAGCCACTCACTTGCTTGACAGCAGCCAGAGGTCCTGATGCCAGCATGACTGCAATAAAGGTTGTTCAGAACAAAGCAAGCCGCTCAGATTAGTTGAGTTGATTTGCATATAATAAGCAAAATATAAAATGAGGACTTTGTAATGGTTATCTTTTAAGCATTTAAAGATATAACAACGCGGAAAAGGTGGAAAAACGGTTACACGAACTTACTTATTTATTTAGTAAGTTTTCGAAATCAATTGCTTTCTATGCAATGCAAAAATTTATATTAATTTAAAAATTTGCCTCATATTTTAAAAATAAATATTTCAATATCGATTATTATGGTTATATATCGACACGCTGCATGACTATCACTCAAACCAAAATATATTTTTAATATTCAAAAAAGTGTTGAAATCATTTTGCGTATATCACAAAATATAATCTAATTTCTCTTTATATGTAACAAAAATCACTTTCTCATGGTGCCTTAAAAAAACTGTTGCATTATCTGCCAAATACTGCAAACTTTAAGCAATTCCCAAAAATAAACCAAATAGATCCCACTGCGTAACTGTCAAATGTGCTGCTTCTTCTACTTTTTATTGTGCATAAGTTTGCAGGGTCAACAATTCTTTTATGTGCTATTCTATGCTCTGCTTTTATTTTATTTTGTCATCACTTGAACACTTTAGAGGTCAACAGTTTCCTTAACACATTACTGGCTCCTTGCTTTTCTTGTGCTAAATCAGCATTTTGAGTTTAGAGCATTTTGAGCACGTTACTAGAGAAAATGCACGCCGGAAGTGCTGTCATATTCGAGTGTATGTATGACAGACAAACAGACAGTATGCATGTTGGGCAACAACGTACATGTAGAAGTAAGTTAAAACATTGCAATGCAGTTGAATATTATGCAAATATCAGCTTCACAGCAAAGATTAAAGTTAAAATGGAAGAAAGAAAGTGCAAAAATTGCACGTACACAAGAAGATGTCACGGTACATTTATTGCTGCATGTGTTGGTATTAGTGTGTGACACAAAGTAAGATTGAAGTTATACCTGATGAGTTTTGCGTAGGTACATCTTTTGAGTGCGTCTTTGCTAGTAGAAGTGATTATATTTTAATGCACAAAAAAACAAAGAGCCAAGGGAAATATAGTGAAAGCAATAATGAGATTTTATGGAACATTTGATTGCATGTTTTGTTGGACATTTTTTTGAAAGTTTAAACAAATTTTTTGACAAAATGTCAACAGCCTGATAGCATCATGCGAAGTTTATTTAAATTTGATATAAACGTGAATTATAAACGACATGTGAATTATATGAAAAGTTTGGCATTCAAGTGGAAATTCACAGATCTAAAAATAAAACAAGTTCTAGATTCAAAAGATTCCAAATATTGCAAGCAAATTAATGCAAGGCTTACTTTCAGGGATCGAAAATAACAGTTATTTTTAAAAAAAGGAAAAAACCATTTTATAAAAAATCACTGCACAAATGAACTAAATGCACTAAAACTCTTGTATAGCTCTTCATTGTTCAAAAATACAAAGCGTTTTTATTTTTAATTCGGGGTCAATTCGGGAGAGATATCTATATATATAAAAATGAATGTATGAATGTATGTCTGTTTGTGCTTTATAGGAGGCCAAACCACTGGACCGATTTTCCTGAAATTTTCACAGCGTCTTAATATGACTCTGGAAGGAATATTAGGCTATATAAAGTTGTGCTTGGACAAAGAGACGTGGGCCCGCGCATATAACCTAAAACTTAAAATCGTCATATCCTCGGCATTTTTGGACCCACGGAAATGATATTTGGTACATATAGTATTGGCATGAATAGAAATACGTACCACAAAAAAGTGGGCGGGACCACGCCCATTTTTGGAAAAATTAAAAACTGTAATATCTTCTAAACTACTGGACCGGTCGACATGAAATTTTCACAATAGGACATTGTTACGAAATAATAAGTCCTTGGCTACATAATATTTTGATAAGACGAAGGGGTGGTGCCACGCCCACACAGCCGAAAACTTAAAATCCTCATATCTCAGTCAATAATTGGCATAGAATGATGATATTTGCTACATATCATGTTTTCTTAAAAAGGATTATATGCCATGTAAATAGTGGGTGGGCCACGCCCCTTTCTTTGCTCTAGAAGCTACACCTCTACAACGATCTTCCTTACATTTTCACAGCATATAACTGTAGTTTAGGAATAATTTTTAGATGACTATATTTTTCTACCACGCCTACTACCACTTGGAATGCGAAATTTTAAACGATTGCAGTTTCCTGTTCGGTTAGCTTTTGCTATGACTGTTAACAAAGCTCAAGGTCAATCTCTGCAAGTTTGCGGTTTAAATTTAGCAAATCCATGTTTCTCGCATGGACAGCTTTATGTTGCATGTTCGCGTGTAGGAAAACCCACCGATTTATATATATATGCTCCGGATGGGCAAACTAAAAACATTGTATATCCTAAAGCATTGCAATAATTAATTCATAATCAAATAAATAAATTTTTATTAATATCTAAATACTTTTTATTTTATCACTATAGGGGTAGCGAAGCACACCGGGCTCAGCTAGTAAACTATAAACGACAGTTTCTATGTTTTTTGAATGAGCACTCCCAGAAAGGTGGTAGATAGAGGGAAGGTGTGTTGAGAAGGCAAAAAAATTATATAAACCTCTTATATATTTCAACCCTCAAGCGATCAGTTCGATAGAAATATAAACAGATTTTGTGTTTTTTGTATGGGGACTAAGAAGAGAATCTTTTGAAGTCAAACGAAAACTTTTTAAGTCATTAATGCTATTATATTTCTCAATCTTGAATCCACTTAACATAATGGACTCATTGTCAAAAAACAGCTCGGATCATCTGAGGCTAGGAACGAATCAAGCCAATTTTTAATACCAAATTTTAATATTCATATTCATATTCATATTCATTACATATTTATATTCATATTCATATTCATATCAATATTCATATTCATATTCATATTCATATTCATATTCATATTCATATTCATATTCATATTCATATTCATATTCATATTCATATTCATATTCATATTCATATTCATATTCATATTCATATTCATATTCATATTCATATTCATATTCATATTCATATTCATATTCATATTCATATTCATATTCATATTCATATTCATATTCATATTCATATTCATATTCATATTCATATTCATATTCATATTCATATTCATATTCATATTCATATTCATATTCATATTCATATTCATATTCATATTCATATTCATATTCATATTCATATTCATATTCATATTCATATTCATATTCATATTCATATTCATATTCATATTCATATTCATATTCATATTCATATTCATATTCATATTCATATTCATATTCATATTCATATTCATATTCATATTCATATTCATATTCATATTCATATTCATATTCATATTCATATTCATATTCATATTCATATTCATATTCATATTCATATTCATATTCATATTCATATTCATATTCATATTCACATATATTCATATTCATATTCATATTCATATTCATATTCATATTCATATTCATATTCATATTCATATTCATATTCATATTCATATTCATATTCATATTCATATTCATATTCATATTCATATTCATATTCATATTCATATTCATATTCATATTCATATTCATATCCATATTCATATTCATATTCATATTCATATTCATATTCATATTCATATTCATATTCATATTCATATTCATATTCATATTCATATTCATATTCATATTCATATTCATATTCATATTCATATTCATATTCATATTCATATTCATATTCATATTCATATTCATATTCATATTCATATTCATATTCATATTCATATTCATATTCATATTCATATTCATATTCATATTCATATTCATATTCATATTCATATTCATATTCATATTCATATTCATATTCATATTCAAATTCATATTCATATTCATATTCATATTCATATTCATATTCATATTCATATTCATATTCATATTCATATTCATATTCATATTCATATTCATATTCATATTCATATTCATATTCATATTCATATTCATATTCATATTCATATTCATATTCATATTCATATTCATATTCATATTCATATTCATATTCATATTCATATTCATATTCATATTCATATTCATATTCATATTCATATTCACATTCATATTCATATTCATATCAAAGTCATAGATAGAGGTTAGGTGTGTTGAGAAGAAATGTTGGAAGTTAAAAAATAATAGCACCAACTATTATTGTTGACCCCTCTAGAAGTCAATTCGCAAGAGACTTTTTTACTTCCTTTTTTAATTGAAATTTTCGAAAATAAGTGCTATTTGACTTGTTGAAATTTGTTTGCAATTTATCTGTTCAAAATAAGTCAAAGTTAAAATGTTAGCTAAGTGTCGAAATCAAACTTTAAGGTATACCTTATTCCGATTAAAAAACTGCATATAATATCCGTTCAGCTTTTTAAACTCTGATTTAACAATTTTTTTCGATCACAAATTTTTCGCATAGTTTTAAAAATTTCATTTTCAAAACAACTGACAAATTTCAACCTTATCTAAAACGATCTGAAAATTCAAGGTTTTTTCTAGCATAGCCTGATTTGAATTTGTGAAAAAAATTTTTGTGTAATATGAACTCTTTTATGGTTATAATCATGGTATGGTATGGTATAGTTATAATCAATGATGTCGATTTGACACTTGAGTCTGTAAAAATCAACTGATCCAACACTGGTTGCTCGACCATTTTTAAAAAAGTTGATATTTTTATTGAAAGTTGTCCAATCTAGCTTTTAAAAATTTCACTTCATAGTTTGAACATAATATGAACGGCCTCAAATGTCAAAAAACTACTCTGTATTTTTTCAGATTTTTTTTTTCGTATTGTATCAGGGCAGAAAAATGGGCAAATAGGAGACTTTAAAATTTAAAAATCTGCATTTAAAAATCTGAAATATACATAATAGTTTTAAGGCCAAAGTTTACCTAAAATTATGGTTTTTAATTCGCCATTCTAGATATAATAGAAGCTGAGAAATATGTCAACACATATATCGCTATAGGTAGCAAAGAAAATATGACCGCCATTTTGATAGCAGAACTGAAAAAATTTTATGAAAACAGTTCTAAGTTTCAAATATATTGGACAACTTTTAATAAAATATCAACTATCAGTTCACTTGGACTGACTCTATTGTGACCAAAATTTTCGAGATATTTATAAAATCTGTATTTATAATAAAAACATTTTTAAAATTTACAGATAAAAATACCCAAATTGACATTAGGGATAATTTTAAGACACTTTTTAACTATTTTTAACCCTAGAATACTAATCTTCTGTTCACTATACGTTATATTACTCATAAGGAGTGAGTAAATTTTACGTAGATTAGTATTCTAGGGTTAAAATTGTAATCTTTGGGAGCAGGAGGCGAACCTTCACATGGCAACGTGTCTGACCGCCTCAACCTGGCGAGACCAGCATTATCCATGTCGAATTTGTCTCAAGTCGACTCAAACCTCCACGTGGTGTTCCCTGGGCAACGGCAAACTGGCATCCGTCAGTTTGACGGCTAATTTGAGCGGCGGGTCACTCCATAGACCTTAAACATGGAATGTGCGCAGGGTTTAGGTCCCGCCACATTACTACTGCCTAATGAAAACTGATGTCGGCCGAAACCCGGACACGGGTTGTTACGGCCACCTAAGTAATTGAGTAAGTAAGTAATCTTATATTTTGTTTTCAAAAACTTAATTTTCAAAAACAAAATAACTCATAACTAGGTATAAAATATAACTTAAGACTAAGTTTCCGAAACACACAAAACTTAAAGCTGCTACTCAGAAAAGTCACATTAAAGGCGCTCACCTCACCAACACATGTTTTTTTAATTATTTGTCAAGCTTTAAATGGCACGCATAGTGCTCGTAAAAATTGATTTAATGAGACAATAGCAACAATAGTGTTAAAAAAAAAAAGAAAAACAGCTTAACCAGCAAAATAACAATAATCAGCCGGATGTCCTGTAAACGCCTTAAACAAAGTCAAGCTGTCTGTGACACTCGTGCTGCCAATGCTTAAACTCAAACGCTAACAACACACACACACTAATACTACCGCAAAATGGAAGTTACTAAATAAGTTCATGTTCAACATTTAAAGTTTTGTTTGCTTCCGTGTTTGCTTCACTTGCTTCCGCTTTTAGATTTCCACTTATTTCCTCGCTTTAATTTTGCTTAACACGCTTTCTTCAATGCGTTCTCGCTTGTACCAATGGTTTTTCCCAAGAAAATTGGGGAAAGCATTAGAAAAATCATATCATTTAGCTTGATCTTAAAATTGCTGTGCATAATACAAAAGGTGCAAAACATGCCGGAAACGGAAGTACACAATAATAGCACCTTACTATCTGATGTTCTAAATCGCATGGCGTGTGGGTGTTGTTTTGAACAAAAAAAAAAAGCTTTTTGAATTGGTTGGAATTTTTTTTTTTGTGATTTTGGCACTGCTGTTGTTCTATTTATTATATTGTTTGTGTGTGTGCTTTTTTTTATTTTTATTTGCAGCCATTTCAGTGTAATGAGCTTGGAGACGACCAACAAATACAAGATGGCGCTGCAGCGATTTCCGTTGTTGGGCCACATTAAGATTTGGCAATTGAGATAAGCCATATTATTAAAGTGCGTAGCTGTAGTTGTAGCTGGGCGTGTGTGTGTGTGTAGCGTTGTAGTAGCTGTAGGCGGTAAGCGTTGGAAAAATTTGCGCAATTGTAGTAGGTTGTTATTTTTTTAGCTGTAATAGCAACTTAAATGAATTTTTTTGAGGTTAAGCGAATTTTTTGACAAATCTGGAGCAAGTCATACGAGTAAGATTTATAATAAGATTTATTATAAAATATTAAGAATTCAGAGTATCTTTATGTTAAAAAGCACAAATTTTAAGCTTAAAAAATGTTTGCTATAATTTTTCAGGAAACTTTGTGTTATTCTGGACATGCCTGTGTTTAATTTGTTAAAATATCTAAAAGTGGCTTAAATCAACAAATAAGCCAAAAATGATGTTTTTTGTAATTTAATTGCTTACTGCTTTAATTGCTTAAAAAAAGCTTTTAAGCTGTTTAAGCTCATAAATTGCATAATTATGCATATCATAGCATTTAATTCACACTCTCACTCACACACACACTCACACACAGCCACATACACACACACTAAATCAATATTGCAGCTTCACTTCATAAAGTATGCAAATTTATTATGTCAATATAATGTGGTAGAGCTCAATGCATTCATTCATTTATTGATTGTCATGTGTGAATCCTTCTTCATTTTGCAGGATATCTATCAGTTATCTAGCTATCTATATTTTGTGCTATATATATGGTTTTTTCCCCAATAGAATTTGTCAAGTAGTTTTTATATCTATGCTATAATCGAGTTCCGTATATTAGCTGTGTGTGTGTGTGTGTGCGTCAGTTTGTTGCTGCTCCTTCCTTCAATCGTTCGTCCTGCCTTTGGGTAAGTTACTATATTCAATATAATATGCTGTTTTCTGTCAAAATTGGAATTTTCTGCAATTTGACGAATTTCCATATTGAAGGATACATTGAAGGAATGCCACTATGCATGCATGCAGTGTGCTTATATTTATAATATAATTTGTAGCCTTTTTGACTTGAAGGCATGCAAATTGCTGTGGACATTAAGTGCTATTAAAAGCGGTGGCGTGTTTGCATGTATACAGTATTGTGTGTGTGTGTGTGTGTGTGTGCATGTTTAATTGTGTTGGAATGCGTGAGTGCAATGGCTTTATTTGCAAATTATTATTGAAATTTTGAAATTTATTGCTTTAAGATATGCAGGTCAAGATTTATGTTCTTTTATGCACAGTGAGAAAGAAAAATCACAAATAATTTATGAAGAAAAACAAAGAAAGGGTAGCAAGTCTGCTTTATATTAATAAGTGAACACAATAATTTAACTCCCTTTTCACCTAACAGGTCATTCAGTAAGTCTGTAGGATAAGTAAGAAAAAAAAAAAAATTTGATAAAACTCGATTATATTATTCAACATGGTTGCCGTCGAGAGCGATACAACGAGTATAGCGATTTTCCAACTTTTCGATACCACTTTTATAGTACAATTTTTCTTTCTCGTCAAAATAGGCCTTAGTTTCAGCGATTAGGCCTTAGTTTCATCATTGGACTTGGATTTCTTTCCAGCAAGCATTCTCTTGAGATCTGAAAACAGGGAAAAGTCGCTGGGGGCTAAATCTGGAGAATACGGTGGGTGGGTAAGCAATTCGAAGCCCAATTCATTCAATTTTGCCATCGTTTTCATCGATTTGTGACACGGTGCATTGTCTTGGTGAAACAACACTTTTTTCTTTTGCAAATGTGGCCGTTTCTTGGCGATTTCAGCCTTCAATCGATCCAAAAGTGCACAGTAATAGTCGCTGTTGATGGTGGCTCCTTTTTGGAGATAGTCGAATAATATTATTCCTTTCGCAGCCAAAAATACAAACGCCATCATCTTACAAGCCGACTGTTGGGTCTTTGCTCACTTTGGATTCGGTTCGTCGACTGCTGTCTACTCAGCTGACTGTCTTTTGGATTCTGGTGTGTAATCCATTGTAACATATCGACGATAGAATTCGATTTTATTGCAGTTTAACAGCGCCAAGCACTCCTCTGAAGCATCAATTCGTTGTTGTTTTTGGTCGACTCTGAGCTCACGCGGCACCCACTTTGCACAGAGCTTTCGCATACCCAAATGTTCGTGTAAATTGGTAAAAACACTACCATCTGATATCTTTACAACGTCAGCTAGCTCGTGAACCTTCAATTTGCGATCGTTCATTACCAATTTGTGGATTTTTTTTAATGTTTTTATCAAGCGGATAATGTTTATGTTTATTTTTTTTTTTCATCAAAAAGCAATAAATTATTTAAAAATGTTCAAATTGTCAAATTTTTATACGTATCGTTTGAAGGTTGGTACTAAATAAAAACCATATGGAAAAAATCTAGTAACGCTATCTACGTGTCATCCTAAGGACTTTTTGAACGTACTGTTATTTCAAATCAGGGTCCACGAATAACGATTATCGTTATCAATCAATCATTTTATAGCAATTATTTTTTTATAAACATTTTTTGTATCAGTATTAAAATATATTTTTTTATCGTTTTTTTTGATCAGAAATTATATCGATAAAAAAAATTAACATATTATTTAGAAGACTTTTTTTAAGTGAAATTTCTTTTAACTGCTACATTTTTCTACAGCTATTTCTACTTCTATATCTATTATTATGTCATACTACTCTTTTTTACTGCTTTTTTCTACTACCATTTCTTACTACTCTTTTGTCAACTCATTCTACTGAGACTTCCTACTACTTTTTAATACTATTGCATTCTTTTTATGTTCACTTATTTTGTCCTACTATTTTCCACCGCCTTTTTCTATTGGGCTGGGGAAAAAGTATTTTATTAATCCAAATATTGTCCATTCTTTTCAATTGCCTTCTGCCATTTTTGTGGTTAAGACCATGATTTCTTTATTTGTAAAATTCCGGGCTTTTATCGTTAAAAAACTGACGTAGCTGGTATTCGCAGTCATCTTTTGAGGTTAGTTTCTTCCCGGCAACTGAGTGTTGAAGAGATCGGAACAAATGATAATCTAACGTTGCAATATCAGGACTGTACGGTAGATGCATCAAAACTTCCCAGTTAAATTCTTTAAATTTTTGTCGGGTCAATAAACGCAACACCTTTCCTGTTGATCAATTCTGGCCTCTTTTTTTCAATTTCTTTCTGTAATCGCATTTATTGATGGCAGTAGAGATTTGAATCAATCGTTTGCTCATAATGGATGATACCCTTAGAGTTCCACCAAACGCACAGCATCACCTTCCTTGTCGTCAATCCCGGCTTTGACAACGTTCTTGGAGCCTCACCTTTTTTCGACCAAGACCGTTTTCGAACATGTGATCCACTTTTCATCACTTTTTACCATACCTTTCAAAAATGTTCTCGAGTTCGTTTCGTTTTAGTAGCGAATCGCAAATAGAAACTAGGTCCATTACCTTTTTTGCACTAAGTTCATGAGGCACCCAAGCATCAAGCTTTTTTTTTTTAAACCAACTTTCTTCAAATGGTTTAAAACTGTCGATCTTCAGTTACGTCGATCGAACTGTGGTGCTGCTCACATGACGATTTTCTTGAACCTTATCTATTATTTCATCGACTTTTTCGGTGATCAACCAGATCGACCGGTCGACCAGAGCGAGGAGCATCTTTAACTTTCCAGAACGAAATCGAGCGAACCATTTCCTAGCAGTTGATAGAGTATCTTCACCATAAGCCTCACAAATTTTTTCACATGCCATTGATGCATTTTTCCCTTTATCGTAGTAAAATTGTAAAATATAACGTAATTTTTTACTGAAATTTCCCTCATCTTTGCTTAGCAATAATTTTTAACACAATGCACCAATATCAGTAAAATGATCACAAATAATCAGCTGATTTTCTTCTGTTAAGAGAAAAAAAAGGTTGCTAGATGCAGCTTACCGTTTCAATGTTATGACACTTTGAAATCAAGCGAACTCGGAAACGCCGAATACTTTTTCCCCAACCCAATACTAATATTTTCTGTTACTATTTCTACTTCCATATCTACTACGATTCAACACTACTATTTTTGACTATTACCACTATTTCCCACGTTTTCCTTATTTAAATGCTTGTCCTTGTCCTTATTCAAATCCTTGCGCAAATCCTTTTCCAAATCCTTGTTCAAGTACTTGTGCTTGTCCTAATACTTTTTCAAATCCATGTCTAAAATCTTGTCCGTATCCTTGTCGAAATCGTTGTTCAAATCCTTGCCCAAAACAGCTGGTTTTTGTGATAGTAAGCGTGGGTTCAAAGGATGGTTCGCTTGAACTTTATTTTTTATATGGTCATTAACTTTTTTATTTACTCTTTATCAGTTTTATATGTAAACTAGTATAAAAGCCCATCCTACGACGGGTGAGAAGCACTAACGCTAAACTGTTATTATTTTTTGCCATTATTACAGTGCTTTTACAACATACTGTTCTGAAAAATATTCAGCCTGAAAGTATGCACATACATAAAAGGCAAGCATGTCTCTGATAAGTATCCATTCTCTGCATACTTTCAGGCTGAACATTTTTTAGGACGGTACATACATGTTGGAAAAAAAACTAATAATCGCAAAAAATAATTACAGTTTGCAGAGCATTGTGTTTGTCTTCTATATATTAGGATAATGATTTACTTTCAATTTCAATCGATATTATTTCAATTAAGGTGGAACATGACATTCGCGGCAGAGAAAACAGACCTTTTTTGAAAAATTCATAACTCAGTCAAAAACAAACATTTTTCCAAAATTTTTTTTATTATTGTAGAGAATTGAACAAATTACAAGAAAAAAAATTCAAAAAAATATATTTTTCACTCCAACATGGTTTTATAGAGCTCCAAACTGGCGACAGAGACAAAAACGGGGCCTCGTGGTTGCAGCGCTGGGAGTTGCAAAAATTGTCCGATCTGAAAAAAAAAAATGACTTTTTTAAATCTTAACAAAATTGGTTATCGTATGACACGAGCTTCTTTTTTCAATTTTTGGTGATGTTACAAATTTGAAAGTGAGTTTTTTCGAAAAAAATATTGACTAAAAATTCATAAAAAAATTTAAAAAAAAGCTCGTGTCACGAAAAAATACAAAAAAAAAAAAATTTCGTCAAAAAATGAGCCCGCTAGTGCTGCAACCAGTACGAAAAACATGGTATCGAGATAAACGCGTTCAAAGTTTGTGAACAAAGAAAAAAGGTTACTTTCAATCTGCCATGCCTGCTTCGTACTGTATGCCTTCGTTATCTTGTGTTGTGCTGTTTCTTATAGTTTTTTGCAATCATTTAGCAATTCGAGCTTCACCCTTCAAGTAGGTACGAAATAACAACCACCAAAAGTCAGGTAGCAAGTAAAACAAGTATATATCAGCTGCCGTACATAGGTAGCGCAAAAATTAAAAATGCGCTCTCACTAATTCGGCTGTTACTTTTGAACCCGTAGGAATTTTTCCATGAAATTTTTTTTCTTAGAATCTTATTCTTAGAATTCTTAGAATTTACTAAAATACAAAATTATTAAAAAACTCGTTTCGATTTTCGATTTCAAAAAACTGCCAATGTCATGTAACCCCTTAAAAAATAATTTTTTTATTTGATCGATTAAAATTCGATCATGGATTGGCTTTTATTTTCGATTTAAAAAAATATCGATCAAAAAATAGCTCTTTTTTATCCAAAAAATATATTAACCCATTAATGACACGTAAAAAATTCTAGCGCGGCCTAAGGTGTCTTCTATGGAAGTAAATACAACCAACAGCGATTTTTCGACATTCCTGGAAATCTTACCTGCAATCTCACCAATGTCATATCTCAGGTCTGTGCTCAGGTAAATTTCCCTTTTATTTTTTCTATCAAATGCTTTGGTCACCCGAGAACATATTAGATAACTGCATCAAAATCGTACGAGCCGATCTGTGGGCAGGCTTTAATGGGTTGAAACTGCCTTAAATTATACAAAATATATTTCTTGTTAGTATATGAGTTATAGCCATTAAGTAAAAACAGCTTGTACAAAGCTTATCTAAATAAATAAATAAATACAATTTGACAGTACAGGTTGACAGTTTCTATGCAATTTTTAATCTTATAGGGCTCTAATTCTTTGAGTAAATATTTGTTTGGGGGATTTTTACATTTTGAAAACATGTGTAATTCAGAAAATACATATTTGACGAAATTAAAAGCAATAATTCACATAAAGCGGACAACTAAAAATGTTATCCATTCCATTTTGTTGCGTTTTTAGGACGTTTGACCTCTTACTCGTACTTTTGAATTTCTTAGTAAAATCACCATTTATGACTTTTTTCAAAGAAGATTTCTCCGTTGATAAAAATATTTTATACAGTGGTTTCAATGTGAAATAGTATGATTTTTTTAATCATTGTATCAAATTTTCATTAGAAGAATTAACAAATAAATTTTTTAAAATTTAAAAATTTTTTAAATTATTTTTTATTTTGGTCAAAAAATTAAAAAAAAACAACAAGAAAAATTTTATCTATTACTTTTTGGTACGTTTGATCTTTCAACTCTCCAACTTGTTTACAAGAATTTTTTCCTGTGCGAAGTCTAGTTTCCGAATTACGAACTTCTTAACATCACCGAAGATCTAAATATGACTTTTTTCAAAAAAGATTTCTCGATTGAAAAACATTACTAAAAACATTGTATACATTGATTTCTTTAGAGAATTATATGGTTCCTGTAATCATAATATCAAATGACCTACGTAGAATAACAGTAAACTTTTTCTTTAAACTTCAACATTTTTAAAAATATTTTATAGTTGCCTATAGGTAACATTGGGCATGAGAGGGTTAAAGTCGACACACTGAGCCACTGAGACATTCCTGCATCAATCTATCTTCTAACACAATCGGACAAATTTGAGTTTCATGATCAAACAATAGCATTTCTTTGATTAGCCGAATGTTTGATGCACAAATAAAAGCAAAGCCTACTTTTAGGCTTGCAAGTTTTTTAACACAGCCAACTTAAAAGATTTTAAAGTGCTTTTGCCAAAGTAAAGGCTTTGAGTTGCACACAATTTGTCTCTTTTTTTTATGCTTTATGGCTTGCAGGTTTTACTGGACTTCTGCCAAATTTAAATGCATACTTTTAGGTGCAGCAATTTTAGCTTTTTAATGCAATTTTTTGCTCCCTAGTAGTGCATGAATAAAGAATATGAAAACTTTAACAAGCTATGAAAACTTTAATTGAAAATGTAAGCAAGAATAATGAAAAGGAAAATAGAAAATAGTGTAAAAACAGAAACAGTGCGATGAGGAGAGGTTAAGATGGGGAGACGGAAAGTGAATAAATATATTAAAGGAATTGGAGTTAAATGCAAAATGTTGTATAAGAGTAGAGCACATTTTTTGTGGTTACCAAAAAGTGTTTGTGCGGTTCTAAATATGTGTGTGTGTGTGTGCGCCGGTTGTGGCTTGATAAAACACTTAATTAGCGTTAACATTTGAGTTTTTTTTTTTCTTTTTACTTTAATAAAGATATTGTGGAAAATGTGTTTAATTAGAAATTAGCTCAGCGCTGCTGAAGTGCGGAGTTATAAAAAAAAACACAATTTTTCGTAATAATAAAATAAGCAAAGAAAATGTTTCACATATTAAAACTTAAGGAATATTTTAAATGGGCACACACTCAAAAAATTTTGGTAAGTGAATTTGACTAAAAATTTGTGTGACTTTTTAACAAAAGGATTATTCAAAATGAATAAATTTCATTAAACTTTTTTTATATTGAAAAAAAAATTTGTTATATTAACAAAATTTCTTCATATTTACTTAAATACTGTAGGTTAATTTGAAAAAAATAGTTCGTTACTGCTTAACGAAAAGTTTATTCAATTTGAATAAATATCATTAAATTTTTATTCGTATTGAAGACAGATTTGTTAAGTTAACAAAAATTAACCAAATACCAACCATTTTAAATTTAAAGAATTTCTTTATGTAACAAAATTTAACTCATTGACTTAAAAAAAAAGTTTGTTAATTTGACAAAATTTATTAAGCATGGTGGAGTCATATTGAAGAAGTTCTACTATTTGAATAAAAACTTTCTTTAATTTTATATAATTGACAAAATTTCTTTATCTGTAATAATATGTTTTTCTTTCATTAAATAAATTTCTTCAAATTTACTACAAAATGCTAGATAAATTTAATAAAAATAATTTTGTTGCTATTTGACGAAAATTTTATTTAAATTGATTAAACATCATCAAATTCATATTCATATTGAAGCAGGATTTGTTAAATTAAGCTTAAAAAATTTCGTCATGCACGAAAATTTACCTCATTTAATTCATAAAAAGTTTATTCAGTACCTATAGTTTAGCCATATTGAAAAAGTTTATTCAATTTGAATAAAAACTTTCTTAAATTTTGTGAGATTGATAAAATTTATTCAACTTGAATAATTTTTTAAGATTGATAAAATTTATTCAACTTGAATAATTTTTTGATTGAATTAATACATTATAAATTTTTAAACATTTCTTGAAATTGTGTAGATTAAAAAAAATGTTTATTGATAATGATGAAGTTTCTTCAATTTCACTAAAACTTTTTGAATAAAATTATTTTTCAATTGCATGTTTTTGAAGAAATTTCTTCAATTTGCCTAAAATGTTTCTTAAATTTTTTCATAGTGATGAAATTTCTTTAATTTGAATAATTTATTTTTCTAAGTCAAAGAAAATTCTTCAAATTAAAGAAATTTATTCAAACTGAAGAAAATTCTTCAAAACAACAGTGGATATTATAGCATGTACAGTTATCTTAGAAACTGGTTTAAATCTTTTCGCATTGGCGTCACTTTTGAAAGTTTTCACAAACAAAAATGAAAAGAAATTTTGCTGAAGTTAAAGCTCACGAAGGAGTTGATTGATAAATTTGGCATTGTTAATAGCATTCTTGGTAAGTGCGATTCCTATCGTCGGGCATGCTTTCCGCTTGCCATATTTTGCTGATGAGCTGATGCATGAGCCTTATTAATTCATCGCCGCCAGTTTTAAACAACTCAGCTGACAGGCGGTCAGCACCCGCTGCTTTATTGTTTTTGAGTCGTTGGATAGCAACTCGAACCTCTTCATGGCTAGGTGGTGGTACTTCCACTCCGTCATCGCCAATCGGCGAAATTAGTGGAATCGTCGCCAGTAAGTAAATTGGAGAAGTGATATCTCAACAATCTCAGCGCACACTGCGTATCTGTAACCAGATCACCATTTTCATTTCTACAAATGGATGCTCCTGGCTTTAAACTTTGGGCTAGACGCTTAACCTGCTGATAGAATTTTCGTGCATCCTTCTTGCCCTGGTATACCTCTAGTTTCTCAAGCTCACGCTTTTCCTGCTCTCTTTTCTTGCGTCTGAAAAGGCGCCTCTCTTCCTTCCCCTTTTCGCGGTAGTTTTCTCGCACGGCTCGCGATGCAGCATTTTTCTATAAGCGGCGTTTTTTACCGCTGCCGCGATGAGACACTCCTAATCGTACCATTGGTTTCGAGGTTGCGGGAGCCGGAAACCAATTACTTTTTCAGCGGCAGCGCTCATGGAGTGGGATATATGCGCCCAAAGTCCGCTGGCGTCGTCGGATCCAGAGGTTGGTTGGAGTAAGACTCGGCAGTTCGTTGTAATTGCATACGCCTTCCTGTGCGTATGTTCTTCACATTGCATAATCGCATGCGAATCTTAGCTGCAACAAAATAGTGGTCGGAGTCAATGCTGATCCCCGAAATGTACGCACATCTAGAACACTAGAGGCATGTTCTAGATGTGATCCTTCGATTACAACATAATCAATTTGGTATCGCACTTTTTGATGCGGGGACAGCCAAGTGGTCTTGTCGATGTCGAGGTGCTTGAATCTGGGGCTACTAACTACCATGTTTTGTGCCGCAGCGAAGTTGATCAGTCTTAGACCGTTGTTCGTGGAGGTCTCATGAAGACTTAACTGACCGACAGAAGGGCCAAAGATGCCTTCCTTTCCGACTTTCGCATAAAAATCGCCGAGGACTATTTTCACGTCATGGACCGAAAGATGATCGTATACGTCCTCAGGACTAGCGTAGAAAGCGTTCTTGACGGCTTCGTCCTTTTCCTCCGTTGGGGCGTGCGTGCAAATAAGGCTGTTGAAGAAAAATTTTGCCTTGTGGATTCGAATCCACAACCGAATTCTCCGCATGGCAGCTGTTGTAGATATCGCAATGTGCTTTTTTAGAGCAGCCTTCCGTCGCATTTCCTGGATGGCGGTAATATCTGCCTTTATTATTTTGATGGCTTCCGCCAGTTGGATAATGGCACCTTCCCTATAAAGGGTCCGGACATTCCAGGTGCATATCATAATATTATGATATATATAATACGGACATTATTTCTTTTCAATATTATATACCACATCTTTTAAAGAAACAATTAATTAAGTTAGTGAATTGATATTTTGTTTCAGAAAAAATTCTATGGATATACCTAAATACCTAAATACACAAGTGTTATTTAGGTAAACTTATAACACCAACTTGCACACACATGCTATGTTTTATATTGCTTTTGCGTACTGGAACAATTTACGCTGCATTGAATGACGAAATATTTCATATATTTGGTAAGTAAAATCAATATAATTAATTAATTTATTTTAATTAATTAATTAAATTAATTAATTAATTAGACTTAATTAATTTTGAAGAATATTTTGTAAATATGAAGAAATGCTTTGGTCATATTGAAGAAAATTTTGTTCATACGATCAATAAATTTTGTAATATTGAAGAATAGTTTGTTAATATGAAGAAAACAGGTAATCATATTGAAGAAAATTTTGTCAATATGAAAATTAAATTTAGTCATGTTGAGGAATATTTTGTTAATATGAAGAATGCATAGAGTTATATTGAAGAATAGTGTGTTAATATGAAAAAAATAATTTGTCTTATTGATTTATCTCTTATTGATTTCTTCTTATTTTGTTAAGATAAATAAAGAAATTCATCAGATTGAAGAATATTTTATTAACTCGAAGTATCGGTTTCATCGGATTGAAGTAAACTTTGTAAAATTGAAGAATTTTATTCAATACGACAAAATTTTATAAAAAAAAAAAACCCTGTCGGAATGAAATTTCGTCGTACTTACAAAATATATTTGTATTAACAAAAGTTTTGTTGTATTAACACCCAGGAGGTGTTTATTGTATATTGTTTCATCCGTTATATACCGTTTCATCAAATTAACCTACTTTTTCAACATATTGACCACCGTAATTTTTTGAGTGTAGGTTGAAAAATCAAAAATATTTTATCGAAATAATGAATATACCATATTTTATACACGGAAATATTTTATTAAATATATGTATTAGAGCGGATCAATCAGTTCGAGACTAAATTTTAATTCCTGGAATCATTGATTTTGTATGCTACGTAAGATTCTTAGACTTGTTCAGAACAACTCTGAAAATCTTGGGGTAAGTTGAAATTATTTTCCGCCGAATTTCTCTTATAGAATTAGATTTGAAGTTTTTTAAAATTTAAATAGACAGTACGTAACTGAAGGCAGCAGTATTTCTTGTATATCCTTCATTCTCTTGAGCAGCCTTGCATCTCCTTGACAAGATCTCTTTATTTCTTCCCATAGTTCCTTTTTATTTGTTACTTTTGTTGTTTTTTTTTTCGAGACCCCATTTTTCAAATCTTGTCATAGTAAAAACAAGTTCCATCAATCTTTCTATAGTATTAAATGGCACTCATATTATATGTACCGTCAATATCATATCAAATCAAATTCTTTAAAGGAAAGTTTACTATAAATAAATTCGTCTTACACCGTGACGTATAAGTATCATTTAATTAAATTATGACCTTTTTTAAATGACATTCATACGCCACGGTGTACTTTCACATATCAAATTCTTTAAATTCACTTTACTGATATGCTGACCAAGAGTTTTTTTCTTAGAATTTAACGTAGAATACAAAAATTAATGATACCAGGACAAATAGAAACCAATCCGTTCTAAAATTTATATTTAAATTTATAAGTCCATCTACAATCAAAAACTTGCATTAAAAACCAAGCAAAAAACACTATTTAACTGTCACTTAATTATATCTTATTTAGCTGTCCATTGAGCTCTTTGCTCTGTGGTTTGTCGGCTGTCATGACAATTAATGCATAACAACAACAACAACTATAACAACAACAAAGCACTGTTAGACAATAACAAGTATTAAATAAAATGATCAAAATAGAGTGTAACAAATTTTTAACTTGCCGACAGGCAAAAAAAAACACCACTCACTCACACCTTATTTTACTCATTGGCAATTTTATGGCACAACCGGAAGTTGTTTGCGTTAACGGAAGTACTTAACATGAATACTGCAGGAAAAGCGCGCCCACAGACTCTACCACAAAATCCACTTGCATACATTTAGGCTGGGGTAGAGTAATTTGTATGGATTTTATGGCCAGTCCTGTTGTTGTCCATCGACTATATTTAAGCGTTGATTAATCAAATAATAGAGTCGACAGCAAAATTAATTGGATTCAAATGAATGCGTTTAAATGGATTTTTTGTGTTGTTAGTGGTGGTATTTCTCGACAACAGTCGGGTGATTTTATTTTTCAAATTTTTTTTTTCAGATTTTTTTTTTTTATTTCTTCTTAATTAAAGTTATTCTTCTTTAGTTTTACTTTAAGATTAACTATTTAGTTGATGCTTATATGACTGTGGCGACAAGTAATAACGACTAAACTCATAATATCGTAAAAAACGATATTTTGGTTGCATTAACTACGACCTTTTTTCTGAAATATATGAACCGTTAAACCAACAAAACTAGACAGACTGTTTCGTTGGCCGCTACACCAACTCATCAGTAGGCTAGCATAATTGCAGTGACCCACACAGCTGTTTATATTTATTTGTTCCATCAATATTGCAAGCAAATTAGAACTTAGAACTTTATGAACGTATTATAAAGCAGTTTAAAGTTCCTTTTAATTTTAAATGCATACTTATTTGGTGGTGAAAAGTAAGCTATTTTTTCGAAGATAGATCAAAGTTTTTACTACTCTAGGGAATGTGTAGGTTAGTTGTTATTCTTCCATTTTCACAGTCCGTCTTAGTTTTAGCAGTTTGCTGATATTTAACTATGACGTCATACGTATTTTTGTTTAAAAACTAAGATTTTTAATTAATTGTGTGTGTAAGCACACAAATAATTATATTTTCAACGGCCGGGCTCTGCCAGAGAGTTTATTTGTAAATTAATTTCGACATCTTTCATATCATGATCAATGCAATCTTGCAAGACTACTGATGCATTGATTTTCGTTGGTGTTGCGGCAAACGAAACAGTCTGTTTAGTCTGCTGTGTGATTACTACTCTATACAAGGGCATTGTTGTTGTTGTTAGTTAGAGCCCTGCATGAATATATTCACCAAGCGAATATACCCTGCTTCTCTGCTGTAGCAGTTAGTGCAAGCGAATAAATGTAAACAACAGGTCATGTAGCACAGGTTAAATCTGCGCAAGAGAATAACTATTTATTTGTTCTCTGTTCTCCTTTCATACAATCTTGCACTGAGCTAAGCTTGCTAGCAACTCGTTTTTTTCTGAGCACATAATAAACTACATGAATACTCAGGAATTAATATGTTGGTTTTTCCCCGCAATAAGCTTTATGTTATTCTTAATGCATAGTCAATTTGATGTTGGACAGCGGTGCAATCAAACGCATTTATATATTTATATTAAGGATATGAGGATATTAAGGATACTCATATTTGTGCTATTTTTTGTTGCTTTATGCGCTACCTTCCATACAAAAAACACAAAAACTGTTGAAAATAGTTTATATTGGCCGTAGCTGGACTCCTAGAGGGGTCAAATATATGAGTTGGTCCTATTATTTTTACCCCTCAACATTTCTCCCGAACACATCTACACTCTATCTGCCACCCTACTTTGAGTCCCCATAAAAAAACCAAAAAACTGTCGAAATTAGTTTATATCGACTGCAGCTAGACTCCTATAGTGGTCAAATATATGAGCTGGTCCTATTATTTTTTGCCCTTCAACAGTTCTCCACAACACACCTACCCCCTATCTACCACCCTTCTTTGGGTCCCCATACAAAAACATATATTTTCTTCGAACGAACGAATAATAAAAATATTCGCTAAATATTCAGGGTATGAACACTGATATTTTTGTTATCTTTCATTGCTTTATTTGCTACCTGCTGGTGTTAGTAAAGCATTGTGCTCTTATTCTCTTCGTTTCTTATATCTGAATAAAACAAAGAGAGTGTAAGAGCAGGCATGAGCAAAGTAGAAAAGCAATAGAAGAAACTTTTTTATTCTATAGCAAGCGAATATATACAGGTAGGCGAAAAAGCATACTCGTGCAGGGCTCTATTGTTGGTTGTTTTCTTCAGAAAACAGCACAGACCTTGAGTTTAAAAATATAACGTATTTCGTTACAGACCAGCGTTGTGTCAACCCGCGGGAGCCATGTATGGCAGTCAAACTTCATAAAAATTCACAAGAGTTTAATACAAAGCCTAAGAAAGAGGCTCGTATAAGAATTATATTTCACTTTTATTTTTTCCGATTTTTAGAGGTTTAAGATTAAAGAGCGAAAAATATGGAAAATTCCCCGCGTTTGGAAATGTAAGTAAATGTAATTTACTTTTAAATTTAAAAAGTGCAAAAACAGGTCGATTAGATAAATTCTTAAAATTTTATATCAATTTTGGAGATCATGAAAATATGTCACTGTATGATCTCCAGGTTAAGAAAAATATACCGTTGCGTTAACGCAACGCTGGGCACAGATGGGTTAAATAGATAAATTATTGTCTTTTTGCAAAGCAAACAAACTGTGCCCTCTTTTCTTATATATGAGCTGCTCAGAGCACAAGTGGCGTAAGTCCACTTTTGGTAGTTTTGAGAAAATGGAATATTTACACAAATTCTTATTAGAAATTGTATATATAAAGAACTCAGTTTTGCTTACAAGCTATGTCAAGGGAATAAAATCAAACTTAAATATAAACTATAAATAAAATAAAAATTTAATAATACAAAAAAATAATGAAGAATATTGCATACTAAATTGAACATATTTTTGAAATTTCTTTTTTCCGCTGTAGAAATGTAATGTGAGATATTTTAAAAATGAGAAATGGTAGCATTTAGTGCCAGAAGTCGAACAAAACTTTCCCCTAGAGATTATCTTCATTATTAAGGGAGATATGAAATGAATGGACTTACGTCACTTGCCCTCTGAACTTTTTTTGAAATTTCTCAGTTCCGATGTAGAAATATAATTCGATATATTTTTAAGAATGTTTTGATGAGGAATGATTGCATTTAGTTCCAGAAGTCGAACAAATGTTTCCCCTAGTGATTATCTCTATTTTTAAGGGAGATATAAATTGAATGGACTTACGCCTTTTGTCCTCTGAACTTTTTTTGAAATTTCTAATTTTCGATGTAGAAATATAAATCGAGATATTTTTAAGAATGTTTTGATGAGGTATGATTGCATTTAGTTCCAGAAGTCGAACAAATGTTTCCTCTAGTGATATTATCTCTATTATTAAGGGAGATATAAATGAATGGAAAAAATTATAAATTTTGTCAGAACAATAACTAAGTATTGCTTTTTATTCAGAGATTACATAAGCTAGGAGTTTCTAACCCGGAGTCATAAATAGGTTACATATTCCTCTTCACTTCTATGTACTTAGCTCAATTTCCTTAAAAAATTTACTTACGCCACTTGTACTCTGAGCAGCTCATATAGCCTCTGATTTTCGGACAATTTCAGGATTTTCTTGCATTTTATAAAGAAGCAATTCCTTAGTCCCGGAAATAATTTCAAGTCATATTATTTAATTTTTCTTTATTAATCATGAAATAAAACTCGTATTTTTTATCCCGTTCATCAGCGTACCAAATCATCACATGAACTATTCCGCCAAAAAGGATTCGCCTGAATCAAAAAAAAATCGCAATAGGGGAAATTTTTCGAACGTGCGAAACATTCCGTCCGAAATTCACAATAAGTGTACAATAAATTGGGGAAAAATTATGGTCGAAATGTTTTTCACAATTGAGCTGGATGTTTTCTCTAAGCTTCCAAATGCCTCCACATAGCAATTTTTTTCAGTGGAATCCAACGCAATTGTGGGGGGCCTTAGGCCTTAAATTTATTAAGTTGATTTTACCTATTTTTATCTCTTTTATCACACATGTTTTTAATTTTTTCATTGCATTTCTCGGTTCCGACAGTCTCAATCTATGTTATTTTATTGATTTGCATACAAACTCTTGAAAAACGCCGGTAAGTGTCCGATGTACTCTTTATTCATCAACTATTAATTAGGCAGAACTATTAATATCCTTACACTGCTCCAATTGATATATCTTAATACCAACCCATGCCATTTTAGATCTGAGCCTTTCTTTTATCACAACTTTCACTGCACGCACTATGAATATGGTGAACCTATATCTGGCAGGCTTCGTGTGATCATTAATATGAACAACAAATTTAATTTGCATCTAAAAAGATCTGAACTTCAGAAATGTACTTCTTCGCTTCAATACCACTTCAATATTCAATCTTCAATCCATTCAATAATTGTCTTAAGAAATAAATAAATTTCTTGTTATTTATTATTTCAAGTTCCTAAGTATTAAACTGCATGTATAAAGCTTACCTGAGTAAATAAATTATAATTGGACACATTTGTACGCTGATGATTGGAGCGATAATCTTATCCGAATTGACAATCATGATTTAACTGATTGGTGATTAAGTTGACGTCAAGATAAAAAAAATTTAAAAGAATTTTTTAGTTTCTGTACTTTTCTACAACAGGTCACTCAATCACGCTACATGTATAAAAAAATAATTTATTTTAATTTTGAATTAATTTCTTATGAGCTTAATCTAACTATTTTCATTACAGCTCTTCATTGCCGGTGTATAATAAAAAAAAACAACTAGCAATAATAACAGTTAAATGTGCGCTCCGATATGCGATTATCTCATATATATATATTAACATCATCTTCCGGCAGCACAAACGCCTCAAAACAAGCACAAACGACAACGCTTGCTTAATATTTACGTCCACGTGTGCTTGTAGCGGCTGCAGCGCCACGGCGAAAACGCGAATGATTGCCAAATGTTTTGCCTGCAGCCAACATAGCGGTAGAGCCCTGCACTTCATCCTTATCCGGCAAGTGAGCCACATGCAATATATTCCAAAGCATTTTACCATTTATCTCAGAGTCCAGTAAATCGCTTAATTCTGACTACACACAAGAATAAAGTTTAGAAATGCACACGCACAAAGTTATTGCAGGTAAAATTAAAAAATCATTTAATTAATATCATCAACAAACTCAGACATACCTGCGTGCATTTGAGCAGCTGCTTTAAGCTGCCACCATGACGCATTACTTTGTGCACATTTTTCGTATTGATGCCTGGCAGACGCAGCAGAAAATCATAAATATTTGCATTAAATTTAAGCTCATCGTAAGCACCCGTCTCATCTGAACCAATGTGAGCAGCCTGTTTTGCATCTGGTTGAGGTTTGCCCAATTTTAACTCCTGGAATAGCTGTGCCGTGGCATAGGGGCTGGGTGACCAAATTAGGCGCAATTTCGGAAAGTGTATCGTTAACAGTTGCAGCTTCTGTACAATGCCTGCATTGGTTGTACTGGTATTCTGCGATATCATATATTTGCCCTGCAGATGAAACGGTTTATTTTGATCGAACTCAATGAGTAGTATAGGCTTGGCATAGTAGCGCTGCATTTGTATGCACTGATTATAGAGGCGTCCCGTGTTGAGCGAACCTATAAGATCTGAGATCGATTTACGCTCCACGCAGATTTCAGGTGTAAGAATATAGTCGCCAATCTGCAAGAAAGATAAAAATGGTGAAGTGTTGGGGAAAAATTAATGATGCATTGGATGGTATTAATAAATACGTAAAAATCATTTTAATATTTAAACAACTCACCGTAATTGTTATCGGCACCACCTCAATGCCGCGTTTGTGTATTAAGCATGGCAGATCTGAGCGAAATTCACGCATGTCCACGATGATTTTAGGTGCAAGAGGCGCCTCGGCTTCCTTCGTCGCTTCCTGACCTCCGGCCTTACGTGTAATTGCATTTGCTTCGGGATCTCTATATATTTGGTATAGTATAAAAGCTTCGTCCGTTTTGCCGTCTTGATATTCAGGAATTATCATTTTCTGTTTGTAGCAAAAATAATGGAAAAAATACTGTATATAATATTTCTTCTACTTAAGGGGGGGAGATACTTTTATAATTTTGGAAAAATGCAAGAAAATGTTTGAATATTTGGAATGTATAACATCGTAAAAATATACTGTCAAAACGAAAAAGCGAAATAGCACGGTAATCGGCTTGAAATCGCTTCGGTAATCGGTAATCGGTTGGTAATCACTTTGGTAATCGGTAATCGATCGGTAATCGCTTCGGTAATTGGTAGTCGGTTGGTATTTGCTTCGGTAAACGGTAATGGGCTGGTAATCACTTCCGTAATCGGTTGGTAATCACTTCGTTAATCGATAATCGGTTGGTAATCGCTTTGGTTATCGGTGATTGGTTCAGTATCGGTTAGTCATTGCTTCAGTAATCGGTAATTGGCTCGGTATTCGATAAATTTAAAATTTAAAAATTGGTTCGGTAATCTGCTGATAATCGCTTCGGTAATCGGTTGGTAATCGCTTTGGTAATCGCTTCGGTAATCGGTGATTGGTTCGGTATTCGGCTGATAATTGCTTCGGTAATCGGTTGGTAATCCCTTTAGGAATAGCTAATAGTTGGTTCGGTAATTAGTTCGGTAATTAGTTCGGTAATCGGATGGTAATCGTTTCGGTAATCGGTAATTGGTTTGGCAAACGGTTGGTAATCGCTTCGGTAATCGGTAGGTACTTGCTTCGGTAATTGGCGATCGATTGGTAATCGCTTCGGTAATCGGTTTGTAATCGCTTCAGTAATTGGTAATCAGTTGATAATCACTTGGTAATCACTTAGTAATCGCTTCGATAATCGGTTGGTAGTCCCTTCAGTATTCGGTAATCGGTTGGTAATCGCTCCGATAATTGGCTGGTTATCGCTTCGGTAATCGTTTGGAAATCGCATCGGTAATGGATTGGTGATCGCTTCGATAATCAGTTGCTAATGGCTTCGGTAATTGGTAATCGCTTCGTTTATCGGTAATTGGTTCGGTAATCGGTTGGTAATCGCGTCGGTAATCAGTAATCGATTCGGTAGTCGGTTGGTAATCGCTTCCGTAATCGGTAATTGATTCGGTAATTGGTTGGTAATCGCTTCGGTAATTGGATGGTAATTGACTGGTAATCGCTTCGGTAATTGATTCGGTAGTCGGTTGGTAAATGCTTCGGTTATCGGTAATTGGTTCGGTAATCGCAAATCAGTTCGGTAATCGCTTCGGTCTTCTTAGAGATTACTTTTAGAGCTGCTAAGTAATCTCTAAAAGGAAATGCTGAACAGCAATAATTTCTGTTACGCTAAGGGCGTGATGATATCGCTAAGGGTGATGTTATGCTGGCGGCCAAATGATCCCTGGTCACGTCACTTTTTGCGCTCCTTTTTCGTTTGATGTGCTTAGTGCCCAAAGTATGTTATGCTGACGGTCATATGATCCCCAAACATAAGTACACTTTTTGCTACTTTTAGTACTTTATCTGAAAAAAGTATCATCGTTGATCATGGTTGAGTGTTGCTTAATAGCAGGTTTCAATATTGCTTTCACACATTTTTTACTGAATTTGTTCTATTTTAATGCTAAAACAAAAATGTTGTGAATAATTCCACAACGAAATCGTGAATCTATAGTTTTACTCTCTACCAAAAAGTGCTCAACGCGCCTAAAGAAGTTTTCACTTCAAAAATTATGCAATTATGTTATCAACTTGAAAAAAATTCATTAAACATGACTAATTTCATCCTGTCTAAAGGTACCTGCCCTTAGTGGAACTCCAAAAAGAGTCTCAAGTTTGGACTAAGAATTTTTGTTTAGTAACTTCTGGTGATTTTAGAATAAACGAATCTTAGGCATTTAAGCTAAATGTAATACAAATCAAAAATGTAAAAAAAATACGATACTTGAAGCTTTAAAAAATCAGACACGAACTGATTTCCATCCTTGTTACTACAATACAACCTACACTTTTTGTTTCGATGATCAGCTCGAAGGCCTGTTTTTCCCGTCGCAAACTGGTCAGGTAAGACTGCTCCTCGACGGTACGTGCATGCAGCAGAAAGAACACGCTCATGCGTAGTTTGGCAGGACGACGCTGGCGCGCCTCATAAATTTCCAACTGCCTAATCGCCGCCACATTACAGTGATACATGATGACATAGTGCGGCGCAATTTCCTCAAGGATGCGATCCAATGCCATGGCACCTTCACGCTCAGTTTTAAACGTTTGCAAGCATATCAAGGGCTGCTTACGTGCCGCCACAGCAGCGGTTAAATCTAAATTTTCTAACTGTAGAAGAGGGAAAGGATTTGATACACATTTTGTGAAATGTATATAAAAAGTTAGCCACCTCGGGAAATGGTTCAAATATCGAAATATCAGCACCTTCTGTTGCAGTCGCATCATCGCTGCTTTCGTTGAGCTGCAAATCACTACCGTTGCATTGTGTTTGGGTCATGGTAAGCATGTAGCTCTCTTGAAAATAGTTGGCATCCAAATTTGACTGCTCATCGCCTGCGAACAGCAGTTGAGTTAATTCGTCAAACTGTTTGGCGTCTTCAGTATCATCCGCCGCCGCCGCCGTCGACGCCGCCTTGCTGTCAACTATTTCGGATTTTCTCTGCTTTGAGGTGTGAGTGCTGCGTTGGCTGCAGCTCAATTCCAAATCTTTGGCATTTTTTATATTTTCATACGTTTTGCTCAGCTTGCCTATTGGTATATTATTCTTCATGGCCGTGTAAAGCAGAAAACGTTGGCCACTTTGTGTTAAAAACTGCTTAAGCTGATAGCAGGTGCGCGCATCCTGACACAGTATGAGCACCTTAGGCGCTTCTAGCGAGTCGGGCTGGGTGCGGCGTCTATCGGCTGGTATTTCCACTGTGAGAATTTCTGAAAGATGTTTCCACTTGGGACAAGGTTCCGGATCGAATTCTGTAAAGAGCGCAAGTTTTATTGCTATTCTTTTTATTTAAACATAATTTGTCGCTAACCGCCCTGCTCATTGTTGACACGTTCCTTGGATATTTTGAAAATTTGATCTGCTGAATCCAGCAGCGTCCAGCCGGAGTTACTTAAGGCATACTCCGTAGTGCGATAGCGTTTGACCAGAGCAAAGGCGCTCACAGAATCATTATAAATGGTGGATCTATTCGAAAAAAGAACTATTACTGTTATTGTAGCCAAAATGTGGCATGCGTTTACATCATAAGATTGCGCAGTATCTTCAAATCGGCTACAATTAGCTTAGTCTGCGAATTCAACTGATGCCAGATGCTCTCCAACTGCGCCTGTAAAATTTTGTGAAATTTCTTGGTCACACAATTTTCGACTGTGATCTCCTCCATATCAACTGTGCGATTAATGCGCTTAATTTCCTTGACCAGATAATTCATGATGTCCAATATATGTGTCTGTATAAGTTTCATTTTTGACGTCATTGGCACATGCAGCTCAACAGACTGTGCCTCATAGGGCCTTAAGGCGGCCTGTACAATGGCATGAAAGCGTGGCCAAATGAAGAGCTCCTTTACAAACAGGTTACGCATCGTGCGTTCGATGTGACTAAAGCCGATGGAAAAGGCCTCGGCGCTGTTGGAAAATGCTTTAATGAAACCTGTTTTATTACGTTGACGATAGAGACGCAAGGCAAAGGCTTCCTGACAGGATTCTATGATGTTGTGGGCACGCATAACAACAATGCCAGAAATCAGCTCAATGGGTATGCGTTGCTTCAGAAGATCCACAACCAAGATGCGTGTACTGATAAATTGAATGCCGCCCTCCAGATAAACACGTTCGCTGCAACCGAAAAATAAGGTGTATTTAGCAAGTTACACCAATTACTTTGAAATCTACGAATGTTACCGTTCTGATGCCGTGGTGGCCACTTCATGCACATATTTCGGCTCCAATTTGGATTTGTAGTATTCCTCTTCCCAATCAGATGCGTGTATGACCAGTACCAAGTTGCCAGCATCAGAGTAGACCTTCAGTATATTCAGCAGCACGCGATCGTAGTGGAGACCCCTGTAAGACATTTGTTACGTATTTAAGCACTAATTTAAATGCGGCAAACACACTCACTTGGCACACACCATCAGCGCATCTGCATGCACCATGTCTAAAAACATTTGCTTCTCATACTCCAGCAGCACAATGTGCTTTTGCATCAGATACTCCTCGGCGCTCACAATGTTATCCAAGTCATCATCTTTTACTACTTCAACGCTTTGTTTTCGTGCCGCATTGCTGGTGCTTGGCTGTTCATCATCATTTGTGGCTGCACTAACAGGCGGAGCTTTTGTGGCAGTTTCTTCTGTTTGTTCCATTTTGTATTGTAGTCAAATAAATCTATTGTTATTGTAATTTCAGTAAATATCGCAATTCGAACTGTAGTAAACAAAAGCAAAACCGGTGTTTTATAAACAATCCAAACGTCAAAACAGCTGCTACTACAGTGCTGCCTAAGCTGTTTTGCTTAAATTTAGAAAAGGCACTGCCACATCAAGTGAAACCTTAAAAGTAAAAAAAAATATATAATAGTATATGTGTGAGAAGAAATTTTTGAGGGATTCGGTTAATTATTTATAAAATGTATAGATAAATATATTTTTGTAGTGTTAATCGATATATTAGTTCATTAGAATCTATTAAGAAATGTTTAGAAATATTTACTGACACCATCACAATATAAAAAGAAAATTGTATTTGAAGCCAAAAAACTAGTGGTAAAAACCTTTTAGGCCACTGTTGTTGATAAAATGGGCCTAAGAACTTTGCACTTTTTTAAATTTTCCTACAAACTAGGCATTAAGAGTATAAAAAGAAATCTATGTTATTACCTATTAACGAGCCATAAACTATAAAAACCATGAATGACTTTTTATGATTGAATTCTATTAGTAATCGGAATATTTTACGTATAACAATTTTTTTGATCTCTGATATTTTTTCGTTGAATTTTTAAAAAAGATACCATACCATAGAGGGTGTACAAATTTTGTAATTAAGAGCGTTGCAGGTCAAAAACTATTATAAAAAATTACGCCAATTTTTATTGTAGATTTTCAAGTTGGGTTTTCAAAATAATGCTGTTGTTTGATAAAATAAATAAAAACTTTAATTTCAATTTAACGTTTGGGTGAAAATAACTGCATACAGAATGTGCTATATATTTAAAAGCTATGTAGTAATTTTTATGGTTAATAGCTCGTTGAATATGTAATTTTTTGATATCCATAAAAATAAGTTTTGAAGGAAAATTAAAAGAAAATCGTGTTTTTAGGACATTCTTTAAACTTTCAATCCATATCGTTTTAATCCACTTAAAAATGACTTGAAATTTTTCAGAATAAAGTACATATAATGCACGAACAAAATTTTGCTTCGACCTTAATTGTGACATATTTTGGAATAACACATAAAATATTTAAAGCCTTTTTAACAAACTTCTTAACATTTTTATGTAACTAGAATTATGAAATAGATGGAAATGTATCTAACAAGCTATGAGGATTAACAGAAGGAACATACAGAAAAGCCCCAAAGACTACATAATTTAGTCAACTCCTAAATGAACGTTCATTTAAAAACACTTTTATACATAAACTATACAAAAGGGTTGTTCATTTATCTTTAAACTATTTTTTTTTTTATTCTATCTATTTTATTTGCTGGAATAGTCGTTAGACATTTTTTTTCAACAAATTTTTACTTTATCTAAATATTCATAGTTATGGGAGTGTTAACCATATATTATTTGCATAGATGCAAATTAGAATTGCATTACCATTAATATGTAATGGCAAGGGAAGACAAAATGCAATTACCATAAATATGTAATGATAATGGAAAAAATTGCATTACCACTAAAATTTAGTGGACAATTTTAGTAGTAACAGTTCTTTTGGCGACTTGTCAAAAATATTATAAAGTAGAGATCGAAAAAGTAAAAAAATATAAAAGTGATATATACTTTTATATAGTGTAAGGTGATAGTGTAGGGTGATTCAGAAATGCAGACTATTTTTTTCAAAATCCCCTGTAAAATAGATTCAGGAAGGTGAGAGATACATGTAAAAACCAGAACTCTTAATATTAATATTTAGAGATCACGAATCGCGATTTTCTATTTTCCATGTAAATAAAAATTATTTTTCAATGTCTCATTTTTAATCTTAAAACCAAAAATATAATAATATTATTTTCTAGTAAAATTGTCTTTTTTTATAAATTTTGTAATCAGAAATGTGGCATTCAACAAAACTGGTAATAGTTTCAGCTGGGTCTGGGCTCCCGTATTAGCTGTTATATATGTATATAGCTGTTGTATATATATATATATATATATATATGTAGTTTTAGTTAAGCAGCGACAAATTTTGTAGCAAATTCTTATATAAGCCAATCAAGCGGAATATAACAGAAACCGTTACGCGATGCCTGCAATTTATACTTAGATTAATTTAAAGTCAGTCAGAAACAAAAAAATGTCGGAGCCGGTCTCTAAACTAAGAACTGCTGAAGTTAGTTCGAGAATCATAGTCAAAAAACAATTAGCAGAGCCGGACTCTAAACTAAAAAATGCTCAAGTTGGTGCAAAAATTTCGGAAAAATCAGGACTTACAAAAGTTGGAAAAATTAGTAATGGAACAAAAAAACCAACAACCAAAAAATCCGAAACTGAAAAAAAGAAAAATGGAGCTAAAAAAACCGCAGCTGGAACCAAAAAAAAGACAACAAAAACTAAAACAAGTGCACCAAAGAAAACGTCTACTAAAACAACTTCTTCCAAAACCAAGTCGACAACAGCATCTAAAACAGTACCAACAGCCAAGTCAACGCCCAAAGGCAAGTCAACAACAGCTAAAACTATCAATGGAAACAAGTGCTACAACACAAATATCAACCTAAGGAAACTACATGTCTCACCCATCAAGAAACCTAGCAAAAACGTACAGAAGAAGAAAAACGATAACAAAAAGGTGGAGAAAAAAGATAACAAGAAGGAGGATGAGTTTTCTTTTGAGTATACTTTAAATGGAAGCTCTAGTTGTTACTGTAGCTGCTGCGGCAGCGAAACCGACTCGGATTCAGAAACAAGCTCGGGATCGGGCTCGGACTCAAGCTCAGGCTCTTGCAGCTGTTCATTCTGTGCTGGTTCTTCACACTCTGAAAGCAGTTCTAGTTCGGATAGCGATTCGGAGTCGGAAAGCAGCTCAGGTTCGGAAAGCGATTCAGACTCTGATAGCGATGAATCAGTCGAAGACAAATGTATGTTGCAAGCTCCAAAAAAACCACTAACGGGTCTAGCAAAAAAGAGCCCTTCTACTAAAGGCAAGAACAAAAAAGCAGCAGCAACTAAAAAATCTGCCAAAAAATCTAGCGCCGCTATGCCGAAAGCATCGGAGAAGAAAAAGAGGCTTAGGTCAAAGACCAAAACTAAAACTGTATCGAGCTCCAAGGCTACTAAAAAGTCGAAGTGATTCATGACTATAACTCGAAATATTTAAGTCAAGAAGTTAAAATATTTTAAAATATGTTTGTCCTTGTCCTAAAAACTTGTCATAATTTATTGCATAAAATGTGTTTAAATGTTATAAAACTGTGTTTGTCTCAATTATTATGTCTAACAATGTAAAACTTTATATGCCAAAAATTTGTAATGACCTTCAATGAAATATTTATAAAAATTTGATTAAATTTTAAGGATTAAAATTAAAGCATTAACATTAAATTAGTATTTTTCTTTCTTTAATGGAACTTTATTCATTTGTTTTAAAAATTTAGGTGTGTTTTATGAGAGAATTACGAAATAACGGTTAAAGATATTGATTTCAAATAGTTTATATATTTTTACAGAAGTATTTTATTAAAAAAATCCTTATTTTTTACGTCATTTCTTCGTAATAATATTTCAGGGATTGACATAGAATTTTTTTTAAGGTCTACAAAGTCGTATGAACCTACTTTAACCCTCATATTATAAACATTTTTTTAAATTTTGACGTCCGCGAGTTTGACTTTATATATTAAAAAAAAATTTAAAAAACTTCGTGTTAATCCCGTTTCTAACACGAACGGTAAAGTAAAGTGGGTACTTTAATATGAAATTTTTCAGTTTTTCCAAATCCCAGATATCCTGCCCGCCAAAAACACATTTTTTTCTTGGTGCTTCAGGAATTTTATTAGTGCGAAGAAAAGATGCCACAAAAACAATCTACCGTCAATTTTTAAATCAATGGCCCATAAACAAAATTAAAGTCAACTCTAAATTTAGTGCAGGCTATTTGACAAGAAATTATATTGAAAAAACTCTCAAAAATGCTTATGCATATTAAATTTAAAGTCGCTTTTATTTTGCTAATGATTTGGGCCATTATCTTTAAACGGTATTTCGTAATCCTCTCATAAAACATACCTAAACTTTGCAAAAAAATCTTTTTTATATAAACAAAAAAGCGAAATTTTTTGCAGATTTTTTTATTATCAGTAAACGAGATTTTTTTTCTTCTTTTGTTTATTTTGGTTAAAAAGTTTTGTAAATTAAGTTCTAGAGTCGAATTTTTCAATAGTATTTTGTCGTCTTTCAAACAAAATATAAGGCTTTGCTTATGAAAAGTTTTAAATTTAACATATGATAAAATTTGATCGCCTGCATTTTGTTCAATTATTGAAACTTTGAAGTAAAATATTTGAAAACTACTGTTATTTTTTTTTTTTTTGCATTATTAACAATATCTAAAGTTGACCGTCAAGTTATTTAGAAATTCAATTCGAAATTTTGATTGGGATTTCCTAAAACTTGCGAAACGTAACATAGGACTCCTTATTTTCGTCCTACAATATATTACAAATCATAAATATTCAACTAAAGAAAGAAACAAAAAATATAAATATAAGCCAAAAGCGTCTTTGAGCTCTCTGATTCTAATTTAAATAAAAAAAATTTAAAATCAAATTTATGTCTGGTTTACATTTTGTAATTCTGTATTCGTAATTGTTACTCTTTATAATGATCTGATTAATATGAAATTTGATACAAAAGTTTCACGGAGTCTTTAATTTCACGCACGTTTTTGTATTTTACAATATTTTGATATATTTAGGTTTTTCGTGGGTTTTCAGTTTAACAGAAATTCAGTTTTATGAAATAAATGTATTATTTTGGATTATTTATTACTTCTGACCGATTTTTTTTCATATTTCAGATTTCATTTTGGTTTTTTTTTTTTTTTGTTAATTCAGAATTGTAATCATTATTGTGGTATGAGCCTTGAGAAAAATACCACTATACCAATAATGGCCATATCACTTAAATCAAAATATAGAACAGAAAAATTTGGCTTTATTTTAATAAGTTAATATCAAAACTATTTCTTCTAAAATAATATCTAAATGTTATTAATATGTTAATGATAAATGAAAATTAATTTGTAAATTTATTCGACCTTTTTTCATAAGTTTTTGTGTTATTATTATAACTCTAATAATTTTTCAATTATTAATTAAGAGTTATATTTTCGAGCTCAAGGTCTATGTTGCTTTCTGATAAATGAAAATGTTTTAATTTTGAATTATTTGAATATAAATTGAAATTTTAATTCAATTTGATTCAAGCAAAATAGTCTTTACAATAGTTTCTGAGCTCACAAAGATGTACTTACTTTTCATATAAAAAAAAAAAAAAAATTCACTCTGGGTTTTTTCACTTAGATTTCAGATAAATATATTTGTTCTTCAAAAAAGTTTTAAATTTGTTCGTTTTAATTCGTTAATTTAATATTCGTTCTTCAGAATAATTAATACTGTGTTAATTAATTAATTAATTCATCAAAACCATTAGTCCTAAAAAAAAAACTTTAATGAATCATTTTAATATTTTTGGCCACTAAAAATTTCTTTCACCTTTTTCAAAATCAGCACCACTACTTTTCTGGCATTTTGAAAACTTTGTCGTAATGAAGCATTTATTCTTAATGCATTCCCATAATTTTACTTTGGAGATTTACTGCTTAGTTTTTGAAACGAATTTTTCAAAAACTGCCTACACAATACGAAATACTTTTATTTTTAATTAAAAATGGGATTTTTAATATTTTTTTACTTCTAACGGTATTTTAATATTTTTCACTTAGTATGTCCGGCAGCTTTTTATTTATCAAGGCATAAAAAATCCCTTTATCAAGGGATTAAGCGTTAGAAAAGGATTTCATGAAGTTTTTTAACAACCTTTGGTCCCAAAAATTTTTTAAAATAAACAAAGCTGTTCATAATTACAGATGAATTTCCGCAGTTTTTGATAAAAACTTATCTGAATTTCCAAAAATTTATATGACCATAACGACTGGCTAACGAATTGGCCAATTTGGATGAAACTTTCACAAACTTAAATTTTTATAGAAAACGTCTATAAGAGCAAAATGATAATTGAATTAAATTTGTAAAATACTATTTTAGCAACTAAACATGTAAATGTTTTAAACATTTAACTGATCTTGAGAAATAAAACACATTGAAATTTAAAAGAATATTTTTTAAAATTTTCAAATTTTTTTTTAATTAAGTGAAGGCAACCCAAATAAACCGCAAGACAAGATTAAATTTGTACCCTACAAAAAGTATTGGGCTTACAGCTATTAAAATACGTTATCAATACAAATCAAAGAATAATCTTCCAACCATTAAATGATTGCATTAAATTTGCTGTAAGTTTCCATTAGATCTTAAAAACAAAATTTGATTTAAGAAACTTAGGAAAGTTTAAAATAGATTTCATAACATTGCAAACATACTTCAAATTCAAACGAATATGTTCGATTAAGACAGTATTCTAGTGTAATATTTCGAAAAAATCAAAATTTTTCATATTTTCATAGTTTAGACACTTGAGCATATGTCCATAAAAAGATTTTTGAAAATTTCTGTTATTTAACTAGTTTTATCTATTTTAGTGATCTAATCTAGTACGAAATTGTGTCAAGATGGAGGCACTCTTTTTTAGCACCCTCCCCCTCCCCTTCTCTACCAGCCTGTAATTTTTTAAATTTTTAATTCTGTTTTTTAAAATTTCTCAAATATTAATGAAATATGTTATTAATAAACATAGAACAAAAAATGGATATTAAAAATATTTTTAGCCCTAAACGCCCAAAATGTTTCCCTTCTAGACTAAAAAACAGCCTTGAACGCATTTCAATATTGTTGTCCATAATGAGCAAATGTTACTTATCGAACTTAACGAAACAGCGTAAACATACGTTTTGTTCCGTAAGAACCGAATTTTTAGCGTCTCAACTCGTCATATGCTCGTGTACTTGTTAATGTCTCGTCACGTCTATTTTTGTCAGGCCTTAATACAGAACGTATGGGCACCGTAACTTTACCACATTACTAGGCAAATGTGAAAACCCTTAATGAAATTTTATAAATTTGTTTTTTTTTTTTTTGTCCAGGAAATAAGGTTTGAAATAAGGAAAACTATAAAAATTAAAAATAAATTATTTTGGAAATTTTCTTCGAGAAAATCCAAATTAAATTATTGTAAAAAAATTTGGCAATCATTGCCCCCTACATATAGGGCCTCCACATAATATGCTATATGTATTAAAAATACAGTTGGCGACAAATTTTGTAGCAAAACTTTATATAAACCATCTAGCGGAATATAACAAAAACCGCTGACCAAGACTAAAAAATTCGCTTAGTTCCAATTCAATCATAAAACAACTTTAAACTGAGCTGGTCACATAACTCAAATGTGCTAAAGTTAAAAAAAATGCCAGGATTAAAAAAATCAGCAACTAAAAAACCTGAAACTAAAGCTACGAAAAGCGCGAGTGGAACAAAAAAATCAGCAGCAGCAACTAAAACAACTGCACCAAAGAAAACTGCAACTAAAACAGCTGCCTCCAAAGTTAAGGCGGCATCTTGTAAGCCAGGAAATAAGTGTTGTTATTGAATTCTACTTTAATTCAGCATCAAAAGGTAAATCAACAATAAAACGAAATTCCAACAGTAGAAACTAATTCAACGTCAACTTAAATCATGAGTACAAAAAAGTCCAAAATTAATAAAAACAATATCGACAAAATGATCGAAAAACTGATACTTTCACCCAGCAAGAAAAAACTTACAAAAAGCGAGCGAAAAAAAAAGAAAGAGCTGGAAGCTTATCTTGTGCGTCAGCTGGAAAAAGATGACAAGAAAGCCGCCGCTGGCAACAAGCAGGATGAATTTTCTCTTGAGTATACTTTGAACGATAGTTCTAGTAGTAGCTGTAGCTGTTGTGATCGTGGAACCGATTCGGATTCTGAAACAGGGTCAGACTCTGACTCAAGTTCAGACTCTTGTGACTGCTCAAACTGTGCTAGCTGTTCATGCTGTGATAGCAGTTCTAGCTCTGACAGCGCTACGGACTCTGATAGCCATTCAAGCTCGGAAAGTTCATCAGAATCAGAAGGCAGTTCAGATTCCAAGAGCAACTCAAGCTCTGAAAGCAGTTCAGATTCTGAGCAGGACTCTTTTTCTGAGTCTGTGACTGACAGATAAAAAATTGAAGTCAGGCAAAAGAAATGTTTTAATAACCATATATAGAAATAAAACTGTTTGATATTGTTTAATTTTGTCAAAATTTTTCACTAAAAATTATGTAACTCTAATAAAAATGTGTTCGTATCTATTTGTATGTAAAACATTAAAAAAAATTTTAACAATAAAAATGTCTAATAAGTTTCAATCATTTATAAAATATGTTTAAGTTTTCAAACTATAAATAAAAATATTTTCTAAGAACATTAACTATTATTTTTTATAAATTCAGGATTTAAGCATTTTAGAATTTAATGAAAGTTTTTTTGTAACGAGGCTATTTTCCCAATTTTTTTTTTTTTATGTTATTGTGCTTGATTCTTGGTGGAATTAAATAACACAAAAAAAAGGGTAAAGAATATCGAATTTTTCAATATATATTTTCTAATATATTTTCTAGATACAATTTAATTAATAAATTAATTCAATCAACAACAGCCGACTGCAAAAATATCTTTGTTGTCCTTTGAGTCACCTCCAAAATGCAAAAAGAAGTACGAATACAACTTGAACTAAAATAACGTAACTTTGGGTAACTAAATTCATGGTTGAATTAACCCTTAACTGGTATACTTGGTCTGTGGGACCATCTTAAAAAAAGAAAAGATTCTATTTCTCTCATTTTACCATTCATTGAGCCACTTCTCACGCTGTTTACTTTAGTCGGCACATCGTATTAATTTTGACGTATACAGCTAAGGTGGGAAGTGTGAAGATGACAAGTTACGTCAGGCAGCATTTTTACATATTTTAAAAATTTCGCATTTCATTTTGAAGTCTGTTACTTTGAAGTTTCATTGCTTGTGATTTGGGCTTTGGCTCAAATAAATTTTGTTTTTGTTTTTGTTGCTGTTTGAATTTAAACTTACATAATAATGAATTTTGCGAAATTCAACAACACAATCGATTGACTGTTCTCGGACGTCAAAATAAAGCGGTCTTAAATCAGTCGGTAGTAAGAACACCTGACAGATGCCTAGTGTAAAAATAACGCCATTACTCTATCTTTATTAAGGCTAGCGAGAACAGGGTTATTCTCTTACTCTCAGTACATTTCAAGCTTTCAGGTGTATGCATGCTTTCGCATTGATCTGATCAGGGCTGACTATGCTCTCTTTGTTATTGAAAATAGCTGTAAAAATCAAAAAATTTTGCGAATGAATACAAAAAAAAAACAGAGCAATAGCAGATTTTTTATGAGCTGTCAACTTCGTTTTGACAGCTATGGTCACTCGCAGACCTTATTAATCATATCCACATATATATGGTATATCTTGATATGATGCATTTAGATAAATAGTGACAACATTTGTGTAATATAAGGTTGTCGGAAGAAATAAATGATTTAAAAAATTTTGCTCCTTCCCCGCAAATATGCTCTCCTTAAGATTTATAAAATACATTCGATATTAAAGGTATTGTACTTTTTGAGTTTTTTTTTTTTTTAATTAGTTACTAAATTCAAAAAAATCGAAATGTAAATATTAGTATTGAGGTTAGAATTCAATTTAAAAGAGCGGTCTCTAGATATGTGGATTAACTCTTCGAACACTACCTCTGATGACATTTTATCTTCATGCAATTAAATTTCTTCGGCTTAAAATGTGGTAAGAGCACCTTTTTTTTAGCTCACCAGTTTCTTTGAATTACATTTTAAAATACTATTTTAGCAACTAAAAATTTAAATGTTCTGAACATTTAACTAAACTTGAGATATAAAACATATTAAAATTTAAAAGAAAATTTTTTAAATTTTCAAATTTTCTTACAATTTAGTGAAAGCAACCCAGATAAACCGCAAGACAAGATTAAATTTGTACCCTACAAAAAGTATTGGGCTTACAGCTATTAGAATACGTTATCAATACAAATCAAAGAATAATCTTCCAACCACATGAACCAAGATTTCGAAGACACATTTAGTTTAGTAATGATTGATTTAAATCGTTTTCCTAAAACATAATTTTTTAAATTTTTTTATTCAAGTAGCAAAAATTTAATATTTGAGTTATTTCATAAATGTAAACTTCCTTTAATTTGAAAATAATTACTTTCCACATGCATGGGTTATAAATCAGATCAAAAAAGGAGTCCTCTAAATATTATTTAATTCAATTTATGCAGTATTGAATTATTTCTACCTACTTGTAATGAAATTTACTGATAGCAGAAATAGTTTGGTCTTAAACATAAAACACAATTATTTCTACTATTTAACTTCATTTTAGCTTGTATAGATTTTGATACTAATATTTTCTATTTTACTATGAGTAAAACCATGATAAAAACCGAAATTTTTTTGCTTCATAGAAAAATGTTTTTTAATATATAAGATGATGAACTTAATTGACTTGAATTTAAAACTCGTTCATCCTTGTCATATATTTTTTATTTAATAAACACTTTCTTGTTAATAATATAAACCCTATCATTTGCCCCGTTAAATTTTCAAATATCCCGTTTTTTCCAAAAAAAAATATGCTTTCGTTTTGTTTTATTGGAATAGAAAGGTGGCAAAACTTGTTTGGAGCCGTTGCATAATTTTTTATTTATTATTTTTCAATTAGTAGTTGTTTATACGCAAACGATTTTAACAAAATGGAAAATGTACTTAGTTGAACCGACATGCGTTCACATACGGCGGACCGGGAGTGAAATTAAAAACTTTTAATTTCCTTCAAGTCGTATCGTACAAAGTTCAGGCGATACAACAAGCTGTTACGCATAGGGTAAGACTGCTATTTGCCCAAAAATACAATGTAGTGCTCAAGCCCGTATTATACATCATTTTTTCCAATTTTAAAATCTGAATACAAGTGGCGCGTGGGCAGGACAGACATATTTTGTAAAAAAAGGATAAACCTTGTAACTTTTTTTTTCACATCACTTCCAATTCAGCATCCATTTTTCTTAAATAGTTTTGTTTATTCTAAAAATGGCAAATTAATTATTAACAGCAAAATATTTCCCAGTAAGTATTTGATCGAAACTTAACGGCGAAAATACCAAAACAATACATTGAAATGCAGTCCGTCCCACATTTTTTCCTCCAATTCGTACTATATGCGTACTCACTCACACCAATTGGATCTATGCATTCGTACTATTTGAACTGCTCTAGTTTCATTTGCAATGACAAAAAATGTGCAATTTAATGAAGTATAATACAGGCCTCATGCCCGTATGATACTTGATTTTTTTTCCAACTTTAAAATCTGAAAACAAGTGGCGCGTGAGCAGGACAGACATATTTTGTAAGAAAAGGATAAACGTTGTTACTTTTTATATCTGGTGTTTTTAAGAGCAGCTGCATTAAATAAATTAATATTAGCCACACACATCACTTCCAATTCAGCATACATTTATATTAAATAGTTTTGTTTACTCTAAAAAAGTCAAATTAATTATAAACAGCAAAGTAAATATTTGATCGAAACTTAACGAAGAACGAATTGAAAGAAACGGCAAAAAAAAGCAAAGAAAATACAGTCCGTCCTACAAATTTTTCTCCAATTGAATCCATGCATTCGTGCTATTTGAATTGCTCTAGTTATTATTTTCAATGATCTATTTAATTAAGTATCATACAGGCTTCAGTCTGCGTGAAATCAGTTTTCTTTGGGAAGGGAAGTGTGGCAGGCGACGTGAGGTGCGTGAAATTTAACGTACTGAAAAAGCTTTAGTGTGACTGACACGCACACATAAGCCAAGTCGTTATATATTATTTAGGGGTTCGCAAAATTTACGAAATTAATATAATCAAAAACAGCTCGTGTACAAAAAACTAAAACTGGTTTCAAGCAGACTGATTACTACAGTGTATTTTTGAATAAATGACTGCTCACGAAGACTGAGCACTACAGTGTATTTTGGGCCATTTGCCTATTCGAGCTAGGAACTAGGAATCAAAATTTTCGATATCAAGACCATCACACATCACTTGATAGCATTTTTCTGAACCCCCCTAATGATAACTTGAACCAAACTCTTGCTGCGTACTATACATTATTGGTCAACTCACGTGTTCAAAGCTTTGTGGCATATTTTGACGTTTGCAGAATTTTATAAGAATTTTTCATATTTTATTTTGCTGCAGGCGCTTTGCAAAGAAATATAAATACATTTTAAAAATAAGGAAAATAAATGTCTGAACCAATATCAGCGTTTTTGGCTTACAACGCCAATGGAGTAAAAAAGTCGCCAGGTAATAAGAGAAACAAAGCTGCCAAGAAAACTTTTCACGGTGGAGCAAAAAATAACGGCCAGAACAACGGTATCACAAAAGCGGATCGCAAGAAAAACGCTGGAAAAAAAACGCCTACCGAGGAAGACAAAAATATAGCCAAACCTAGTGCTTCAAAACAAACAACAAATAAAAAAGCTCCCACCAAGCATATACCGAATGCTTCTTCCACGCTGATACTCAAAAAATCTAATAATCGCAAATCTTCCATAGGCAATATTAATGAGAGTGATGATGAATTAGTTGAACAGCGAATGCAGTCTCCCAGCAAGAAGAAGCTCAGCAAAGAGAAGCTTAAGCCGAAAAAGCAGCTGGACCTAGTGCAGCAACTCGAAGAAGATAATGAAATTGGCGTGGCGGCAGCTAGGGAAAATGACCACGTAATGGGCAGCGAACATTCCAATGCTGATGAAAGCTCTAGCTGCGCCGAGAAAGAAACCGACACGGAAACAGAATCGGAAGCAAGAGAATCACAACAGCAAGTAGCTACAGAAAGTAATAGCGATTCGCAAAATGATCAGGCTGCACACGATTTGCAGCTGCCACAGCAGACTACAGCGGCAAATAATGCACTCAATACTAAAAAAGCCAACAAGCGCAAGAGCAACGTACCTCTGCCCGCCGAAAAGGATGCAAACAACGGCGTTGCTCAGTCGAAAGCTTTAAAAAAGGATGGTTTGCAGAAGTCACAGAAAATGGAAGCCACCACCGTCACTTCAAATGGTGCTGTGCCAAAGCGTTCTTCTACAGCGGACAAAGAGCAAGCCAATACGAAGTCAACACCACAAAATGTTCATATAAAACTAGAATCTCTTTCGCCGCCCTCAAATGTCCCCAAAATTAACAGCATCACTGAAGGACAGAAAATATTTCGCTGGCTGCTGAATCCCGTCAAGATAGATGACTTCTATGCCAAGTACTGGGAACGCAATGCTTGCTTGGTAAAACGCCAACAGAACAGCTACTACAAGCTTCTTATATCCTTCGAAGAAATCGATCAGATGCTGCTCAAGCATCATGTAGAGTTCACCAAAAACATCGATCTGACGTCATACAAAAATGGTGTGTATTTAAATGCATAATTCAACAATTTTCTAAACTTTACTATTTTTAGGTGTGCGCGAAACTCTGAATCCCGTCGGACGCGCCATGCCGCCTGTTGTCTGGGAGCATTACGGTAGAGGCTGCAGCATACGGCTTCTCAATCCACAAACTTTTCTGCCCGCACTTTACACGCTCTGCGCTACAATGCAGGAATATTTTCATTGTTTGGTGGGCGCCAATGCTTACCTAACGCCGCCCAATAGTCAAGGATTTGCACCACACTATGATGATATCGAAGCTTTTGTGCTGCAAATCGAAGGACGTAAACGCTGGAAGCTCTACAAGCCGCGCACCAAGTCGGAGGAACTACCGCGCGTCTCTTCACGCAATTTTAAGCAGAACGAAATCGGAAAACCGATTCTCGAGCAGGTGCTCTCTCCAGGCGACATACTCTACTTTCCGCGCGGCACGATTCATCAGGCCTTCACCGAACCTGGCCACCACTCACTGCACATCACACTCAGCGTCTATCAGAAGCAGTCTTATGCCGATCTTTTTGAGCGCATGGTGCCGCTTATGGTACAGCGCGCCATTGAGTCTAGCGTGAAGCTGCGTAGTGGGTTGCCGCTGCACATTTGGCACCATGCTGGCATTGCCTTTAGCGACAACGACACCAAGGAACGCCAACAACTAATAGAGAATGTGTCGCAACTGTTCACTAAATGCATGAGGGATGTGCCCGTTGCCGAGGTCATGGATGCTGCTGTTGATCAGCTGGCCAAAAAATATCAACATGAGGCGTTACCACCCGAGATTCTGCCCTCGGAACGTGCCCGCACCATATTCGGTTCGAAGAGCACCACCGATGAGCACGGTGAATGCATCTGCGACTATGAGATCGATTTACGCACCAATGTGCGTCTCTTGCGCGCAAACATCATGCGTCTAGTGCATGAGGAGCAAAAAATACGCCTCTACTACTATCTAAACAACTCCAAAGAATACTGCGAGTACGAGCCAAATTATATTGAAATCGATGCTGAGGAGGCGGGCAGCGTTGAAGTTTTGATCAAATCGTATCCGGCTTATGTGAGTGTTTCGCAGCTGCCGCTGGCAGATGATGACCGTAAAATTTCCATGATTACTGCACTTTGGGAAAACGGGTTGCTTATGTTGGAGAAGCCGCTACATTAGGCAGCGAGCAACTTTTTTGAGTGAATGTTAAGCATGCAGTCGTGCATCGCGGCTCGTTGTTGCAGTTTCAAAGCTTTTTTGGTAATTTACTTTTTTTTTTATAGTGAGTTGGCTTTTGAACAAAAGTTTGTATGTAATTGCTTTTGTGTTAAAGAAAAGCAATTGGTATTAAAAAATTCATGTTATGTCAATTTCGAAGATTTTCTTAAGAGTTTAAGTTTTGTTAATCTATACTATATATACCTTTAAAATAAACAGTAGCGGTATTCATACATTGTCTTGTTAAATTGCTGAATTGTTAATAATTTCAAGAACAAGGGTTGACGATATGTCTTGTAACATTTTGAAATTTACACACTAGCAAGAGAAAAATATTCTTTAATAATTCTTTTGATATATTTGCCATGTGGCATTCGATATATTCACGCCTATCATGAGTAAGTTTTTCTCCCATTCGTTGTTATTGAGGCTTGCAAGTTTATGCAAATTTTGCGTTCGAGTGCTTTTTTGATATTTTTCTATTTGATAGAGAATTTCATATTCACTGGCGAAGTACGCGAACAGACCTATTTGTTGGCCGTACTATAACAGCCTCTTAATTAATCAAGAAAATGTTCATAATTATTTTGTAAATTTCATTCGTTTAATGGTCATTTTTTTCTAAAACGCACATAGTCACCTCACTTGGGGTTTTTTGTCTGGCAGTTCCTTTTCATATGAACAAACTCTTTCACTGAAATTTACTTATGAAATTTATTTTTAACAAAATAAGGACATTAAACACTACTACACACTATAAGAAATGAATAATTAAAATTTCATTGGTTGGTGTTTTCTTTTTTATAAGATCATTAAAACCTTTTTAGGATAAAAACCTTTAAGAAGGTAATAAATTCAACATACAAGTATTTTTATTTCAAGATAAATAGAGTGTGTGCAACCCTGTATTGATGTTCTGCAAGTAACAGTTTCAATCCCAAAAGATCAACAATGTTATCATTATCACTCCATTAAAATTAAATTAATATATTACTAAAATATTTGATAACAATTAGATGCACACAGATCGAATCAAAATCACAAAATAGTAGGCAGTTTGAAAGTAGTAATAAATGCTTGCATCAGCCATCAGTCAAAAATTACGTGTAAGCTCTCATAGGCCCCTGCTACACTTTTAGTATTTATTGGCTGCATTCCGCCAAGGCGAGCGCTCAAGAAAATTCGGCTGAATGGCTACACTTTTGACAGCGCTGGCAGTTGTCTATGCTCGAGCGATGTGCATTTTACGTAGCGAAATAAATGACGCTACTTCTACTCAACAGTTGCAAGTTATGTCATTTAACAGCTGTTTGCGCTCCAATTTGCATGAATTTGCAAACACTCAAATGAAACTCTTAAAATATATGCAAATTTTTGTGGCTTGTGCTATTTTTAATGTTTTAAACTATCCTTTGCTCCTTGCAATGGTTGAATGAGGTCCGAAATGTGCTCTTTAATAGCCATATCAAGACCATCATCCATTAGTATCTCTAGCACTACGTTTTGCATTAAGTAAACCTCTTAGCAGAAAGAAATTTGGTTTTAAATTCAACAAAGCAAAACAATCGAACAAACTATGTCAAACGTCAGTTGTCAACAGATATGACGTTCGACGTAGCAACGCATTCAGAGAAATCCAGCGTAAAATGATCCATCGCTACAATAGCGCTCGCCTTGGCGGAATGCAGCCATTGTGATGCTTGGATCGCGATCCAAATTCATCGATTTTGCTTGAATGCTCCGCGTTCAATATTTATCGCGTTAGTATTCATACAATATTTGTTCAGAGTGAAGAAAGCAATGCATGAAAAACAGCCTGGGTAGCAAATTACTGGAAAAAGAAGTCAATTCTTTATTTTTATAAAAATTATATATATTTTTACTTATTTTCTTTTTATTTCTCTCTAACACACTAGATGCTAACTTTTTTCCATTTAATTAGTTAATTTTTATTTGATTTATTCTTATTTTTCTACAAAAATTTAGTCTTATTTTAGCAAATATGCTAAAAGTTAATTATATATTGAAAGATTTGCAGTCCACAATCTAGACATCAAATTATTTAGATATTTTGCGATCTAGATCACGATCATTCAATATTTCATGCTACACGTTCAATAAATATCGCAATATTGGATGGCGTTAAATATATATTGAACGTGCAGCCGGAGCCTTAGAGTCAAATATCTCATTGAATGTAAGAGATAACGCAAAACGCTTTATTCTTCAGCCAATTTTATTGCCGACTATCATTTGTCAAAAACGCAACTAAAAGCGAGATTAATTAGCAGAAAACAGATGACAAGTTTAATATTGTATTGATTTTAATAACTGATGGTCGTCGCTCTGATAAAATAGCCATTTGTCAAGGCTACCTGTATAATTAGATCATGCACTGATAAATAAATTGCCCCCCTTGCTAAGTCACAAATCGCAATGAACTTTGCTTCTGTTGGGCCAATGTATATTTAACAATGTAGTGTCGTCTCGGAGCGGTGGGTACAGCTGCTGTCGAACACATAGAATATTATTATTTGCCAATTTTGCTATTAGTTTTACTTTTGTTTTTGTAAATAGCTGATTTTGACAGATGCTATACGCACGCCCAGAGAGAATTTTAACTACTAACTTAATTTTGTCTTATTATATCATGTGTTAGAGCTCTATTCGTTGTGTTATGGTTAGCACAGTTTGGCAGGCACTGCCTTGTTTTTTGTAATGTACACTACAAATCAAAAGCTCAATTGGTGAGTGTTCCCAAAACAGCTGATTTTGACAATTGATTGCTAGACACAAAAAATTCTTTAGCCTTCATTAATTTTCTTTAAAATAAAAACTTCTTAGCTGAATAACAATGCAACTAACCAATATTCTGTGCAAAAGAGTGAAAAGCAAGTAAGTTTTAGTTTAAGAATATTTAAATTTGTATTTACAACTTTAATCAACAGGCGCCTCATGGTGATGGTGGAAAGCGTTGTCAGTGGCCATACATTTAATACCTTTCGCGAACGTTTGGCTGAAAAAATTGAAGTGATACGTTTTGATCCCTACGGTATGTTGTAAATTAAGTCAAAACCTTAAAGTTATTAAATTTAACGAAACTTTTGCCATAAATTTTTTCAGTGCAACAGGACTGCGTCTATCGCGAAAAGAAGAAGATTCGCAGCGCTTAGCTTGATTCTTGGCTAAATATATTTGTTATATAATAAAAGTAAAGTAATTTAAGTATTTCGTACACAAATGGGGGCTTAAATTAAAATATGGAAAACATAAAATAAATTGTCGCACTAGTGAAATGAGCTTTGTTTCAAAAGATTATCCAATAATGTTAACAACATTCGAATTGAGCTGCAATATATTACAAATGTTGTGGAGCAATTTCTGGTTTCCTCGACTTAAGCAAGTGATTTAAAATATTACACAAAGCTTTCACGTAAAACTTTCTAAATGAAACACAAGAGTAAGTAAATTGAGGGCTCGATATTGTCGAATAAAATTGATAAAACTTGATCGTCACCATGCATTTTGTGTTCGAATAAGAATATTTTTAGTAGCTGCATAAAATTTCATGAAAATATAGTACGTTTCCTTAGCATTTCTCAACTACCTGACGCACCTTCAATTTTATATCTGGGTTAAACTGAAATAAACTGAACACAATACAAGCATGCTCGCTGTAGGTTGCATTGTATCGATTGTTAGGCAGCCCAAGAATAAATTCACCACCTAAAAAATCATTTAATTCCTACAAAATTAATTTGGAAAATAGTCTTAGTTTAGGTGTTGGGCTATATAGAACACCAAAAGTTTGCCACTCTTCCCAATATTCTCAACAATTTCTTTCTGTCCAGTACTTCAGCTGATAATTGCAATTTTCAATGAAATATTTGTCAGTAACCTAATAACAAATTTAAATTTTGTAGTGATGAAAATAATGATGTCAAAATGATAATTAGTATGAAAATCAAGTCATATCCTATTGGTGCCGATGTTATTTTGTTAAAATTATTGTACCTTTCATGCTAAGAACACTGGCATAGTGTTTAAATAAGAACATTAAGTAAGATGAGGTAAAGTAAATTTTTTTTTTGCAGGTATCGATAGTACCGAACATCCTAATTAAAATTCCATGCTCCACAAAATTGCAACTTTGTACGAATGACAAAGCTAGGAAGGGATTGAAGAAATGGGAGTAAAAAATAATGGGACCAGTTGATATTGAGGTGTATAAATGAAAATGTTGAGAAAGAAACATTTATAGGAACTGGCCCATTAAAGGGTCTCCCCAGAACAGTTTTTTTCCATTATTTCAATCTTGAGGGTAAGAGGGTTAACGTGTTGTTATGTCGGGAAATAAACTAGACATTTGGAATCATTTTCAAAATGTTACAGAAAAAGAAGGGAATTATTTGACAAAAAGAAAATCTGTTATGAAATCTGTTATACAGGCAAGGCATGCTCTGGATTTTGAATTCGAGTAAAAAAAAACCTCGAAATCGATTTGAATTCACATTTTGGTGCTCTGCATTTTTCGGTTTACTTTTTCAATTGAAATTGATTTCGAAATTAAAATCGAACAAATCGCCTGCTCAGCTGAGTGGACAGCAGTCAACGAACTGAATCCAACGCGAGCAAAGACCCAACAGTCGGCTTGTAAGGTGATGGCGTCTGTATTTTGGGATGCGTAAGAAATAATATTCATCGAAAAAGGCACCACCATCAACAGCGACTATTACTGTGCACTCTTGGATCGATTGGATGCTGAATTCGCCAAGAAACGGCTACATTTGCAAAAGAAAAAAGTCTTGTTTCACCAAGACAATGCACCGTGTCACAAATCGATGAAAACGGTGGCAAAATTGAATGAATTGGGCTTCGAATTGCTTACCTACCCACCGTATTCTCCGGATTTAGCCCCCAGCAACTTTTTCCATTTTTCAGATCTCAAGAGAATGCTTGCTGGAAAGAAACTCAAGTCCAATGATGAAGTAATCGCTGAAACTGAGGCCTATTTTGACGAGAAAGAAAAATCGTACTATAAAAGTGGTATCGAAATGTTGGAAAATCGCTATACTCGTTGTATAGCTCTCGACGGCAACTATGTTGAATAATAAAATCGAGTTTTATCAAAATTCTGTTTTTTTCTTACTTATTCTACGGACTTATTGAATGACCTGTTAAAACATGAGGTGAGTAATTTTCTTCTGGTTGATAGAGGCATCAAATTAAGCAAGCTAATCCTATACTCATAGGGTGGTAGGGTATTGTATTCGCGGGGGTTGTTGTTGATTACAGTTTCTCACTTTTCCAAATAATGCATCCATATTCTAGAAGTGGGCGTACTAAAGAACAATATAACGTTTTGGTAACCCATACATTTTTTGTAACTCTTTTGTGCGTCGTTTTATGAAACCGAGTTGTTTACTGGCTCTTGTTAGGATTTTATCATAATGGAGATTAAATCGCAATTTATTGTCTAAAACGACGCCTAGCTCGACGATATGATTAACATTTTTAAGTACTTTACCACTTTACTATTGAGTTAGTAAATGCTATTCGCGATGAGATTTTTTCGGGAGAAAGTTATTGAGTAGCATTTGTTCACGTTTAGAAATAGTTTATTCTGATTGCACCACTGCTCTAAAGCAAGTAGTTTCGATTGTAAAAACGTTACATCAGGTTCAGAATTAATTACATGGTACATTTTTAAGTACCATAGATGAGGAATACCAGACAAAACATCGGATATGTCTGATATAAAAATATTGAACAGAAGTGGCCCAAGATGGCTTCCTTGTGACTCTCCGGATGTGACAGAAATCTCTTTGGATAGGATATCATGAAATTTAACAAATTGAAATCTACCGTGAAGATAAGACTTAAGCCAATTTAGGAGAAATCTAGAAATACCAACATTTTCCAGCTTGAAAGCTAGGATATCATGATCAAAGTCAGTGTATATTGCATCAACTCCCTTTTTCATTTTGCCTAAGACATCAGAAACCATAAGATTTGTGATAGTTGATCTACCTTTACGGAAACCATGTTGCTGTTCATTGAGTAATGGATTTATTCTACCTGTCAGTGTTTCGCATATTATTTTTTCGAACAGTGTTGGGATAGCAGATAGAATGGCAATACCCCCATAGTTTTCGACCGATCTTTTATCACCATTTTTGAATATTGGTCTGAGGTGAGATGTTTTCCAATAAGAGGGAAAAACACCTTGACTAAGTGATTTATTGAAGATTATTTGTAGGGGCAAGAGCAGCGAGTCTACACATTGGATAAGCAAATTTGGAGGAATTAGGTCAGAGCCAGGTCCCTTATTTCGGTCTAGCTCGATTATAGCTGCATATATTTCATCACGTATTAGTTCGATGTGGTTGATATGAGGTGTTTAATTAGTGATAGGAGGGGGGTTGTAATATGTGTTTGTAGATACACCAAATAATTCCTTGAAATGATCTGCGTTTGAATTGCAAATCTCTTGAGTGTTAGAGGTTGTAACATTGCCCTTGAACATGGATGGGTATCCGTTTGATTTGCCTTTGACATTTACGTAATCGAAGAATTTCTTCGCATCTACAGTAATTTTTTCTCCAATGAGGCTACTTTGAACTTTAAAGCAAATTCTTTTGATAACTCTTCATACTTCGCTTGCAATTCATCAGCTATGTTAATGATGGATTTAATGACTGTATATGTACTTGTTTCTCGATTTCTTAGATGTCTGAGATTTTTATCCGATTTTTATTTTTTGGGATATACTTATCAACAATTGTGAGGATGCGCTGATAAAAGAGCAAAACTGCACCATCAATGTCGAGTGCAGATAATTTGTTCCAATCAATAGAATCAAGACAAATATTTATGCTATCATAGTCAGCATTTAGAAAGTCGTTTACCATTGAGTTACTCTATGAGTGTACGAATGTTACATTGGTGAAAAAAAGCTCTGTAGATAGGTCTGAGTGGTGAGAGCTGTTAGAAAATAAGTGTTCAGCTGCGGGGGTTATAACAACATTTATTTCATCATAAGCATTGGACTGACTAGGTCCAGCCATTTACCATTTGTTTTGGTTAACTCGCTGCAGATCGTTACCATAAAAAGTACTGAGTAAAGTATAATCGATCGGGTTGGAGAGGTCTATAGGACAGCTACCTTCAGCTGTCATTCTTATCAGTGATAAAGGAAATATTTGGATGGTTGAAGTCACCGTAAATAAAGATTGTATCTTCCTCTTTCAATGTCGTGGTTAGTGATCTGAATATTATCACATAGATCCCTATATGTAGTTTCTGCGGAGTTAGGGGGAATGTAAATAACATCAATATAGATATATTGATGATTAAGATAATTAATTTGAACTATTTGCTGGTTATAAAGTATGTGAGAGGTGGTGCCCACTAATTGACTAGGTAGAGAATTATGTATAGCTATTAGAATTGACCGGTTTTGGTATAATCTCGATCATTCCGGTAAAGAGTCCAATTATTGTCGAGGATTTCTTCGTTTTGAGGCAATTATTGATTTGAGGCAATTATTGATTATATTAAAAATTCAAATAAAAAATTAATGTGTTTTTTTTTAGAAGAGATTTAAATAAACATAGAAGCACATCAATTTATATTCTTTATAAATTTTGTTGCTCTTTTTTTTAAAAATGTATAAATTTTTTATAAACAAATCAAAAACAAACTAACTTCTTGGTAATCGAAAAAATTAAATTTATAGAAAAAAATAATGTTATCCATTTTTTTATTCATTTCCATTAAATAATGCAAATAATGCAATAGTGCCATTCTGTTTATGTGTGTGAATGACACTTGCATCCTGATAAATTACAGCCTTTGAGTAGCATACATTAAATTTTTAGAAATTTCAACATTTTTTTAAAGCAAATTTTTTAATACTATGCAACTTTTAATATGCTATATTTAAATTCTTATGAAAGTTATTTTTTTGAAGCGAAACTTTTTACTCCTCGTTCTGTGATTTGCTTGGAGTGAAATCTGAAAAATTTTCGACAGATTTTTTCTTGGAAATTTGATGGTTTCTTTGTTGCTAGTGCTTATTACAACAAGAAAATTTAAAACTTTAATATTAAATACTAAAAATATTTTTGGCCCGTCCGTGGGAATCGAACCCGTGTCCTCTTAAATGAGAGTCTAACGCACTGTTCACTAGGCCTCAAAGACTTGTTGGAACTAGTTGTTAATTCAATGTTAATTATAACAGAAGCTATGCTCCAGTAGATCGTCACCATCTATCAATAGATATAGGATTGTGTATTTGCTATGCTACAACTAAAAAAAATTTGCTTTAATTTGCCACAAGGTGTCTCCAGCATCGGTGTGTTTCTATTGTGAATGCGTTTGTGGTGTTGTTGGTACGAGGAAAATGAGCAATGCCCACTAGTGCGTTTTTAAGTATCAAAAAAATAGATGATATCAAAAAATATGGAATTAACACACGCATGCATGCCATCGGCAAGGTATCTAAAATGTTTGTTAAATTTTGTTTCGTGTGCGTTCCTTAATATATATTTTAGAAGCGAAGTTTTTTACTCCTCGTTCTGTGATTTGCTTGGAGTGAAATCTGAAAAATTTTCGACAGATTTTTTTCACTACGCAGTACGCTGTTGAAGGAATAAATTTGTTCAGTGCAGCCAAGTTCACAACCATGTGTGGAGAGTAAAAATGGAGAGTCGCTGGCATTATATGCCCGTATATGTAATTGGCGTGGAAATTTGACATTCAACAATAACAAAATAAGCAGTAAATATGTTTTCTGTATATATGTAATTAATAATGTTATTTTAAATTTTTGTATCTAAAAGTTAATTTATTAAAAAGAAAAAATTATTAAGCTATCAATTCTATGTAACTGCGAAAAAGCTTCGCTTCTCTTGTGTGTCCAACGACGCACCTGTGTTTTTTTTTAAATAAAAACTTTTGAACAACCAACAAAAAGCATCTGCCGTTAATTTATTTCATTTTTAATTTTGATTCTCAAATTTGTAGCTATTAGTTAAAAATAATTAAAAATACACCGTAAAATATCAGGTAAAAATTGCAACGCAATAAGCGAGTATCACTTACTAATTACAAAATCGCAAAAAAAAAAATAAAACGTAAAACTAATGCTAATTCAATTAGTTACATAATCAAATCAATCAATAAATGTGTCTAAATTAGATTAAATAAAATAATACCTAACCTTTGGCCGCTCAAGGCGAATAAATCTCATTTGCGAAAATAACAACAGCAAGAAACAACTTTGAACCTGCAACGCATTATATCACTATGATGCCTCAATGACAACAATAACAGCAGCAACAACAACAATAACAAGAATAGCAAATATTTGTTAACTTAAGCCTAAAAATCAATTGAAACCATTTGAATGCAATTTTCGCGTGCAGACAAACAAACTCAAACCCACACATACGCAAAAACATGTGCTCGTAACAAAATGCGTTTCCGTTTTATGTGCCATTTTTGTTTTTTTTTTTTGCTATGCTTTTTTTATTTGCTACAAAAATCTTTTTGCACTTATTTTTTGTAGGTAAGCGTTAAATGCACGCTTACGAAGTTTGGCGAGAATGAGGATGATGATGATGCTGATGAAGGGAAGGTGCAGCTCATAGAGTGTTAAATTCTCAGAACTAGTTGCACTTTTTATTACGAATTTTATTTGAATTTCAGCTATTGTTTTTGCCATCCGACAATCGTTATCGTTAGCAGATTTATTAACTAACAGTTGCGCAACTACGTTTGTTGTTGCCAAAATCCAATTAGTTTCAGTTTAAATTTACAATGGTTGAATATAATTGCATTTTAAGCGCATTTGTAGCGTAAACTTCGCCAGCAGATCCGAATGAATTTTAAAGCTCTCCATTGTATTTATACCAAAATTCATATATTGAATAATGAACAATAATATTTGTGCAGCATGGCGTATGAGTAACAATTATTAATTAGCTTGCAATAATTATGTGTCACTCATACGTCGTGGTGTCAAGTCAATAATTAACCTGAACGTAAAAAACCAAGTAATTTTGCCTAAGTTAGCTTAGATAGAAAATTTTTTATGCAATCAACTTGAACTTTTATAATACAACAAAAAACTTATGCAATACGTATTTGGCTAGGTAAAACAAAGGTTAGTTTTTATTAGAAAACAAGTCGTGGTAAAATTACCCAAGATAATTGCAATTTTTTTTTTCTATGAAAATTCAAAAAGAAAATTCTAAATTTACCTAAGAAAAATCAGCATAGTTTCATAACACTTCATTTTTATTATTAATTGACACAGAATCTTATTTGAAAAAAAAAATTGCAAAAAGGTTGGCAAGTTTTTGTATATTGTATACATGCCTCTTAGGTAATTTTACTTAAGTTTTTTTGTGTGTGTAGTTGAGTGATAATAATCAATTTATTTTTAAAAATTTATGCATTGAGGAATCTTTTGTAAATAATAAGATTAAATATTGGACTTATCGTTTAATTTTATTCCAAGATCATGTTGGTTAAAAAAAAGCAGTTGTAAACAAAAAGAATTTATTAAATTTTTTTAAAATAGCATTATATATGGCCAATATGATGACATTGCATACAATTTAAAATATCGTTTCCAGAAAAATTGACTTATTCTCTTGCTCGCTTAAAAGAGACCAAGGTCAAGTAAGATGTGAGCAATTTTTATAAACGTCAAAGCATATTTTTATTGTGAACTGCTTTGAATATCTCATTGCATATCTCCACATGAGTTCCGCGAAAAATTGAATAAAAATAGGTTTGACGCTTATATTTATATTAATACATTGACATTTATCGAGAATACATCAGTAAGCAAAAGTATGAGTAGCGCTAGAAGGCTAGCTTCTTGCAAGATAGCTCATAAAATAATGTTTAAGCAGTAGTTAGTTAAGGTAATGAATTAAAACTGACTAGTTTAATGTCAGATATTTACGAAACTTCTAAGAATTTTTATAAAATTAATTTAATAAATTAAAAAATATGTGTGCTTTATCTTTTCGATGAAATGCTCACAACGATTAAATGGCTTGATTTTGATTTTACTTGAAGTAGACGTGGTTTTAATTTGAATTTGATTTCGAATAAAATTGAATTCGACTTGGATTTGAACTGACTATGACTTGGATATGACTTGCATTTGACTTGAATTTGATTTCGATTTAACTTGTATTAAACATAAATTTGACTTGGATTTGACCCAAATTTGATCTCGTATCACTTGGTTTGAACTTGAATTTGACTTAGATTTGATCTAGATTTTGCTTTAATTTTAACCAAATTTGAGTCAAATTTTTCGTTAAGGTTGGAATTAATTTGGATGCAAATTAGATCTATCTAGATCTGGACTTCGGTTTGACTGAGATTTTGCTTACATTTCACTTGTACTTGACTTGAATTACATGTGACTTGACTTGAATGTAATGACAATGACAGGAATTGTAATTGGTAATTGAACATCTCAATTGCTCAGGAATAAAATTGGGGAAAAGCCATCAATTCCATTCAGGACTTGTAATTGGTAATTGAACATCTCAATTCCTCATTAATGAAATTGGAAAAAACCGTCAGTTCCATTCCAGGAATTGTAACTGGTAAGTGAACGATTCAATTTCTCAGGAATGGAATTAAAAAAAATGGTCAATTCCATTACAGAAACTGTAATTGGAAATTGAACCTTTCAATTCCTCGGGGATTGGTAACTGAAATTTTTAATCCCATTACAGGAATTTTAATTGGAGGTTACTGTTATCCAATTAAAAATGTAATTAAGGTTTAGGTTATCCAATTACAATTGTAATTGAGATCACTGTAATCCAATTACATTTACAGTAACCTCCAATTACAATTCCTGTAATGGAATTGAAAGTTTCAATTCCTGACGAATTGAGATGTTCAATTACCAATTCCTGAAAAATTGCAAGATTCAATTACCAATTACAATTCCTGTAATGGAATTGACCATTCCTGAGGAATTGAAACGCTCAATTACCTATTACAATTCCTGTAATGGAATTTACCATTTTTTTCCAATTCCATTCCTGAGGATTTGAGATGACCAATTATCAATTCCTAATTTCAAGGAATTGGAATTTAGGCGGAATTAATTAGATAATTAAATAAAAAATTAATCATTACAACCCAGTTCTTTGTGTGCATGTGCAAGTGGCAGATACGCGATATTGCACGCCCAACGACGATACATAGTTAACAATTTAGGTGAGCAACACTCATCAAAATGTGTTGCGTTTTATGTAAAGTTACTATAATTTTTTTTGCAGGTGCATGACTATAGCCGCACTTCGATATGTTTCAGTACTACGCAAACTGTCGCTCGTAATGCACAAATTTTTCAGCTAATTACGTTTTTTTTTACTTTATGATATAGTTTCTTGCAATACCACTTGGTCAGGGACCGCAAATAACGATTATCGCTATCAATCAATAATTTTATAGCAATTATTTTTTGATAAATATTTTTTCGATCAGAAATAAAAGTTATTTTTGATCGTAATTTTTTCGATCAGAAATCAAAGATATTTTTGGATCGTTATTTTTTCGATCCGAAATGAAAATAATTTGTGATCGTTATTTTTTCAATTAGAAATAAAAGTTATTTTTTCGATCAGAAATAAAAATCATTTTGTGATCGTTATTTTTTCAATGAGAAATAAAAGTTAATTGTTAATCGTTATTTATTCGATCAGAAATAAAAATCCTTTTGTGATAGTTATTTTTTTAATCAGAAATAAAAGTTATTTTTTGGTCGATATTTTTTAGATCAGAAATAAAAAGCAATCATACACAATTTTTCACACATACATTGATCCCATTAATACTAATATTCGTCAATCTGACGACGCACAGTGTAACGAGTTCTATGGGATGAGTGACAAAAATAGAAGGAACCATCGTGGGTACATGAAATTTAGCATGTATCGCCACACAAATTTTATAAATATCGGCCACGCCCTTCCTCCCTACCTCCCACACAAACTTAAGATAAAAAGAGCAATATCTCCAGTTGTAGAAAGTATAAGAAAGGAAATTAACTTGTTTGTTATTGACTTGATTCAATTCAAAATCATGTAAAAATATCATGATGATATAATATAATATTCAGTATTCAATGCAGCTTATTAATTAAAAAAAATGATTTTTATTTTTATTAATACATAGGTTTGTTCAAATTTAACATAAATCTTAAGCAAAAAAATTACAAAAAAAATTATTCGACTGCTCGTACCATCAGTGCAATCCGTGGAGTCACTCATAGATAATATCGAGACACATAGATAAATCGAGATCAGGCAAGAAATCACTTTTGCCATCAATCGTTAAGATAAATTCATCGATTGCATTATCATGTTTTATATTATTTTTCTATATTTTTCTATGAGAAGATATGGAAAGATCTGATGAAAGCAATAACACAACGAAAAGATCTCTATGTGATACTTCTCTAGAGTTTTTACAAGTATGATTTAATGTCATTTTTCTAAACTCCTTATGACTAGCTTCTAAAGCTTCTTCTGAAAGAATTCCTATTGGTAAATTAAAATTATCTATTATTTCAGTTCCGTGAACCAGCATTTTATGTACTGTTGGCGGCATCTTATAGCAGTCATAATCTTTTAAATACAACTCGAAAGTACCATCTAACATCTACCATCTAACAAACTGAAATTTTGTATTATTTCACTTTCAACTTTTAAAATACTAGCGGATAACTAGTAATCACAGAAGAGCCTTCTGGCTGTATTCCCATCTATCGAAAATTAGGCCCATCTTTTCTTTGAATTCTCCTTGAATTCTTTTCTTGTTCTCTTCCAATATTTTGAAATTTTCTTCGTTTTCTGGCGCAATTTTCGGTTTTCGTCCACGTTGTAAAGACATTTTATAACCAATATGAAGCAAACATTCAAAAAATTGTATAAGACCATACAGGCCCGTAGCCAGGATTTACCTAAGGGGGGTTTTCATAAAAAATATATCTATTTATATTTTATATATTATATATATTTTTTGATATCGATGCATCAAAGGAATTTAGTAAAAAACTTTAATGAATTTTTAATAAAACTTACTTTTATTTATTTTTATATGTTTGTATTAAGTCTTCTCTTTTTTTTTTTGCCAATTCTGATAATACATCATCCTCTGTGTCTTTGCTATCCCTATGTATTCTTAAGGATGCACAACCATTTAAGCGGTACTCGCCCATAGAACTTCTAGAAATATATTTCAAATATCAATTGCACTCCTTCATCTATCACCATATTTTCCTAATATTTCCTATTATATTCAAATATCAATTGCACTCCTTCGTCTATCACCATATTTTCCTAATATTTCCTAATATATCCTATATCCGCGGCTGAATTCTGATTTAATTTATTCCTATGGTAGTGTAACCAGAGCATGGTAAAATTCTTGCATATTGCTTAATTAATAATTTTATCTTTCCTCGTTTTCGGATGTCATCAAAATCAAGTTGAACGATGACAAAAACCAGCTGTGCTTTGTAAATAGTAATCCCATGTTGTAAATTGTTGCACCAAGGAAAGGTATATAAACAGTAATTTTGTAAAAATTTTCCACACCATTAGAAATGCGATCTACAATGCAAATTCCTTTCAAACGATATTTTCTAGAAACTACTAGAAAAATTACCACGAAAAGAAGACTAACATTTTCTTATAAGTAAATCCGTAACCAACTCTTAAACTTTAACAGATCAGTTAGCAAAATTTTTAAATTTAAATGGGTTTTTCGACAACGTTCAAAAGGTTTGAAAATTTTATTTTTAAAAATTTTTGTTGTCCCAAGAGGTTGACATTCCGCGTCAGTGCTAAAAAAACGCAAAACTTACAATAAGCTCCGTTTTTCAATTTGGAGTAAGCTAACTAATGCCAACGGTTCAACCAAGACTGCTTAAATCGTAGATTACGCGAACCACTGACAGGAAAATCTAAAGTGGGGGGAGGGGGCGGGAAGGGAAAGGGCAGTACCTTTATGTACTGCCGAAGTCGAGGCAGTTCCGATATATCAAATTAAATTTCTGTTTCTGGAACAACTTCTACAATCATACACACAAAACGCAAGAACTTAGAATTATTATAGTTCTGGCAGTTCACTTTTCAGGTTCTAAAGATTCTTGAACGCTTTCTACAATGCAAACGAAATACAATATTACATTATTATGATTTAGCTAAAATTGTAACCATTAAATAATTATAATATAGAATGGACACCGCACACATTGACCACTACACCATTCTGGCAGCGCTGCACTCGGTTGGTACATCAGCAAAGTAGTTCTAATGTCGCTTCGACTTCGGCGGTGTCATCTTCTTTTTATAATAACTAGTATTTAATTTTGTAACATTGAATCAAAGTATTAAAGAATATCAAGAAGTCGCCATAATATGGACGGAAATTGATAAAAGAAAAAAAAAAATTCCTTAAAAACAAAGATGTACTTTCCTCCTTTCTAGCCTTTTTTAATGGCGGTTTCTGCAGCTAATTAAGTGGAATCGTTTTAGTATTTTGGCAAAATAAAATAATCAATAGAATAACACTTAAATGGTTTAAATTTTAGAAAACCACAATTAAAACAATTATAAAAGGTACATTTTTTCCTCACTTTCGTTTAATACTTTCCAACGCAATAGATTAATTATTAAATCATTGGTGATGGATAAGGCTCAGTTGAATGTATCGAACTTTATTCGATATCTTAAGCGTGTTGCTGTTGCTGTTTATACTGTTACTGACGAGAGACATTTATAATTTATAATTTATAATTTATAATTTATAATTTATAATTTATAATTTATAATTTATAATTTATAATTTATAATTTATAATTTATAATTTATAATTTATAATTTATAATTTATAATTTATAATTTATAATTTATAATTTATAATTTATAATTTATAATTTATAATTTATAATTTATAATTTATAATTTATAATTTATAATTTATAATTTATAATTTATAATTTATAATTTATAATTTATAATTTATAATTTATAATTTATAATTTATAATTTATAATTTATAATTTATAATTTATAATTTATAATTTATAATTTATAATTTATAATTTATAATTTATAATTTATAATTTATAATTTATAATTTATAATTTATAATTTATAATTTATAATTTATAATTTATAATTTATAATTTATAATTTATAATTTATAATTTATAATTTATAATTTATAATTTATAATTTATAATTTATAATTTATAATTTATAATTTATAATTTATAATTTATAATTTATAATTTATAATTTATAATTTATAATTTATAATTTATAATTTATAATTTATAATTTATAATTTATAATTTATAATTTATAATTTATAATTTATAATTTATAATTTATAATTTATAATTTATAATTTATAATTTATAATTTATAATTTATAATTTATAATTTATAATTTATAATTTATAATTTATAATTTATAATTTATAATTTATAATTTATAATTTATAATTTATAATTTATAATTTATAATTTATAATTATATTTAATTTCGAAAAGTCTTTTAACCAGTAAAAATAATTTAAAAAAGACATAAAAGTTCGCTTTTTGTATTTGCCGAATAAAAGACAAAAAAAAAAAAAATACATCGTAGGTAATACTGTCACGCTTGTATAAACAAAAGCTATAATTTAGAGCTGCAAAGCTTTTTGAAAATTTTCGCACGTTGTTTTAAAATTCTGTTTAATATTAGGTAGACAATTATAAGGTAGAGCACTGGAGCATTAAAATTTTTCAGGTACATGTACAACAAACACAAGTAAACAAACAAAGAAACACACACAGGTTCTCTTGCACCCAAACATGCAAACACTAACCTACCCCATATGGTCGAAAGCTTTCACGAACAAAACGAGCAAAACATATCTTAGAAAATTGAGATAAATTTAGGCAGGCAGAAATAAAACCACAAAAAAAAATACAAACAAAAATCTGCCAGTTTCGTTAAGTTTACAATGCATGCTCTCAGCAGCAATAAATTAAGTAACTTTAATTGAGAGCAAGCTAATATTTAGTGAGCGCGAGAGTGCCAGAGAGAATTTGAGAAAAAAGCTCTATTGCTTGCTTGTGAAACAGCAAAAAAAAACAGCAGAAAACAACATACACAATACAATAGCAATTGAGACGCGCTGAACTTAATGAAGTTTTATATCTAACGTAATTTGTGCACACAAAAGTCAACAATAACAACAACAACAACAACAACAACAACAACAACAACAACAACAACAACAATAACGTAGCAAGAGCAACGCCACTCACCATTCATTAATAATTTTACTTTTTTACAAAAGAATGAATAGACTTGAAATAAGCTGAAAAAAAAGCTTCATTCAAGAAGGAAAGAAAAAGAACAATATGTTCGTGTACTTGCGTCTGTTATTATTGTTGTTGCTTTTTTCATTGTTGTTCTTACTTTTTTTGTTTTTGCTATTACTGCTGACTACACGCAAAAATGTGTGGGAGGCTGATTTGTTGATATAGCTAGCTGTAAGCTCAACTTTAATTTTATTTGAATGAAATTTTATGCATTTAAATAACATAAAAAAAGCTCAATCAAAATTTAATAAACTCAATGAAATAGATATACAGATAAATTGTGTGCTTCAAAACTAGGTGCTTTATTGTGTTTTTATTTAAGAATTTTACAAAAAAAAAAAACAAAAAAAAAACCAGGAAAAAATTAATTTATTCATAGAACATTTTAAACAAACAAGTTTTAAATTAATTAAATGCCTAATTCTTATATAAAGTATTTATTTTGTTTTGCTATTGCGATACGCTGCAAAATTTGATTTATTAAAAACAAAGCTGCAGAAATATTGCTTTAGCAAAAACTTTCAAACATATTTAACGGGGAGGATTTTTTTTAAGCAATAAAAGGAGGGGTCAAGAAACTAAGGTCGCGAGCATAGTGAAGCACATGAGTGTTCGCAAAGCCTTTTTGGCTATGAGTGCAACAGAGCGAACATTACTTGCATCTCAATTCTTCGCACGACTTTTGCAAACGCTTATACATACATCTCAAAAAATGCAAAAAATTAAAGAATGCAAAAAAAAAAATACAAAAATGCATGCATCAAAAGAATTCAGAAATTTCAAAATCTCAAAATATAGAGTCAATTGGGCAAAACTGAGTACAGGGTCAAAGCAAAATGAGTATGAATATGAGTATGAGTAAGAGTAAGAGTAAGAGTAAGAGTAAGAGTAAGAGTAAGAGTAAGAGTAAGAGTAAGAGTAAGAGTAAGAGTAAGAGTAAGAGTAAGAGTAAGAGTAAGAGTAAGAGTAAGAGTAAGAGTAAGAGTAAGAGTAAGAGTAAGAGTAAGAGTAAGAGTAAGAGTAAGAGTAAGAGTAAGAGTAAGAGTAAGAGTAAGAGTAAGAGTAAGAGTAAGAGTAAGAGTAAGAGTAAGAGTAAGAGTAAGAGTAAGAGTAAGAGTAAGAGTAAGAGTAAGAGTAAGAGTAAGAGTAAGAGTAAGAGTAAGAGTAAGAGTAAGAGTAAGAGTAAGAGTAAGAGTAAGAGTAAGAGTAAGAGTAAGAGTAAGAGTAAGAGTAAGAGTAAGAGTAAGAGTAAGAGTAAGAGTAAGAGTAAGAGTAAGAGTAAGAGTAAGAGTAAGAGTAAGAGTAAGAGTAAGAGTAAGAGTAAGAGTAAGAGTAAGAGTAAGAGTAAGAGTAAGAGTAAGAGTAAGAGTAAGAGTAAGAGTAAGAGTAAGAGTAAGAGTAAGAGTAAGAGTAAGAGTAAGAGTAAGAGTAAGAGTAAGAGTAAGAGTAAGAGTAAGAGTAAGAGTAAGAGTAAGAGTAAGAGTAAGAGTAAGAGTAAGAGTAAGAGTAAGAGTAAGAGTAAGAGTAAGAGTAAGAGTAAGAGTAAGAGTAAGAGTAAGAGTAAGAGTAAGAGTAAGAGTAAGAGTAAGAGTAAGAGTAAGAGTAAGAGTAAGAGTAAGAGTAAGAGTAAGAGTAAGAGTAAGAGTAAGAGTAAGAGTAAGAGTAAGAGTAAGAGTAAGAGTAAGAGTAAGAGTAAGAGTAAGAGTAAGAGTAAGAGTAAGAGTAAGAGTAAGAGTAAGAGTAAGAGTAAGAGTAAGAGTAAGAGTAAGAGTAAGAGTAAGAGTAAGAGTAAGAGTAAGAGTAAGAGTAAGAGTAAGAGTAAGAGTAAGAGTAAGAGTAAGAGTAAGAGTAAGAGTAAGAGTAAGAGTAAGAGTAAGAGCAAGAGCAAGAGTAAGAGTAAGAGTAAGAGTAAGAGTAAGAGTAAGAGTAAGAGTAAGAGTAAGAGTAAAAGTAAGAGTAAGAGTAAGAGTAAGAGTAAGAGTAAGAGTAAGAGTAAGAGTAAGAGTAAGAGTAAGAGTAAGAGTAAGAGTAAGAGTAAGAGTAAGAGTAAGAGTAAGAGTAAGAGTAAGAGTAAGAGTAAGAGTAAAAGTAAAAGTAAGAGTAAGAGAAAGAGTAAGAGTAAGAGTAAGAGTAAGAGTAAGAGTAAGAGTAAGTGTAAGAGTGAGAGTAAGAGGAAGAGGAAGAGGAAGAGGAAGAGGAAGAGGAAGAGGAAGAGGAAGAGGAAGAGGAAGAGTATGAGTATGATTATGAGTATGAGTATGAGTATGAGTATGAGTATTAGAATGAGTATTAGAATGAGTATGATCTCAAAAGCCAGAAAAAAATTGGCAGAAACTGCGTACAGAGTAAAAAATGACAGTAAAATTGAAATTCAGAAACTTTATTAATCTGCTCACTGAAAAAAATTTTTTTTCCAAATATCGTAGAGCCGTAAAATACATAGCTAACATTCTTACATCAAGATAAATTGTTTGTTTTTCATGTAAAGGTTTTACTTTCTTTTAAATTTCCAAACAAAAAGAAAAATTAATACCTAATATTAAGAATAATAATACCTAATTATTAAAAGAATAAATTAATACCAAAAATATTTATAAACTTCCTGTTGTGTCGAATTTCGCCAACATATCAAAAGAACCTTATTTATTTTAGTGTACAGCAGAGCTTTAAAAATTCTACACTAAAATAATACTTCATAAATTCTATTTACACGCTTAATTTTAATTGGCCAACAACTTGCTGTTGAGCCTTAATTTTTGGCCAAAACTCAACCTGACCTCAAGCCTTGTTGAACGCCTTTTGAATGCGTTTGTTTAACATGTGTTTTTGGCGTGCTTAACATGAGTTTTGCTCACCCAGTTACTAGCTTATCTCTTTTTTATCTACGTTTCTTATGGTCATTATCGGGCCTTTTTGCACACTTAAGACTTTACCTTAATGATGCCTAGAATAACCTGCTTAAACACAATGTTCGCCAAAACTACTTAACAAGCTTTTAACACGGTTATAATAGATTGGTAAGAGTAGGGAAAAAAAATCACAACAACAACTCAAGTTCTGAAATAAGAGGGGTAGCTAAGGAATCAGAATCTGCTGGATGCAGAACAAATTTATTTAACATAGACAAAAGCAATTGAGTAGCAGAACTTTTGTGGGTAGGAGGGTGACTTAATTTTATTATATAAACACTTTTTTTTTATCTTGTTTCTTGCAATCAATTGCAAAGCTGCATCAGCTGCTGTTGCTGCTGCTGTTGTTAGCTTTTGTTGTGTGCGCTAATCTCTTATGCTGTGCGGAGATTGTCTATGTGTGTGTGTGTGTATGTGTTTACCAATGAAACTGCGTGCTTGTGTAGGTGCTCTTGCGTAGCACTTGTAAGCTGCAATTAGCGCTGAAACGGCCTAAGTTAGTAAATTAAATTAAGAATGCTTACCTGCGGTAACTTTTTCTGGAGGACGTCGTGCAAAAAGAACAACAAAAACAGCTCAGCATGGCCATCAGCAGCACCCACGTCTCAAAAGGTCAATGCAAATCCAAAGCTGCATTGTCGAGACTCTAATAATGATTGCAGCAGGCTGACTAACTGGCTGACTGGCTGCCTTCCAAGTTTCTTTCAACGTGACTTTCAAGCGGAAACCATACAAAAGTTGTTGAAAGCTCTTGCACTAACTTAATTTGTCAGCGCGTTACAAAAGCACACAAATCTGCAGAACGTAGCATATGTGTGTGTTTACTTGTTTTTGTTTGTTTTTTTTTTTTTTTTGCATCTGCCTTCACTTAAAGCTTAACAATGGGCGAGCTTTTTTGCTACCCTATTGCTAAGTGGCAACCCGACGAACGTTCAGTTTCCCAACGACGTTCGTAGATAGCGCAGCGCGAAGCTCCTTAAGTGAAATTCATGAAATTTTTGAGAATTTTGTGAAAAATTGTGAGAAAAATTAATAATAAAATAAAAAATTAATTTTAAGCAGTTCCTCCAGCTTAGCGGTAGCGTAAAGTTAATGAAGAACGCATACAACTAAGCGCCGGAAGTGCAAAAAAAAAAAAAAAATAAAAAAATATAAATAAAAGTAAATAAAAAATCTTAAGCAATAGTTTAAATAGCATAGATTTAAACAAATAAAATATAAAGCACGCCTAGAGTGCGACTAGAGTGCGCTTGTGTGTCTGTGTGTGTGTGTTATTGCGTGTGTAGTTAGCTTGCAAATAAAACAACATTTTTATTGTTGTAGCTTCTGTTCTACAGTGAATATAATTTTTTTTTTGTTTCTTCACGCTGCTGCTCTTGGAGAAAATTTTTGCATTGCGAAATCAAACGTTTTTCGGCTTGTTTTTTGTTGTTGTGTCTATATTTTTTGCGAGCTGATTTGTTTTTTTTTTGCCGCCCCCTTGTGAAAATAACAAATGTGTGCGATATTTCTAAGATTTGGAGAGTTATTAAGTGAAATAGTGTGCTGGACACGGCCTAGTATTGCATACTTTCAGGCTAAGCAAACTGTTTGAAAAATCAACAAACAGTCTTTGAAGCTGTGAAGTAGGTGAGTGTTTCGCATCTTAATTATTTTTTTTTTTTTCATACTCAAGAATTTTTCACTTTCTACCAGACTCGTTATTTGTATACTGTCACTTTTTCTTTGCTGAAGGCTCTACGTTGTAGTTTTTTTTACTTTTGCATCCTTATTTTTTCACTTTTGATGCTGCTGCTGCTCTTGTTTTTTTACTTCTCTTTGCCTCTTGCTTAATTTTACATTTTCGTATTGCCTTTATCCTCCACACCCACACACACACACATACCACCTCACGACGCTATTCTGATGCGCTCCATTCTTTGGCGTATCCCTTTAATTTTCATTTTAGGCTACAGAAACGTGCTCCTTTTAACTGTATATCAACGGGGGTGTATAAAGCTAACGTGGCTGAATTTTTCTGTTTGTGGGTTGGATTGGGCTGCGCGTGCCTTTGTCATTGAGGTTGGCTTACATTGACACACATAAACAAACACATACAAAATATATGGTAAAAAAAAAAAAAAATCAAAACCAAAACAACAACAACAACAACAATATACAACAAACGAGTACAAATGCGTAACTGCAATGAACCCAGTTTTCCTAGAAATGTATTTGAATTTGGTAGAATTTGTAGATATTTTTTTTTTTTTTGTCATCGTAAATGTCAGACACTCAAGGTTCAGCTGCCTGAAAGCGCGCTAAGCTTTAATGAGGGAGAAAAAAAAAGAATGTAACAAACGTCAAGCAAAATAATTGGAAGAATTCTGAGTGTGAGTGTGAAATTTTCATCAAAACACAAAAATAAAAAATTTACTTTTTATCTCCTAAAAATATGCAGCATTGAATTATTCACAGAGCTTCTAGCTAAGTATAAAATTTTCTCACAAAATTAAAAAGAAAAGTCAATTTCTTTCTAAAAAGCAGCTCAATATCAAGAGAGAAAAAAATTAACTTAAGCATGTGAAGGAATATAATCAAAATAAAAATACGTATGTTGGATTTTCTAAAAATAAAGCTTAACATCTTGGCCTCTAAAATATGCAGCATATTATTATGAACACTGGTTAAGCTTAACAAAAAGCAGTTAAAATTTTATTGAAATTTAAATAAAAAATCATTCAGAAATTTTTTAAATTTTTTAAAATAAGGAGTTTTTTATTGAGTTGCATAAATTTTTGAGTGATTTTTAGAGAATTTTTCTGGAAACTCATACTAAATTTTGGAATTGGACATTTACTGAAAGAATATTTGGAGGAATCACGTGTAAAGCTGTTGATTTTTTTTTTTTTTTTTTTTTTTTTTTTTGATATTATATGTATATAATTACATAATAGCTCAAATACTAGAAATTACAGAGACAGAGGTTTAATGATGTATTAAAAACAAAAAAATCGACTACAAAATCACTGCAAAGTAAAAAATAATTTAAAATAATTTTTCCTTTTAATTTCTTGGTCATATTTGATAATTTATTTAAACATATTATTACATTTTATAACTTATTACTTCAATTTTTATTGATTGATTGATTTCTGGATTGATTGATTTTATTATGAAACATTAAATATAAACATATACTGAAATTACAGATATTGGACAGTAGTTAATAATGTTTCATAAGCCTGCATTCTGTAGCTCAAGAAGCTAGTGGCGAATGCAAGGTATATACAGATAACACAATGTCGTTCGTGGGTCTTAAAAGTAGATATACACATATTAAACCAGATACAATTTTTGATTAATAATTCAATGAGATTATTTAAAAATAAATCAAGTAGGTGGTAAAATAATTATTTATTTTAATAGAAAATATAAGATAGATAAAAAATAAGTAACGTACAAGAAGCATGTTACACAAAGATATTTGTGTACGGAGAATTAACTCTAGTTCATCATAGTTAAATTTGAAAAGCCACAATTTAATTTATTTATTGTTAAACAATCTAGGAGCTATTGACGAATATGTATTTAGAAAAATCTGTGTATTATGTAGTGGAACTACAATTTTGTTTAGATTAGTAATTCTTAAGTTGTAATTTGGGTTATTCCTATTTATTTACTGGCCGTTGTTATGAAAAAATACCTTTATGACCTTATGAAAATATAAATGTTTGAGTGGAAGGACTTCGAGACTGTTGAATAGTACAAAACTTGGTTCAAGTCGGTTTTTGCTGCAAATGATACGAATGATGTGTTTTTGAATAATAAGCAGTGCATTGATTTTGTTACGATGTGTATCACCCCAACAGGACAGTCCATATTCAAGTTTTGAGTGGAAAATACCATAATAGATACAAGTCAGAAGTTGTTTTGAACAGAAGTTTTTTAAAAGATACAGTTGTTGTACAGCCAACATTGCATATCGTTTTAGTGCACTTGTGTGATCTGACCATGTAATTTTCGAATATAACAAAATACCTAAATACTTAAAAGTTGTGACGCATTCAATTTTGAAACATTCCAAACAACACGTTTTTTGATCAATATATGTAGGTTAGCAAATTATTCTATGTGCTACAAGTGTGATGTGCTACAAATTTAACGCAGTTTGAATGGTGATATATAAAAATATCGCTCTGCAGTTCTCTACCCGCAGTATTGAAAAACATTATTTTGGTTTTGTCACTTAGGACTAGCTTATGCATTGCAAACCAATGCCTCAAAAGGCAAAGGTCATAATTTATACTTGCTGTCAAGTCAAGAATAGAATTGCTGGAGTATGTGCAAGCCATATCATCTGCAAAAGCAACAGTTTCGCTAGCAAAGTTTTGCATAAACATTGAATTTATATAAATTAAAAAAAGTACGGGTCCCAAAACAGAACCTTGCGGTTGTTTATTTATTGTTTATTTTTACTCGTTGCAACCTGTTTTGTAAATATGAGCAAAACCATTTGTATACCCTTCCACTAAGTCCGCATTTATATACTTTGTTCAAAAGAATTTTGTGGTCAACCGTATCAAAAGCCTTGGTTATGTCTATAAAGAGCGCAGCAGATGGTTTTTTGTTGTCTAAGCCATAAACATTACTACAAATTTTTAAGAAGAGCTTCCTCAGCTGATAAAGCTGCTCTAAGACCGTATTGGTTCTTGCTAAAAAAATTAATTTTATTTAAAAAATTCAATATTCGAGTTCTCATTATTTTTTCATACACCTTCGAAAATACAGGTAAAATAGAAATTGGACGATAATTATTTGGTAAATGTTTATCACCTTTCTTAAATAAAGGAATAACTTCCGCCTTCTTTAGTTCGTCTGGAAAAATTCCAACATCAAGATTTTTATTAATTAGGTGACAAAGTGCATCAACAATATTGTGCACTATCTTTTTTATAAAAGTATTTGACAAATTATTCTCTGTTTTTGCATTTGAATTTTTTACTGACATAATAACTTTATAGATTTCTGAGGAAGATGAGGGTTCAACAAAGATACTCTGTCTTTGAGACGGTTCTCTATCTAAACAACTACAAGTTACATTGCTGGCTCTATCAGGAATGACACTTTTCACAACATTTGCAAAAAAATTGTTCAACGCGTTTGCTTTGTCAGTATCATTTGTTAAGCATTCGCCATTTGTAACTAAAGAGAAAATTTCTTCTTTTTTAAATGATCTATTTAACAAGTTTTTTACCAATCCCCATTCCTTTTTCACATCACCCTTTACCTTGTTGAATTCATTAATGTAGAAGTTATTTTTACATAGACCAATATCAGTTTTAATATCTTTGCATAGAGATTTATATTGTGCTTTCAAAATATTATTGTTTGGATTTGCTAAGACTTTTTTGTGAAGTCTATTTTTTGGATATTTATTTTGACATTAAGTTCATAAGTCATCCAAGGCTTTAATTTTTTAAAATTAGAATTTCTTGCATTTTTAGTATAACTGCAGTGATTAAGATGCTTTAGTAAAGTTTTCATAAACAAATCAAACGCTTTTGACGGATCCACTTCATCATACACCTCATTCCAAAATTCAAACTTTAATTTATTATTGAGTAATGCAAAATCAGTTAACAAGACAACATCATAAGGTTTAGCCCTGTTATCATCAGATTCAAATAAATTTTCAAAACAGAGACATGTTAAACAGTGGTCTGACACTTGCAGATCACAGACAGAACTACTTATGGCTGATTCACAAGATCTAATTTGTTTTATTATCATAAATGTCTTAATATCTTTATGAATAAAAAAGATTTTAAGGTCGGCGCTAATATAATCAAATTTTTAATCAAAAGCGCCAACTTTAAATAAATGATAAAATTTATTTATTTAAATTAATTAATTTATTTAAAATCTTTTGTATTCATAAAGAAACTAATATATTTATAATAAAACAAATTAGAAAAAAATTAAAATAATAAGTTTTCCAATCTAAAAATATGTTTAAATATTTTATCAAATATGACCAAGAAATTAAAAGGAAAAGTTATTTTTTACTTTGTAGTGATTTTGTAGCCGGTTTTTTTTTTTTAAAAAAAGGCTTTTATTTCTTCCTTTTTAGAGAATATATTAATTTTTCGAAAAAAGTGTATAAACTACATTATTTATTTTTTATTTTTAATTAATTAATATTTGTACAATAAGACTTAGTCTTTAATAGTACATCAATTGAGGTGATTCATATTTATAAACTTATTATTTATTGCATAATTAACATTTGTCTTATAACTATGTGACTTTAAAATATAAAAAGAAATTAAAATTTAGCATGTAGGTTAAATTTAATTAAATTGAACACTAATGTTTAAAAAGTGTGAAGTATGAGAGAACTTAATGAAATGAAAAGAAATAATTAAAGTGGAAAAAGAAAAAAAAAATATTTTTTTAAAGATTTTTAAAGATTGAATTATCCATCAATAGAATTAAAGTAATTATAAATCGCATATTCAAAGCTGCTTCTAGAAGTTAATTGTTTCAAATAGTTGGGTAATGAATTCCAAAGTCTAATGGTGCTTATGAAGAAAAATCTACTGCTGTTGAGGTAGTTGTGTCTGGGAACAATGATGTTGGTAGACCGAACTGATTGAAAAAACTGTAATTTCTCATAAAGATACCCTGGGCATTGTGTATTAATAAGCCTGTGTAAAAATTTAATATTACGCATATTCAAGTATTGAACCAAACCACACCCAAGAATTTCTTTACTTCTCAACGAAATATGGTCAAAACGTTGGATTTTAAAGACATACCTTGCAGCATTGTTAAACGCCACAAGGAGTTTATGCTGCGACTGGGAATCAAGCTGACTATAGACAACATCTGAAAAAGTGATATGTGGCATTATTAGTTGTACTACAAGCATACGACGAGTTTCAAGAGGGATAAAGTCAGAAGAAGTTCGTAAATAACGCAAAGTACCATAGATTTTGCCTTTAATGTTATTAATGTGGTCAGTACAAGTTAATCTAGAATTAATTATGAAACCAAGGTTTTTCACTTTATTCACAACAACCAATTTATCAGTTCCTATTAACAAAGGTGGAATATCCACAAAGCATGAGTCATTCCTTGCAATTGGTAGCACTTTAGATTTTAAGGGATTTATAAAAAGTAAGTTAGTGACTGCCCACGTGTTCAGCAATGCCAGATCATAGTTTAATCTATAAGTTAAGTCCTCTAAGAGACCAGTAGCTCGAGAGAGGTATAGCTGAATGTCACCAGCGTAGGCATGAACGGTTGAATATTTACAAACAAAGAAGACGTCATTTAAGAAAATAGAGAAAAGTAAAGGACCCAAAATGGATCCTTGGGGTACACCGGCAGAAATAGTGGAAAGGGTCGAAAAATTATTACCAACTTTAACCCGCTGCATTCTATTTTCTAGGTAATTGGATACTAGTTTAACTGCACTGTCACTAAAATAAAAAAAATGTTTAAGCTTATAACAAAGCAGATTGTGGTTCACAGATTCGAAAGCTTTGGAAAAATCTATAAGGCAAAGAAGAGTCTCAAGATTTTTATCATATGATATTCTAATGTCATCCAATACTTTCGTTACTGCTGTCGAACAGCTGTGACCAGAGCGAAAACCAGATTGACATGGGGACAAAAGGTTGTTCATATTTAGGTACTCAGATATTTTATCGGGCATTATTCGTTCAAAAACCTTGCTAAGAGCAGGGAGTATACTAATAGGTCTGAAGTCTTTGGGATCAGAGACAGATGTAGATTTAGCTACAGGCATGACCGTGGCAACTTTCCATAATTCTGGGAAACGGGAGCAAGCAATACAGTGATTGACAATATGAGTGAGCGGCGCTAAGATAAAGTGAATAATTAATTTAATAAATCTGATTGGCATTTCATCAATCCCTACTGCATTGGAACTAATTTTCATTATGCATTTGGCTACATAATCCTCACTGACTGATGAAAATTCAAAAGAGGGCAAGGGAGAATTAGTTGCTTGAGCTGTCAACACGCCGTTGTTGCCATTAAATATCCTGTCTGAGGAAATGTCCCGAGGACTTGGGCATCCATTAGCCAAAAAGAAGCTATTAAGTAGGTCCGGATCCAAATTACACACACTAGCCTCCTTACTGAACACTCTATATTTTTTTATATTTTGCCATAACTGTTTTGAGTTTAAGCCTGAATTAAATTTAGAACTGAAGAAATTTTTCTTTTCTTGTCTAACCATGAGTGAAGCATAATTTAGAGCTCTCCTGTATTTGTCCCAGTAATGGTTTGTTCGATTATTTTTCCATTTTTCCATTAATACAGTTGTTCTTAAAAAATTTGTTCTATTAAATTCTGAAAGTTTGTTGCTTATTTCAAATATCTGTCTCTTAAATATAAATTAGATGTCACGTGTTTTGAAATAATTATACCCATTCTTGTAACGAGTTTTATTGCCCTAGTGTCAATATTATTCCAGATATAGTGTTTTTCTAATATTGCCACGCCCATTTGTCGAATAACGTCCATTTTAACGAAGGTAATTTGTATTAAATGTGTCTGCCCCTACACTAAATTTCAGTGCACTAGTGTCAATATTATTTGAGATACAGTGTTTTTCTAATATTGCCACGCCCATTTGTCGAATAACGCCCACTTTCTTGACCATAGTTTGTAAAAATAATGCCTACCACTATACCAAATTTCAGAACTCGAGTCTCAAAATTATTCAAGATACACTGTTTTTCTAATATTGCCACGCCCATTTGTCGAATAACGCCCATTTTAACGACGGTAATTTGTAATAATTGTGCCTACCCCTAAACTAAATTGCAGTACCCTAGTGTCAATATTATTCGAGATACAGTAGTGTCTAGTATTGCAAGATCTAGTATTGCCACGCCTAGTTCTCGAATACAGCTCACTTTTTTACGGCCACCTCCGTACTTATGATATCTATCTGTTCACCAAAAATTATAGCCAACAGGCATGTGGTTTAAGAGTTATCGATGTACATACATATAAGAAAAAAAAAGAAACTAAAAAAAAGAGAACAAAGAAAGAGAAAAAAGAGAAAAGAGAAACTTGAGAACCTCCTCATTTTTAAAGTCGGTTAAAAAGCTTGTTTTTCAACTCTTAAATAATTCTATACATAAATATAGCCTAAAAAACACGTCAAAATGAAAAAAAAAAATGCAAAAAATTTAAAAATTGCAAAAAAGCAAAAATGCAATGAATGTAAAACTTTCAAAAACTCAAAATTTTGTAGTCAATTTGATGAAACTTAGAACTGGGTCAAAAAATGTAAGCATGCAAAAAAACAAAAAAGCAAACATACTAAAATTTCAAAAAAAAAACTCAACGTTTTTATAATTGAGGCGTATACATTTTTAAGTGACTTTTAAAGAATTTTTCTGGAAACTAATACTAAATTCTAAAATTGGACATTCACTGACAGTACACTCAGAAAATTAATTTATTGGCATAAGGTTGCGGGAAATGAATATTATTTGCGGTAATCGGAAGAAAATTGCTACAACTGATATTTGGTTAATGTAACTCGAATGAAATAAGCACATTTGATTGTTAGTTGGCGCGAATGATCGTTCCTTCGCAACCCGCTCATTTCCAAATATTTCTTTAGTTGAAATGAAAATATGGCATGTTAGTTGCTTGAACCGCGTAAATGTATTTATTTCAACTCTCCTTGCCACTACAAGGAACGTAATGTGTCTGAAATAACTAACTGAAGCTATTGCAGACAAGCGAACAATACTAATCATTGTAACAACCACATTGTAAGTTATGTCAATAGCATTATTTTTACGCTTCAATCGAGTTTTGAATTTTATTAAATCAATCGCACCCTTTAGTTGCGTCAATCTCAACAGCCAACCTTGCAACTGCAAGTTTGTCAAACCATTCGACTTAGCGAGTGAAACACACATACGTTAACGAAGTTGTGTAAGCCGACCTTAAACGCAAGACGCTTGCATTTCATTTCTCAAAGTTGTTAACGTGTCCGGATGGAGATTTTGTAGTGTCGTTTTTTTGAATAACTTGTAAGAGGAACAATCATTAGGTAAGTTAAATAAAATTGCTTTCTATCTACATATGCATAAAAAAAGGCTGTGTTCCTTAATGCATTTATGCAAAGATTTATTGACTTTTTATTAATTCGTGCTTAGTTGATTCAGCAAAACTGCGCAACTAGGTTATTATTTTTAAGCACGTTTTAGTTTCGCAGTTTCGGTGAATCTGCTAAGCACGAATTCAAAGAAAAAGGTCACTGATGCTTTGCATAAATGCATTCAAGAACTCGGCACGATTACAATTTCCTGGGCACCGCGATTTGAAAGTGTTTGTTTTATCAACCATAAAAAGTGTTATTAACCATAAAATTCTGTGCATTACTTTTGAAGATAACACATATTACATATTAGGCACACTTGACGGTTCACCCTTTTACGAAATAACCAAAACACGAACAATTTTTATAAAAAACCGCGCGATTTTTATTTTGCATACTATGCATTATACGTATAATGTACACTTGATGGTTCACTCTTTTACGAAATAACTGAAACATGAAAAATTTTTATAAAAAATATGCGCGTTGTGAGTTGAAAAACAGTTATATCTTCAAAAGTAATGAATGGATTTTATGGTTTATGGTTGCTTTATATGACAATGACGAACCGATGTTTGGTTTAGTACAACATATAGTAACTTCTGGCGCCCCGTATTTAATTTGTTATCAATTACTGGAGACTTCATTCTTTGATACTAATTTTTTTGCTTATCGAATAAAAAAAGTTGAAACCTTTTAAGTTCTTAATGTGGAAACCATTAACTATTTTCACACTTAAAATATTTCCTTATGTTTTAATGGCAATACATTCGCTGTTTGTGACTATTAATTTTTTTATATGTCTGAGGCACTATCTCAAAATTCAAAAATGAGGATAGTCACGTCTGCGCCCTGGGTAATAATTAATTTTCTTGTGTATATGGTTGACTTCATAAACGCATTTATTATTGCATCAGTGTTTTATTTTAGTGTAATTTTATTTTTAGAAAAATGATTACTGTGAAATACTGTGTGTAGATTGCTTAACCTACAAAATGATCTACAGTCAATAATCATGTGTAGGTCGAAACGATCAATGGGTTAGTCAAAATAACCAAATTTTAGTCAAAATAATTGGCAGGTTGGTTCATACAAGCGAGTGGGAGTCAAAACGGATAACATGTCCATTCATACAATCGAATGTAGGTTAAAATGACTTACTTCTCCGTTCACACAATCGAGTTAAGGTTAAAACAATTAACAAGATCGTTAGTTTAACTAAATGGAAGTTGAAAGGATGAAGGGGTTCGTTCAGAAAACCGTGAGCGCAGTGCTCACAACGGATTGCCACAGTCAAGGCTATGGGAAACTACGTTGTTGTGTTGATTACTTTTTAAAAGTTATCAACAATCGACTAAGTTGGTAGGGCACCAATTCGGTTGCGACAGTGGATATAATTCTCTGTGTGTATATTTGGACGAATCGCGAGTAAAATTGAATCTATTTTGGTTTTTTTCATTTTTTGTTTTTTGATATTGTAACAGGTCATTCAATAAGTCCGTAGGATAAGTAAGAAAAAAACAAAATTTTGATAAAACTCGATTATATTATTCAACATAGTTGCCTTCGAGAGCGATACAACGGGTATAACGTTTTCCAACTATTCGATACCACTTTTATAGTACGATTTCTCTTTTTCGTCAAAATAGGCATCAGTTTCAGCGATAACTCCATTCATTGTACTTGAGTTTCTTTCCAGCAAGCATTCTCTTGAGATCTGAAAAATGGAAAAAGTTGCTGGGGGCTAAATCTGGAGAATACGGTGGGTGGTTAAGCAATGCGAAGCTCAATTCATTCAGTTTTACCATCGTTTTCATCGATTTGTGACACGGTGCATTGTCTTGGTGAAACAACACTTTTTCTTTTGCAAATGTGGCCGTTTCTTGGCGATTTCAGCCGTCAATCAATCCAAAAGTTGACGGTGGTTCCTTTTTGGAAATAGTCAATGAATATTATTCCTTTCGCATCCCAAAATACAGACGCCATCACCTTACAAGCCGACTGTTGGTTCTTTACTCGCTTTGGATTCGGTTCGTCGACTGCTGTCCACTCAGCTGACTGTCTTTTGGACTCTCTCTGGTGTGTAATAGTGAAGCCATGTTTCATCCATTGTCACATATCGACGATAGAATTAGATTTTATTGCGGTTTAACAGCGCCAAACACTCCTCTGAAGCATCATTTCGTTGTTGTTTTTTTTCGACTGTGAGCTCACGCGGCACCTACTTGGCACAGAGCTTTCGCATACCCAAATGTTCGTGTAAAATGGTAAAAACACTACCATCTGTTATCTTTACAATATCAGCTAGCTCGTGCACCTTCAATTTCCGATCGTTCATAACCTATTTGTGGATTTTTTGATGTTTTGTGGAAAAACAGTCTGATTTGGGCGTTCACTGCGCTATACATCATTTGTGCTGGTACGACCAAGTTTAAATCAGCAATCCACTTTTCTACCATTTATCTTGATGGAGCAGGGTCCGGATAATGTTTATCAAGCCATTGTTTGGTTTCCACTGCATTTTTTTTTCATCAAAAAGCAATGCTTTATCAAAACTCGAAATTCACTTTTTCCATTTTTTTTTTTCAATAACAAAAGTTGCACTTAAAATGATATAACTCACGAATCAATTGACAGATTGTTATTAAATTTTTATACGTATCGTTTGAAGGTTGGTACTAAATAAAAATCATATGGAAAAAAATCTAGTAACGCCATCTATGTGTCATCCTATGGACTTTTTGAATGTACTGTTATAAAATATTGCTGCATATTATATAAATATAAATAAGTTTTTTAGAATTAAAAGCAAATTGTAACTAGTTTTTAATACATTTGACATAATTTGTGCTAAATTTTCCGGAGTGATTTCTAGAAAAAGCTAAATTTAAATATATTTTTTAAACATTTTTGCATAATTTGTGCTACTTTTTTCTTATTTTTTTATAACTAAAATTTGTTATTTTGAATTTAAGACGATTTTTTTGGCAAAGTTTTGCAAAAAATTTAACACCAATACATATCGTTTGGTATTTTATATTTGCATGTTGGCAACACCTTTTCTTCTGCAGCGTTATCCATTGTTTTTTTTTTTGTGTTTTGAGTTCTTACATTAAAATTTTTGTTGACATTTTTTACATATTTTTTGCTGCCCACTTTTTTCTCCTCCACCTAAACATCTTTTTAATTCAGGCAAATTTTTTGCTTTACATACATTCTGGTGCGCTCATTTTTGTTATTTGCTGAGAGCAGCAGCAGCAGCAGCAGCAGCAGCAGCAGCACGATAAGATTATGACAACAATGGCGCTGCTGCCGTCAGGGTTACCAATTCACATTGGCAAATGCTGTATAAAAATTTCATAGAAAATGGCTAAAAATGGCTTAAGTTTTTTATTTCAATATTTTTTTAAAGCTATTAAACTGTTTATCATACTTCCGTACAACAAAAAAAAAAAAAATTGAATATTGAATATGTTATATTTTTTTTAGTTTGATAATTTTTATTTTGTGATGGCACCTCATAGTATTCTCTAAGCTCTATCTTAAAATGTTATCCGCTTATCTCTTGAAACTATTAACTATTTTCGAATGCAAAAAACAAAATAAAATAAAAACAGAAATTAAATAAATTTTTCTGAAAACTATAAAAGTAAGTACACTGATTGTCTAGAAAGAAAAAAGTTTTTGAAAAAAATTGTTATTTAATTGCTTATGATTTCAATAGCTTTAATGTCCATTGATTGTTTTTTTGTATATTATCGCTATTTTTAATTCTAGAGATTATACAGGGTGTCCCGCAGTTGAGTGCAACTATTTACGGAACTGAAAGGTTATGTCGAGCTGAGCAAAAAACCGTATTTAGCTCCGTAAATAGTTGCACTCAATTGCGGGACACTCTGTATATAATATTAAGCAAATCACTCTCTCTTGGAGTGTTTCCCTCTTATTGGAAAACATCCCATTTAATACCAATACACAGAAAAAGGTGGAAAAAGTTCCGTAGACAATTAAAAGTTATTTAATAAAATTGTTTGCGAAATGATAACACTCCTTATCAACTCGCTACTAAACGAACAGCACATTTTTCAAAAAGGTCGGTCCACCACCACTAACCTCATGATAATGGTTTCTGTCGTTTTAAGAAAGATGGAGAAAGGAGACCTAATAGCTGCTCTTTATACTTATTTCAATAGACCCTTCGATCACGTTGATCACGGCTTCTTAATTCATAAATTAGAAAAATTTGGTTTCTCTGTACTTTTACTTAGTTGGCTATCAACTTATCTCCGTGGTAGATCCCAATATGTTAAATTCCAAGGAGTTGTCTCAAAGAAAATCGAGGTCTCCTCTGTAATACCGATTACCTTGGTCCTCTTCTCTTCAATATCTCAGTTATATTATATCACAAATATTTAAATCATGTTAAGCTGAGAATATTGTCTGATCCAAGAAAATTTTGGGGGTCATAAACACAAAGAAGAAATCCGATGGATTTCCTTCTTCATTCAGAACTCTTGATGGATTTACTGAATATGAATTCCGTACTCAGAGTTTCTTTGGAATCTATATCCTTCACTTCTGAGGATATTTTAAAGTATATTGGATCGATCGAAGAGGATTTTGGCGCTGGGCCTGATGGAATTCCTGCCGCAGTGTTAATACAATGCGGTTCCGTTTTGAGTCAACAGGTTTATTTTATTCTTTATTATTCAATAAATCAATTAACGAAAGTTATTTTCCAATTTTTTGGAAAAAGTCATTTATAAGTCCTATTTATAAAAAAGGTTGCAGGAATGATGTCAGTAACTATAGGCCTATTGCTAAGCTCTCATCGATTCCTAAACTTTTTGAGCGGATCGTGTACGATCGGGTAAAAATTCATTGTGGTGAAGTCATAACAACTCGTCAGCATGGTTTTGTTAATAGCAGATCCACTATGTCTAATATTCTCGATTTTACAACATTCTGCTTAAATTTGATTGACTCTGGTCACCACGTCGACTGCGTTTACACTGACTTTAGTAAAGCTTTTGAAAAGTTAGCACACAATCTAATATTATTTAAGCTGAAGTTAATGGGATTTCAGCAATGTTTTGTGAACTGGATTATATCGTATTTGATGGAGCGATCTTATCAAATACGTTTCCGAGGCGTATTGTCTTCTGAATTTATTGCTGAATCAGGTGTTCCTCAGGGTAGTCACCTTGGACCACTTCTGTTTATTTAAGCAATCAATGATGTAACTCACATCATGGAACACTCTCATCTGCTTATCTATGCTGTTGATATGAAAATATACAGAATGGTTGATTCTAAAGACAATTTAGATCTACTCTAGTCTGATCTGAAATCCTTTGAAGTTTGGTGTTCTAAAAATAACATCTTTCTAAATCCAGATAAATTCCAAACTATGACCTTTTCGCTGAAAAGGAATAATTTTATTTTTGATTATAAGATAAGAGATACTGCTTTAAGTCGTGTAGGTACCGTCAAAGACCTAGGTATATGCATGGATTCTAAGCTACCGCTTAACATTTACATTGATTCTATTTGTAAAAAAGCATCTATAATGCTTGTATTTATAAAACGCTGGGCCAAAGAATTTAATAGCATGATTACAACTACATCGTTGTATTATGCAATCGTACGTCCTCACTTAGAGTAAGCAAGTCAAGTTTGGTCCCCAAGTTACAATGTGCATGTGGATCGAATAGAGAGAATCCAAAAAGTTTTGTTCGGTTTGCTCTAAGGGGCTTAAGTGAAACGGACATGTTAGACCTTCCTCCTTATGAGGATCGTTTGAAACTGTTAAAAATGCAGCCTTTAAGTGACCGAATTAAATCTGCAGATATCGTGTATTTACACCAACTTATAACAGGTGTATTCGATTCTCCTTCGAATTTCAAACTTCTTTCTCATATAATTTTAACACTAACCGTAGAAGCAGTAGAAACACTTACAATTTAATTTATTTACCATTCAGTAGAACAAATTATATGGCTACTGCTCCTTTAAACCGCATAAGTACCTTTGTTAACAATTGTAGCGTTTTTGATGTTGAGTTGTCAAAGGTCAACTCAAAAGCAGATTAAAAAGAATTGTGTAATTTGATTAATATATGCATGGTTAGTTGTTATGTCTTGTGTTGTCCCTGAGCCCAACCCATTCATTGGTGGGTAAATTTTTCCCACATTAACTTGTTTGGGGTCACTAGTATCCATAACAGCTGGGTCGTGGCTTTAAATGGGTTAATGCTGAGGAAGTGCGAAAAAGCTGTAGTAGCTGAACTCTTTTGTTATTGCATGTTATAATCTTCATATCCGGCTTGTCGATAGTATGCGCTAGTGCGCTCAATACTCCAAAATGGCTGTATTATTTGGAATTCAGCTTTTGAATCCCATTCTGATAGAATCGGATCCAATCAAAAGCAATTCTTACTATTCGCTCTAAAAGAAACTTATAGCCCCCGCGATTATTGTAACCTTCCACCGTATGAACACAGACTCAAAAAAAAAAAAAATAAAATATGGCCATTCCAGCCCATGAAAGAACTTTGACCGAGCTTCTTATGATCAATTGTGTTGTGCGTGTTATGAAATGTTTGAACACAAATGATCGAGAACTGGACCTACAAGTCTTATGCCGACTCCGAACGGCTTGTGTTCTCAAAAACCTTTTCATGGAAGTTTTTACTCTCTGAGGTTTACCATTGTATGCAGAGAGGTGACGGCCGAACAGAAAAATTAATTCAATTGAAAAACTTTCTGTGTCAGGTGGGAATTGAACCAGGGTTTTCTGGCATATGGGCCACACACTCTACCCACTGCGCCACGGCCGACGCTCAGATGAACACATGCTTTACTTTCGATGTTCTGAACAATGCAACTAACTGCGAACACATCTCTGCTGTTAACGGAATATCAGCATCATATTTCATATGCAAGTAATGAACCCATCAACTGTTGCTGTAGAGAATTTAATAATTTATCCCCGACCATTACTCACCTCCTTGTCCAAATCCTCATTCAAGCCTTCTTTATCCAGGTCTCTCTCTCTCTTTTTCTAATTAACCTAGCCTTTGATCTTCTTTCTTTTTTCCCCCCTCTTTTTAGTATGTAAGTACCTTTTACTCTTACTTTTCATTTTCTTTTTGCCTCTACTTTTTGACGTGTTCGTGAAATCATATGATTTAGGTGGGGGTATTACGCCCATTTCCATTTGCACATCTTTGAACACCAAATCAAGGAAAGGGGAGAAAAATAAAATAAAAATAATTTAAATTAAGTTAGAATAAGTAAATTGCCTTGTTTGGCTAATAAATTAATAAATAAATATGCATTTCATTTGTTTGTACAAATCAAGCACGGAATGAACGGGACAATTTGTAGTTTGTTTGAACAGATGTGTCATTCTGTCGCAGATGTGTCATGTCTCTTATAAATACGTAGTTGATTAAGATTAAAAATGTATAGTTTATTTAAAATTGCATAATTAGGGAGGATAGGTACGTATACTTTTCTGTGTGACTGTATGCTTAACAAAGCCTTCAATTTCATGCAAAAATAATGGATTTCTTTTTACTACTCTTTTTGTTTTTTTTTTTTTTAATTTTTCCAAGTATTTTTTGAACAATAGAAGACTTTCAGCGGCGGTTTTCTTTTTAAAAAAAAATAAAGGAATAAAACCACCCGCAAACGCTCCATATCTGGCCTAAATTTAGACATTTTCAAGGCGAAATAGAAAATATTTCTGTTTATACGATCACAGCCTATGATACTGAATTTTCTTGACGGATGTTTCCCTACAAAACACCATTTTTGGTATCATTGACACAAATCATATGTTTTAGTTATGCAATCTGCCATATTCACACACCAAAATATTACAATTTTTAAAATAGTTAAGAAAATAGCAAAATTTTATTATAATAGCTAAGTTTTTCCATATGATTTTCATAATTTTATTGCTAAAAAACAACTTTAGCAACAACTAAACTTAAAAAATTTCTAAATCCAATCGAAAGCTGGCAATACTAGCTGCTGTTATTACTAAAATTGCTGTTCTTGTTGTTGCTCAGCTGTTGCCTCATATTTAATATTACTCACATTTCAATGAGCAATTCTTTGAGTGAACAGTTTTTATCATAATTTTTTTGTAGCCAAAAAGACGTCATAAATAAATAAAAATAAAAATTTGCAGTCTTGCTTGCGAGTCCACGATTAAAAATGCGAAAGAGAGCGAATGTTGTGAGAGAGCACCCAGGCGAGTTAGTATAAAACTGCCGTTCAGCAGGAAAAGCTAAAAATTTTAAAATGTGAGCATTTTTTAACAGCTAAATAAAGAAATAATTGCTTTCAATTCCAACAAAAAATAGAAAAAAAATTATTATAAAATAGAAGTGTAGTGCTGCGAGCAGTAGTTAAAAAATTACAAAACAAATAAATTAATTTACAGTGGCAGAATAATGTGTGCGTTCGTCGTTCGTGCGTTCGTACTTTCGTTTATTCGTGCGTTTAGGTAAAGTTAAAGCAGCAATATTTTTTTTTTTATTGCCGCAATTTTTTATTTGTTCTTTTTTTCATTTCAATCGTCACGAGTAACAGCAACAGCAACATGAGGCCTCATTGTTGGCTGTCAATCAGTTTTATTGTTTTTTTTTTTTGCACATGTTTTGCACGTTTTGACGTCACTGACAGTTGTGTTGACAGCGTCATTACTCTTTCACACTCACCTCACTACAACTCACGTGCTCTCTTTCTCACTCACAGCGGCTTATTTGTTTATAAATTGCTGCTTTTTTTCTATTTCTTTTCTATCGTAATATTTGTTGTTTATTATTGTTACATTTTTTTTTTGTATTTCATCTTGTATTTTGTTTGTTTTTTTTTTTATTGCTACCTACGTCTTTTATTGCTGCTATTTTACATATCTTTAATATTTTTTTCTACATTAAATTTTTATATGCTCATTGGAAGAATAACAACTACGTTCGTTCGTTCGTTCAACAATTTTATAAATAAAAACAAAAATTCTTTCGAATACTTTTTGGCGATTTTCTGATGCTTTTAATGTTGCCATAAATTTAAAAATTTTAGTTTTTAATTTTGCTCGCTAATTTGAAAGCTTTGCGTTAACTATTAGTTTTTGTAGTTTATGAAATGTAGTATTTGCGGGACTTACTTAAGAAGAAAGCGAAATTTGTTTTTACACTCTTTTACAAAATTCAAGTACTAATTTTCGTTTTCTTTATTTTTTAATTCTTATGATTGGAAATATTATATTGATTACATTATGCCATGAATACAGTAACTTAAGCCTAATTTTGAAAGTCTAGAATTTTTTGTTTAATAGTTTCATGTAGGTTAAGGTGGGGTAATGTGTAACATGGGTTGATGTGTAACACGGAGATTTTTCATACAAAATGTTAACATATGAGTGAATGAACTACTGCGATATGTTTCCTTTGGCAGCATCTAGTTTTTTATAAGTGTTGGAAGAAGGCAAACATACATTTCATTTGAGTTCTTAAAAAGCGTAAAAAATGTTTGTTTAAATTTACAAAAAAAAAACAGCGTTTCGGATATAATTTTCTTTAGATTTTAAAAGTGTGTAGATGTAAAATGTGGTATTATTTAATATATTTAAATATTACAAAAGATTTTACATATTTTTACGTTGTGATAAAATTGCATCAATGAGAAAAAAGTGACTTACATTGGGATGATGTGTAACACTCACGGTGGGGTGATGTATAACACATCTCACAAATTAATAATTGGCATTAAAGAGGCAACAACGTCAAACTCTGAAATGCCATCCACATCAATCGCATCAAAAAAGTTTGACCCGGTTCTAACTTTTTAGCCCAGACCAAAATCTAATCGTGGTAGGAAGTCCATGAAAAGCTGTGTTTTAACAACACCACAGAAACGTTTACAGTTGCAGGAGATTTCATTAACCCCTTGTAACCCATGATCATAAATTTTAAATTAATTTACGAATTCTTAACTTTATTCAATGATTTAATTTTCAAAGTGACAGTATATGCAAACGACGTCTTGGTGCTGGTGGGTGGGATACATCTCTAAACCATCAGCAACAAGTTAGAAACAACACTCAAAGAAACTGTCTGATGAGCAGAAAAATACGGCTTAGGGACTAACCCCGTCAAAGCCGAACTGGTTCAGTTCACCAAAAGAAACAAAATTTTAAGTTTTTAACTCCCTAAACTCATGGGTACTCAAGAAATTCAAAAAGCTAACAATGTCTTCTACGCGTGCAAGAAAATATTTGGTTCGAAATGGGGAATGAAATCGAATGTCATCCACTGCACATCGTTAGACCCATACTAGTCTAGGAATAACGGATGCATAGTGATCAACGCATCAAGTAAGCCTGGAGGTTATGTTAAGCCTTCTCCCCCTGAACGAGCTCATGAAAAACATGGCAGCTTAAATGGCATTCCGACTAAACGACTCAAAGTTCTGGGAACATTGGACCCATGAAAATGGTTCATGGATTACATAATCTTGAAAATTGATGTCCAACAGAACCTTTATATCTATTTATATTTCTATATCTATAATTCAATACAATCAAGTGACATCAGTTGATACAGGATTACGATCTTTGTGGACAGCCAAGCTGCAATAACAGTAATCTATTAGTGAGACGATCAAATCAATCTAACTATCTATTTAGAATTGTCAAGCTCTTCTTAGGAACAGTCATAACCAAAGGTTGAATATCTGCTAGGTCCAAAGTCATCGTGACATAAAAATAAACGAGATTGCGGAAGTAACATACTTAAAATTTTCTTCTATTTCAGATAGGTAAGAAGTTGTTATTGGTGGGCTCCAATTGAAGCGAAAACGAAATAACTTCTTGATTAGCTTCTATTTCAGCTGGTTAAGATGTTGTTCTAATTTGGTTCCAATAGAAGCGAGAGTGGAAGTACTTTTGTCTGTTGACATCGCCTGCAAAAATAGTATTGAATGGAATCATAAGCAGTTTCAGATTAGCCCATTAGCAAATTAAGCAATTGCTTAGGGCATCACGTCTCGGTTGGCATCATATTGCCTTGTTTGGTTAAATAAATAAATAAAGAGCATCGAAAAAATGATTGCTACAATCACTATTTGCTACATTACTGGTTGAAGGATACCTTATTCTAATAATGATAATTTACTCTCATATCTGTTACCAAATACTTATTTTCTACAAAAACAAAGATCCGAGAGATTATTGATTGTCTACAGAAAAATTACGGCCGCACAGAAAATTGTATTTTATTGTAATTTGTCTGATAAATTACAGGAATTAGAGTTCGTACTTATGTTGGTCATGTGAGACGAAATTTTGTAAATTTTCCGAAAAGTCAGCAAGGTATTATAAGACCCGGAAGTTACTCTAGAGACTTGCGTCAATCTTTACAAAGTACTCGTGGATTATTTAAAAAAATTCCAAGAATACTTTGATAATTTAGAAGACATCGGAAAAGAAAAGCTACCAGATGAAGACTTTAAAGATACCCGTCAAAGACAAGGGCAAAAAATACCCTCCAGTTCATGAAGTAAGTCTCAGCCCGATAGAATAGTTTAAAGTCATGAGTTTTTTTGGCGTCATTGATAAATTGAACGCATGTGTTACTCACTTATGCCCACTAGTTCGGTCATTTTGAGTGTTCAGTTAATTTTTGACAGCTGCTTTGATTGCACATGTTTTGGCTCGTCTTCGATTTTTGCCTATTCCATAAAATGTATCAAAGAATCTGCATCAAGTTCTGTGCGAAAAACAAAATTAAGTGTGCCCATATTCGTCACCACTTATGATCTTCTGGAGCAAATTTGGGTCGTCTCGGACAGAGCCCAATATCTTCTTAGCAATTGAGCAGTTTTGGTACAAATTTCGACAAATTCTTATTCCTTGCTAAAATTCTTGATGCCAATAAAATTATGTGCACCGATCAAACATCAGAATACAGTCAGCATTGTAAAAATTCAATAGACACCACATATCCACAAGACCTTAATACCAATTTAGAAACCGAAATGCAGCAGTTTCATACATATGCTACTTACTTGCTAAGGTGGCCATAACCACACGCGTTTGGGATTCGGCTGACCTCATCAGCTCTCGCCATGCGCCTCTGCTTTGCGCGCGCCTTCTTCAATCGGATACACCAAGTGCAGTTAGGGCTTCCTCGGCCGGGTCCATCCATCGGAGGTATGGTCTCCCTTGTCGTCGTTGACGAACGACACTCGCCTCGAGCACCTTTTTCGCTGGAGCTTCGTCGTCCATACGAAGGACATGACCCAGCCAGCGTAGTCGCTGCACAGTTATATGCCGATAACACCCCCAGAGCAGCTGCGTCAGTTTGCGAAACTACCCATGCCTCAGCGCCATAAAGAAGCCCATGTAGAACGAGCGACTTGTAGAGTGTTAGTTTTGTCGATCGAGAGAGGGCTCTGGAACTTAGTTGCTTACTGAGCCCGTAGTAGCGTCTATTAGCAATTATTATTTTTCGCTTTATCTCCAGCCTGACTTCCTTGTTGTTATTAATAGCGATGCCAAGGTATACAAACTCCTTGACTACTTCAAAGTTATACCTGCCGGATGAAACGTGGGAGTCTAGCCTATGAAAGTTAGTAGACCTTTTACTAGATCCTGGGGCAGCTGAGTATGTAGCTCAGCCTTTGAGAAAAACCATGTCACAACTACCAGCTATAAAAAATGCACCCATCTACAGCAAAATATGCATTTTAATTTTTTTTATTTTCTTCATAACCACCGCTACTATAATTTTACCTCAGCCTTAGTTTTTTAAACTCTTGCTTTCACTCTTTCCTCTTTTATGCTGTTCATTATTTTCTAAGAAAAATTAGTCAATAATTTGCACTTATTAATTAACTGAGCTCATCTGCCAACTTGAGCTACTCAAATTATCAATTTAACCCTCTTGAACTGCACAATTAACACAATGAATACCTTTCGCAAATGACCCACATTAAGGCCCCTATCAAACTTGCGCTGTCTGGGCGTTGTCATGCTTACCATGCTAGCTGGTTGTTAAAATCTTTCAATATGCAAAAGTTAAGCTTGTTGCTTTCAAAAACAAATTAGTTTAGTTTTGTTGTCGATCTTCACATAAAATTAACTAACAATTTTATTAAACTTAACAGGACGGACGAAGGCCTCAAAAAAAAAGGTCGGTCATGATTTTAAGAGTTTTGGGTTACAAGCTAGAGTAGTCAAGCTTGTTTGGAAACAAGCACACATAGTGTGAAGAATCTCTGTGTGTTAGTTAGTGTGTTTGTATTTGTGGTTACATGACAGCACCAAGTTGTCAGCATTTAAGCTAGAAAACCCAATTTCAAATGTCTTTTTATATAATTTTGTTGTAATCTTAATTAATGCAGCTTTTTGCTTAATAATGCAAAAGTATTTAAGTAAACTTTTTAAAGCAACAACAACATAATAAATGTAGTTTAATAAAATTCTTAAGGCTGAACCATAAAAACCAGTGAGAGTTTAAATGGTGGCATCTAAGTCCCTTTTTTTTAATTATGCATACTTTTAGGCAGTTTTAGTCGTAAATCTTAAGCCTTAAGCTTGGCGCAGCATATAAAATAAAAAATATGCCTAAATTAAGCATTTATGACTTAAAAACAAGAGATTTATGTCCTAAAAAAATATTTTGCCTGGAATTTTTCAAATAAATTTTAAGCTATATCAGCAACAGTAAATGGTTTATTATAACGTTTTTTATAAGCAAAAAAAAAAAAAAAAATGTATTATATATCTTTGAAACCAACCAACGATTAATAGGCATTAGCGGATTAATTGAATTAAATTTCTTTAGCTCTCCATTTTCACTCAACCTTCGCTCTCGCTGCTTTCATGATTGCCAACCCCAAAATTTTTTAGTTCAAAAAGATTTCTTAAATATCTTTATTAACACAAAATAAATCAAATAATTCAAAATAACTTTGAAATTCAATATTTTGTATAGAGTTGCCATGAGACGTTGCTACCACAAAGCTTGTAGCAATGTCTCAATTGCTTGTTAAATGCCAACGAAATATGAAGAAAAACGAAATGTAATCGTTAAACCTGAGGCTGAAATTTGTCAGTAGTTCAGGTAAAAAACATCAAGTTTATTTAATATATTTTGAGAAAAATAATGTTATAATTATTTAGTTGTAATAACAACGTATATTAAAGGCCATATTTTTATGCTGTAATATTTCAACTTTGATATCTTTGACGATATATACCAGGTGTATGCATAAGTTTTTTCGTTCGAGTTTTTTGTTAAAAAAAAATACATAATTTTCTAGGAAAAATAATTCCTTCTTATTCAAGCTGTTGGTCAATCGGCTTCTACACATTTCGTCCATCTTTCAGATAATTTATGAATAGCATACCAGAAAAACTGCTTGTCTTTTGCGGCAAACCATTCGTCGAGCCATTTTCCAACTTCCTCGAAATCGCTGAAATGCTGCTCTGCGAGCGCGTGCTCCATTGATATTAAGAGCTGATAGCTGTCAGATAAAGTGCTGTTTAATTATTTCAAAAAAATTATAGTTTGATTTTAATTGATTTCACCTCTATACCCCCAAATTTGTGTATAAAAATATTAGTCTTACACCGAGAAAAAAAAAAACAATAGTTAAATCACCTAAGTCGGCTTGGGTAAAGAAATTTGTATGGAAATTTTAAACTTATGCTTATTTAAACAAGCAATTTATTAAGTAAGTATGTAAACATTCATTATATCATTTCATGTGTTCAATAAGGCATAAACTGATAAAAACTGTTAACAAAATAAATCGCTACTAAAATGCCGACGGTAGCTACTTCCAATTCGACGAAGTTTAAAATAACAACGATCACAGTTCATAACCAGAATAGCATGCAACGTAGAGACAAGAGCAGCAACAACAACGCACAGCATAAACAAAAGCACGAGTCAATAGTACAGTCGACGCTGACAGCGGGCTGTTCATTGTACAGAGTGTGGGGCGATTTCGAATTTTTATTTAAATTTAAAATTAGCAAGAAAAATATAAAGAAGCTTGTAAAGGATTCATTTGCCCAATAAAAATGTATGGAGAATAAAATAAAAGATTCCTACTGATCCATCACTCTCCTCCCATTTATTTTTTTTTTTCTTTTTTTTTGTCTTACAAATTTTTCTCCTGAGTGTCTCCATCGTGTTCCTTAGCAAATTTCCCTAACTTCCTACTCATGTAGAAAAGAACATTTTTTTTCCAGAAAATTTGTAAAGCAAAAACAAAAAATAAAAAATGTGAGTAGAGTTTATAAATAATAAATATTAGATTGATCAAATCTCCATATTATTCTCCGTACATTTGTATTGGGTAAATGAATCTTTAAGAAGCTTATGTTATGTTTTTCTTTCTCATTTGAAATTATAATAAAAACTCAAATTGGCCCCACAATCAGCAGAATGAATCTAACAATTAAAAAAAAATTGAGACCTTCTACGAACGGGCGTGTTCTGGGAGTACTCCTCTACTAGAAACAATCAGCGGGTTCTCAGATACAAAAATAAAACTTGAAATTGTCGCACTGTGTAGTTAATAAAAGTTCAAGAATTAGACAAAAAAAAAAAAAAAAAAATCTAAAAAGTGACTTAAAACAAAAATAAAGTGTTATTAAAATTCTAAACTAATCAAAGCAACAATATTCCATATTAATCTAAATGCATAATATTTTTCAAATTAACGCTTTAAGTTTTAAAATTATGTTGTGTTATCCTTAAATTCTTAAAAAAAAAAAACCAAATGGCCATCTCAGCCCTTGAAAGGACTTTGACCCAGCTTCTTATGATCAATAATTGTGTTGTGTGTGATGTGAAATGTTTGCACACAAATGATCGAGCACTGGACCTACATGTTTTACGCCGACTCCGAACGGCTTATGCTCTCAAGAAGCTTTTCATGGCAGTTTTTACTCTCTGAGGTTTGCCATTGTCTGCAGAGAGGTGACGGCCGAACAGAAAAATTAATTCAATTGAAAAAATTTCCTATGTCAGATGCAGGATTAGAACACTCTACCCACTACGCCGTGGCCGCCACAACAAAATTCGTATTTCGACTAAAATCCAAGTCTCTCTCTCTTTCAAATTAAACCAGCTTTTAATCTTCTTTCTTTCCTTCTCCTCTTTCTAGTATGTAAGTACCTTTTATAATTATAAATATAGATTTAATAAATACAATTTAATTTCTCGTTCGCTTTTATTAAGAATTACTATCTTGTCTATACTTGTCTTTGAATAATTTTGTACAAAAGCAATATGCAGTAGTTTACCTACGTTGATATATATTTCATACTTCTCCCTATAAATTAATTCTAACCTCTATTTATTTTTTTATTTAACATTAATAGTTCAACAAAGTTTTTTGTTGAAAGCTTGAACATTATGTTCGGCAGATTAAGCAAGTATCTATATATTAATACGCAAGCAAAAAAGTTTGTGATCCCTTTTTACCTGTGTTAACTTCAACATATTCACATTAAACTTATATCGATGGAAAGGTTTTTCGAGTAGATGTGCACAATATAATTTTTATACGAATATATTGCCATTAAGATGAGTAAAACTAAGCAAATGTAAAAACCCCTTTTTCCTAATGGAACAAAAAGAAACCAACAACTTACACGAGCAAGAGTAAAATAAGGGAGAGAGAGAGAGTCGTAGACACATCAAAAGAGCTGTGCATCATTATTGTTGTTGGTGATTTCTCTTAATTTCTCTCTCAACAAAATAAATTTGCCACCGCGTCAGCGTCAAAAAAACTGTTAAACCTCTGCTTGTTTCATATAACACATGCAAAGACATTTATAATCCAGCAGGAAGTGGATCGATCCGTCTTCGAAGACGTCTTTGAGACATGCCAGTTTCTCCCTTGAAGAAACAGTCCTTGAAGACAATTTCAAACAAAAGTCAACTTCGACTTGCAAGACATGTTGTTGAAATATCTTCAGTGACGGCGTCAACCCATGTCTTGCAGAGCGGACGCATATAAACACGTTCTTTGTGCATGAATGCTTCTGTACTGTACGAAGAATTATGGTACCTTTATTTATTTTTAAAAGGGTTTTTGTGAATTTTGGCACATTTATGCCCTCAGACTTAAAAAAACTGAAAATATTATCAGTAATAATAAAATATTATCACAGCTCCTATTGATTTTATGTTTTTTGAATAAACTACTAACTTTTTCATTTGTTGATGGAGCTTTTGGTTGAACAATGCTTTGGTTGAACAAGTTTTATCACAAGTCTTATAACGCAATAAATTAGCACGTGCTTCATGCTCACAATTTAATCACAACTGACTGCCACTTGACAACCGCGTCGCTAATTCAAAATAACAAAAAAAAAATTTGAATAATAGACAGATGTTGAAAATATGCATACGAGTCTTGTAGAGCGTCTGCATTGACATCGAAGCATTACAAAAACAATTTTTCGATGAGAAAACATCTCAGCTGCTTGCTGAAAATATGCATACGAGTCTTGTAGAGCGTCGCTTTGACATCAAAGCATTACAAAAACAATTTCTCGATGAGAGAACATCTTAGCTGCTTGCTGGAAATATGCAAACGAGCCTGTGCAGATCGTCCGTATTGATCTTTAATCATTAAAAAGCAAATATCTTACAAGACAACATTCACGGTTTTGTGCTGACAATCAGAGCTGGGTTGTAATGATTCCTTTTGGAATTAATTCCATCCCAATTCCAATTCCTTGGAATTAGGAATTGGTAATTGATCATCTCAATTCCTCCGGAATGTAATGGAAAAATTCGTCAATTCGTCAGTTCCTAAGGAATGTAATTGGAAAAATTCGTCAATTACATTTCGTAGGAATTGAGGTGCCCAATTACCAATTACAATGCCTTTAATGTAATTGACGAATTTTTCCAATTAATTTTCTGAGGAATTGAGATGACCAATTACCAATTTGAGTTGAATTGTAATGAATACTTTTCGATCCAGCTTTGCTGACAATATAATGACATGTCTTACAGAGCATCAGCGTTCACTCTGAATATGCGTACTTGGCCTTCGAGACGGTATCGAAGACTTCGTCTTAAAGAATTCATATTCCGACTGGAAATTGCTTATTTTGTTCAATACTTCTGTCCAGGCTATGGGATGGTGAGTTTAGCAAAAAAACAAAAGAAAACCCGATTTTGATATGGCCGAATTTCGGCCACGGGCGATTCTAGTTCTAATAAAAACTGTCGAAGCCATAATGCATAAATTACAAAATATCTTTTTTATTTATCGCCCAAATAAAAATTAGCAAGTTAACATTTAAAACTTAGGTGTTTTTAGGAAGGTTTTGGGAGGGTGAAAACTGCTACAGCCATCTTATAAATGACACAATGTTTTTTCTTAATTCTATATCAGCTCTTTTCTAGGTGTATGCGAAAACTAGTTTTGATTTCGCTGAAAAAATGTTTTTATAAAATATTTTACAGTGACTGTTATGGGAATTGATACATATAATTTGTGCAATTATTAAGGGAAAAAATATATCGAAATTAAATATTATAATTAAATGAGTAGAAGTTTAAGTGATATGTCTATTATTTTCTTGACTTTATTATTGAAGTGCTTTAAGGTAGACAATATGTTTTGTTCTTCCGTTCTTAGCAAAAACAAATTAATTTTTTGGTTGTCCGACCCGTGAGCAACATGCAACTGGCCATGTGAAAATTCTACCTGCTTTGCTGGTAGATGTACTAAGTGACGAACGTTTTGGAGCCATATTTTTGCGGAATCAATTAACACGATATACGCTTGTATAACCAAAATATATTTCGTCGATTCACTGGAACAAATCAAATAAATTATTTAATTAGTTAAAAACTAATCAATATCACTCACACTCACTCAAACTTAAAATAAATCTTCTTCGCGCACAATTATTTTTCTTTTCTTTGTGGCTCCAATTTGTTTATCAATTTCACTCAAAAACTATCGTTCGTCGATTCACTAGAAAAGGTAGTTAAATTAATTGATTAATCAAAAAGTAATTAATCTTACTCACACGTATTTATGACTAAAAATTAATTTACTTCGCGTATAATTATCTTTATTTTCTTTGCCACTACGTCGAAAAAGAAATCTTTTTCGCTGACAATTATTTTTATTTCCTTGGCCACTACGATTTCTGAGTTCAATTTCACTCACACGTACTTAGAGCCAAGGTTGATTTATAAGGTTGTCGCAAGGGAGAGAGCGAGTACCCATAATTGTCAAATCGAAGTTGACAGCTGATAGAAAATCTGCAAGTGCTCTCTATTATCATCCGTTTTTCTTTCGTAGTCATTCGCAAAATTGGCTGGTTTTGACAATTATGGGTACTGCGAAGAGAGTGCGATCAGCCCTGCGACAACCTTATAAATCAACCTTGCTTAGAGCAAAAAATTATTTTTGACTTTTTCTGGAAAAATGGAAGTTTTCTGAAAAAAATATTATGCGAACACACCAATTTTTAGTACAGTTAACCATACAAACTTTGTTAGAAAATTTAAGTCGTATACGGTGAAAACCGTCCAAAATTAGTATTTTTATTGATTTGTGGGCGGTAAGAAGAGGCGTGGCAATTGTTTCCCTTAAACCATATTTTACTGAAAACAAATCCATAGATTTCTACATGCTCCGTGCAGCTACTTTTCTTTTCTCTGTTTGGTGGCCTTAGGTATTCCAGCTCGTGAGATCTTAAGCAACATGAGTACCCACCAACAATTTTATATATAACTGCCCTGTTCTGAGTTCCGAGTCGGAATTGCGTCAAATTGGGAGTTCGATTCCGATCAAATTTAAAACGGTGGTCTGCATTCCGATCGCAATGTGATGTTCAAAACAAAATAGAAATGGATTCGAACATATCAAACATGCCAAGTTTATTTCAGTTTAAAAACCAAGCGGCCAAAAAAGTTAAGCGGAGAATTCTCTGCGACCACAGCAATCCGTTAGATTTATCTGATTCAGCGTAAGTAGTAACTTGTAAGGTTTATTTAAGACCATATGGTGCTGTTTTTTTTTAATTTCGTCCATAATATCGTCTAAATAATGCAGCATTTAATTTGGTTTTTAATTAAGTTAACCTTTCTGCCCTGCGATCTATGACTCCCACAATTATTTAACTGATCACAACTTTACGGTTCCAGGCCGAAGTAGACTCTCAGAGTTTAGTGGGAAATGTTGCATGTATAGCTTTAGGAATTTCTGTACAGTGTCGAAAGTGGTCCCGAACATGTTTAACCATATGGAACGCCTCATATGCCCAAAATGGATTTAGTTTGCCATGTATGATGCTCCTCTACATGGATGCTCCTCTATATAAAAAAAGTATCGTGGAGTTTTGGGCAGTATTCTTGTATTGTCCCCTACGATAAAGTTAAATTATTTATTAAAATAAATAAATAATTTTTCTATTTACCCACATGTTAAGCAAACCATGATCAATTCCGATTCCGATCAAAATCAGATTTCAGAACAATACTGATAGCTATTTGCTATATAGCAAAATAGCACAAAAAACATTTTCCGTACTCAAAAAATTCCTAAATACAAATTTGGTTGAAAAGTCGAATGAGCGGCTTTAGAGTTATTCGCAAATTTCCCTGATTACAAATTTTCACTTCAATTAGATGAGCGGTTTAGTGAGTTTTTAGCTATTTTTGAAGAGATTTGTACTACAGCGCCCTCTGGTGCTTGAGATATATCAAAATAGATAGCGTAAACAGCATCTTCCGTACTCGAAAAATTCCAAAATATGAATTTGCATGAAAATCGAATAAGCGGTTAGGGAGTTGATCGCAATTCTTTTATAGATTTGTACTACAGCGCCCTCTGTGGTTCAAGATAGAGGAAAATAAATAAATTCGACTTATTCACCGTATCCCAAAACTAATGCTTACAAATTTTCACGCAAATTGAATGAGCGGTTTAGGATTTATTCCCAATTTTGTTTAGAGATTTGTACAGCGCCCTCTGGAATTCCAGAAAGAGAAAAATACATAAATTCAAAATACTCACCGCACCCGAAAACTCCTATTTAAATAAGCCTATATTTTTTGCGTAAGTGCAAGCAATAAGTTCACAAAGTTTTATCGCAATCGCATAAGGAACGAACATTTATTTTTATATATTAGATTTTAATATTTATAAAAAAAAATAAATAAAATGCGAATTACCTTTTTATTTTTAAATATTTTCGTTTTAAACTTATATTGTTAGTGAAATTCTGTTAGGGAAATTTTTACTTTTCATGTTAATTTTCGCCATTATATTTATATTTTCAAAGGACAATTAAATGTTTTCAATTTGCACCATTTCTAAAAAGTCATAAATTTGGACTTAAAAATAAATTTCACAAAAAAATGTTATGAACTCTGGTGTATTCTCTTGCGATTTAAAAATAGGCACTTTCAAGAACAATTTCAAATGCATTTTGCAATTTTGCTTGTAAAAGTTCCCATTTTTTTATTGTTACAGGTACTTTTAGTATTTTCTATCAAATCATCTCCCCCTCCCCCTCCTCTCATAGTAGATCCTGGCTACGCACCTGCTTTAAATTATTATAAATAATAGGTACTCATACTGAATGCAATTTAAATATCTTTACAAATTTTTTATATATAAATAAGCTACTTCTACTAATATTTTTCTGTGCATGTAAGAAAACGTTACCGCTCTACTTCAACTCAAATATGTAAGAGAAAGAGTGGGATAAAAAGATAGAGAGAGAGAGAGACCGAGAGAGTGAACAAAAGAAAAACGAGTGTGCAAACATTAACAAATGAATATCGAATTGCACAGTATTTACTCAATGAAAGGTGGAATATTTTGTAGCATTGAAACTATTTTGCGCCAGTGGCAAATGAAGCTAAAGTTACAGTTTCAACAACAAAAACAAGAATAACAACATCTACAATTAAACAAACTTTGTGACTGGAAACTTTTACAAAACTAAACAAATTCGATTTAAAACAAAAATAATGAACACACATTAACTTGGCTTTAAAAAAGCTTACAATTATTTCAAGCTTAAAGCATGCAAGTTTCATTAGTCAAATTAGTTTAAAAGTTATTAAACATAGCTCATAATATGAATAATTATGTAAATTAAAGAACTTAAATCAAGCTTATAACAACAATTGCGAAATTTTTTCTCAGACTAAATTCCTAAATCCAACATATTATTTGTTTCAACCACACACCCACACCACATGGGGTCATGAACTCTATTAAAGTGTTTTCTTGCCCAACCTACCCACCTTGTCTCTAGTCTAACATTTAACGCTACACTCCTTTTTATCTGCTGTTGTTGTGGTTGTTTTTTTTTTTTTTGTTGTTTTTATGTACCTTTGTAAACATAAAGCAACACTGTGCCTAATGAACTAAATCTACGTCCTTACTTTACATGTTTTTTATATGCTTTTGTGTTATGTGTTATTTTTTTCATTTGTTTTCTTTTTTTTCAACCATTTGTTTTGTTTTGTTTTTATACTGCTTTATATTCCTTGCACGCTATATTAACCCCTTTAATAATGCAAAAACTAAATAAAGAAAAGTCCACAACAGAGTCACAGAGCCGCAAATAAGGTTTATGCGCCTTTGTGTTATGCAACAAATTAGAGAGCTAAAAGAAAATCTAAAAAATAAACATAAAAACAAAAAGAAAATAAAACACAAAAAAAATTGTTGCTTTGTTTGCCGGGGGTAAGGTTAAAATTATGTTACCTAAAAGGCAGAAAAAAAAACACCGCATAACATGTCATAATATTAACAGGAAACGGCAAAATATAACTGAATATACCGCAATGTTGTTCAAATTCAAATAAAAAATATTGCTTACGATACAATAATTTCATTGAAATATGAAACAATGCAGAGAAATCCTGACAATATTCCCTCTACCGGTTGGTTACGAGAAAATTAATATGACCTCGAATTCGAGTGAATATTAAATAAATTTAAATCTTCTTTAAAAATTATTTTCGGAAAAACATGCGATTTTGATGAAATAGAATACCAAATGCTAATGTACTGTCCACGAATACTTGGTTGCTTTGTAGGTTAGAGTGGTGATACTGCTATAGGCAGTAGCCAAATTAGCTCCATTGAGCCGTTTTGGTGCCACAACCTCTTATCCTGTGTGTTGACGTGTGTGACGTAGGAAGGCTAAGGTGCATGAAAGTTCCTCTAGGTTGGCGAAGAACGGTTTCCCCAGTGTGCTTAATCTACATCTTGGCAATGCTGGGCAAGCACATACACAGTGGGGGTTAAAGGGGTATCCGATTCTTTCTGCATGCACGCCAATGCACCAATGCCCCGTGCTGATTCTCCGTGACTCTTGCTATATCAGTTCGGGATCTTGTTGACAGTTCGCGAGTTTTTCCTTGGTTGTATGAGGTCCACATTTTTCTTGCTGTTGAACAGGTTGTCAAACTACTCCATCTGCGATTAGATATGTGAAGGTAGTGCGAGAGTACCCCTCCCTTTACTGAGTTCAATGGAACTGAAACTGGTTCCGCCCTTGAAACATCGAGGGAAGAGCCCAACCTGGCCAATTCGTCCGCCTTTTCATTGCCATAAATGTTCCCGTGGCCGGTAACCTAGATTATAGTAATGTCAAGCAGTCGACTCACTCGGGCTAGTTCCTCCTTACACTTACACCTTACACAAGCCGGGAGTTGGAACTTATTGCAGCTAATGCTCTTATAGCAGCTTGGCTATCCGACTGGATTGCTGCGTTTAGGTTGTTAGTGTTGGCACATCTTTTTGTCCGACAAGCTTCCCTTATCGCTAAAAGTTACGCCTGGAAGACACTGGCTGAGTCCGGAAGGTGGAAGGAGTTGGATACACCCAGTTTTCCTGAATATATACCCGCTCGAACTCCACAACCCTTTTTGGACCCATGGGTGTAGAAGGTGACGTCATAAACAGCATCCGTACCTCCACAGCGCCATTCCGCTCAGGTCGCGTACTTGCTAGTAAATGTTTTAAGTGAAGTCAAGGTTGGGGATTTCAAAATTCGTATTGCTGAAGGTAGTAAACTAAGGATTTTCCCGTGTCCATAAAGTTTACATCTCCAGCTGTTAGACTTCTTTAGTCTGATTGCATTATTGAATGCAGTTAGTTTAATGTGAAGGTCTATTGGTAGTAGGTGGGTCAAAACGTTCAGTGCATCCGTTGGGCATGACCGGATATGCTGAACCCTAAATAGTTTCCTAATATTGTATGCTTTAGTCGGTGCAGGCCACCACATCAATGCTCCATATGTAAGAATAGGACGAACTACTGCGATGTAAAGCCATAAGAGTATTTTTGGCTTAAGACTCCATTTTTTGCCAAATGTTTTTTTGCTGGCGTAGAAGACTATGGAGGCCTTATTAACCCTATGCTCAACGTTTGTTTTCCAGCTGAGTTTCGAAGCCAGTGTGACTCCCAGATACTTAGTGCTGCTGGTAGGTTTATCCCGGTAGGTTGAAGTGCTGCACCTTGGTTTTTGTTGTAAAGAGCATCAGTTCTGTTTTGCTAGGATAAACTCCTAAGCCGCATGTGGCAGCCCAGTGACTGAGTTTGTCGAAAGCTCCCTCCATGATTTCGCTGATAACAGAGGGAAACAGACCAGATACCATTGCAACCACATCATCCGCGTATGCTTCCACTGATTGTTGTTAATCCACTGATTGTTGTTAGCTATAAAATCCGTTTATAGCTATGAGCCAGAGAGGGGGAGATATCACCCCTCCATAAGGTGTACCCCTTACTATAAATCTAGTAAGTTGGCTGTTTCTAGAGCTAAGCATGGATACAATCCAGTTCCTTACAGATGATTCCACACCTATTTCTGTGAGAGAGTCGTGAATAGCCCTAGTGTGGATGTTGTTAAATGCTCCTTCAATATCAAGAAAGGTAGAGGGGGTATTGTTTGAAGTAGAGAGATGTCTCAATGTTTGTAATAACCTCATGCAGAGCCGTTTCCGTCGATCTACCCTTGAGGTAGGCATGTTGCGCTGTAGATATTGAGGTTCTGCTTAGAGTGTCCCTTAGATATAAATTTACAAGCCTCTCTAATGTTTTTAAAACGAACGATGAGTGATTAATTGGTCTGATGTCCTTAGTGAATTCATGACCCCTCCTTCCAACTTTCGGGATAAAGATTACCTTGACTTTCTTCTAGCTCCTTGGAGTACAGTTAAGTCGTATACAGTTTGTGAATATTTTCATGAGCAGGAGCGAAACTATCTACTGCATTTTTTGCAGCATTGCCGGTATTATGCCATCCGAGCCTGGGGATTTGTAGGGTGAGAAGCTGTTTATAGACCACAAGATCTTTTCCTTTGTGATAATGCGGTCAGTGAGGCTTCTCGGGACACTTACCAATGTTTCCCTACGTGAGGATTCATCACTGCTATCTGTGACTTCTCCGTGGATTCTGTCCACGTGCTATCCTCTTTTTTTTTAAAGGAAGAGCCCCTTAGATAGGATCCTGCTCAGTCTTGCCGACTCCTTAAGGTTGTCAATTGATTGAGTGTATTCTTGCCGAAAGATCGCTTTTTTGAGTCACGGATAGCTTTCTTATAAGTATTTAAGACTTTTTGTACGGTTGCCAGTTCTTTATTCTGTGGCATTAAATACTTAAAACAATGCTAATTTATAAAACTGAAGTTATTTATACCTTAATCTTTTTAATACGCAATAATTATTCCCATCCGTAAGCCACAAAAAAACAGTGATCAGATATCTAGCTAACGGCCTATCCCATTACTCCCATGGATTGGAAAACTTATTGAGAAAATTGTTTTGCACAAATGCTTTTGCACCAAATGCCAAAGCAAAATATAATATATAAAATAAAGGTAAGCAAAAGCCACCTTGGTGGAAGACCAGATTTGAAAAGCTCCGAAATAAAAGCAGAAAACTCTTCAACAAAGCTAAAGCCACCAAATCCATTGATGCGTGTACTAATTGCAAAGTGACTCTTAAAGAATAACAAAAAAAATTGTAAAAAGCACAAAGATCGTCCTGGAAAACCTTCTGTGAAAAAAATATCACAGCCTCCAAGGAATACTTTCACAATTGAATTTGAGCTTCAAATTGAATGCTTCAAATCGTTTAAACCGGATCAGGACTGGACGGCATAGACTCAATAGAAATTCAAAAAGCTTTTGACATCATAAATCAGTGGCTTATGATGATTTACCTAGGCTGCCTAGACCTTCACCACGACCACACACTTTGATGACATGTCAGGGTAGTTTTCATACCTAAGGCAGGCAAAAGTTCACATGCAAGCCCAAAAGGCTTTCGAGCAATTAGTTTCTCATCTTTTCTGCTAAAAACTCTCTCGAGGTAAATAGAAATCCATTTATGACAATAAAATAGTAGACAATCCACTGACAACGGCACAACACGCTTACGTCAAAGGTAAATTCGTGGAACCGGCTCTCCACACTAAAGTCTCCATCATTTAGAAATTTCTTCAATCAAAAGGATATTCTTTTAATAGCTTTTACTTATATAGAAGGTGCCTTTAATAACGCCAAAGCAGATGCTATCACAAATGCGCTGATAGAGCTTGAAATAGATTCCACGCTGGAAGCACATATAAATCAAATGCTCTTGGGCAGGATTATAAGTGAAAATCTACGCTATCATCTATGCTAAGATATGTACCAAGGGGAACTCCTCAAGGGGGCTTTCTAGCCTCTACTTCGGAACTTCGGAGTGGTTAAAGAAGTGCTGGTTAAACTGGAACGGGAGGGGTGCAGGGTGGTAGCTAATTCAGATGAAATTGCTATTATATATATATATATACATATATATCTACTCTTCGAGCCATCATGTAAACCGGCCTTGATACTCTCGTCCAAAGGGTTAATAGCTGTAAATTCGGAATTAAGTGATTTTCAAAAGAAAACACAATCTACCAACAATCAGTCCTGCAAAACTGTGAAACTCAATGAATAATAACGCTCATTCCGTGCAAAACTGTCACAACTTAAAATTTTAATTTTTAGTCTAGGCGAAGCTTACCAAAGCTGATCGCAGCTGATCAAAGCTGACCAACGCTTTTTGAAACTGGTTTTAGATTCTTTAAAGTGTAAATTTATGTGCACATGGCTCACAACTCAAAATTTTAATTTTTAAACTAGACCAATAAAAACTAAATTAATTTTAGATTTGTTCATATCTCAATTATATGAGAGAAATTACGTGATAAAAATTAATATGTGGTGGTTGGGCATGTACTTATATAATTTTTAATGGTACTTTTATTTCTTCATGTTCTAAGAATATGATAAAGGCTTTTCATTCCTGGTTTAATATGATTGCTATGGTCTGATGTGTTTGGTATGTTAAGTTTGATTGGTATTGTATGATAGGCAATGTGAAAAGGTACTTAACACATATATCTTTACTTTAAATCTTTAAAAAAAAAATCCATTGCCGAAAAAAGTATTTTATTTTATTATAACTGAAAATACGTTTAAAATACTTCTGTTGCGTATACTTTGGCAGGGTCAAACAATTTTGTGGTGAATAAAATATAGCCTGCACACAAACACATTTATTTAAAAATATATTTTAATATTTTTAATTTAGCATTCGCTTGTATAAATTTTAATTCCATGTTTTTGTTTGTTTTTTTTTTTTAAATTAAGCATTTTCTGCTAATTTTGTGTAAGTAACTGTTGTTTTTTTTTACCTACTCTCAACGCAGATCATTACAAGGCAGCGCATGTAATGCCTACCTTAAGCTTTATGTATGAGTTTGTGTGGGTGCAATTTATATCTGTTAGTGCGCTTGTAGCTTACTGTGTGTTCGTGTTTTTTTTTTTTTGTTATTTTTTTACATTTTATTTCCGTCTACTTGTATTCCTTTGTGTGTGTGTGTGTATGTTAGATGTTAGACATTTTGTTAGTTTTTTTTTTTTTTTTGTAAGCATGTCGAGTAAGCAAAACGTGAATTTATTATTCAATGAACAATTCCTCTGTTGCTTTCGCTATTCTTCTGCGTTGCTCCATGCTTTACTTTTATTACCTACAACTTAACCAACGCATTTTCTGCACTTAAACTAGTTTATATAGAATTTATTTATGTTTTGCATGTGTAAGTGTCAAAATGACAAATTTAGTGTCGAACTGAAGTTATTATCTATCCGTCTACAAAATTTATTTTTTTTTTTTAAGTAAAGTCAACAAGTTTTTTTAATTCTAAAAATAAAACGAAATGGCCATTTTAGTCCTTGAAAGGACTTTGACCGAGCTTCTTATGATTAAATGTGTTGTGCATGTTGTGAAATGTTTGAGCACAAATGATCGAGAACTGCACCCACATGCTTTATGCCGACTCCGAACGGCTCATGTTCTCAAGAAGCTTTTTATGGCAGTTATTACTCTCTGAGGTTTGACTTTGTCTGCAGAGAGATGACGGCCGAACAAAAATATTGATTCAATTGAAAAAACTTTCTGTGTCAGATGGGAATTGAAACTTGGTCCTTTCGCATACCCGCCACGCACCTTAACTACTATGTCACGGATGCCACTTAAAATCTTCAAAGCATATTTTTAGGCTTTACACGCAGTTTGACATATTTGGTTATACGTAAAGCACTTCTACTATAAAAATTAACACAAACTATTTTAAGGAGTCTTCAGCTACTTAAGTGAATTAAGCACCTTCTTCTTTATACAACGAAATAAAACATTAAAGTAACCCGAAATAGTTTCATGTGTGAAGATATTTGAGCGTTAAATACATTTTTTTGCCAATTTTAAGCATAACTAAAATTAAAAGCAACAATTTACTTCTGCTTCATATTTTGAAGCTTTTAATTAAAACTTTTCCCTTGTAGTTTTGTGAGTTGCTGCCATTTGTGAAGCTCAAAGCTATTTTTGCTTTTCTCTGCTGATTACCTAAAATTAAAAGTTGCTCTCAACTTTTCTGACGTGTAACTTAGTCATCATCATCATCATCATCATCACCGGCACAGTCACCATCACCATCACCATCACCATCACCATCACCATCACAATCGCCCTGAACTAACATTTGTAGCACTAAAAAGCACGTTGAAAAATTAACAAAAATAATGTTGAATATTCAATGCAAATTTAAATTTTTTTAAAAGTTTTTCTTTTTTGTTTTTACTAGTGTTAAGCTCCTAAAAGCATGCAAGCACTCGTTTACACTTTAATGCCAGCCAACGCTGTTTAGCTAAAAATTTGTTATCCTATTCCGCTTATTTTCGCTTGTTTGCTGCTGCTGCTACTGCTGCTGTGATTTAAAGCTACAACAAATACAACCCTTCAACAACAACAACAACATCAACTTTGGCTCAGCCTTTGAGCACCATACAGAAAATCACTTAACTAAGACCTTTGAATTCAGCTGCTACTTCGTCACCTTTTGCTGTACATAGTAGCTAGTTGTTATTGGATGTTGTTGTTGTTGTTCTTCTTGTTGTTTTTGTGTTGTTATAGCCTTAGTTTTGTAGAAAAGTAAGAAAACTTCAAGATTTTGTTATGCTTTCCATAAAGCAACATAAAGCTCTTTTTCCTTATAACTGTTGTTGTAGAGCTTTCATATGGTCATGGTAGGATTAAAACTTTACCACTTATTTATAAAGGTTTTTTTTTATGACTAAGGCTGGAGGGTGGGTGGTTTTCGGCATTAATAAATTTGAGGTTATAGCTAAGCTAGTATTCCGCAAAATAAATCTCTAGCAGCTCGTTTATATAACAAAAACTACGTTATTTCTTCCATTATGTTTGTTAAGAAATATTTACTTAATTATTTACATAAAATGAATGGACCATTAAATGCCCAAAATGCTGCCAAGACTAAGAAATTTATATTTTTTTCTTGTAAGCTACCGGAAAATATTCAAGATTAAATAACTTGTTCAAAAAACAATTTCAATTTGAATTAATTAATATTAGACGATTCAAAGTTATTGCATTAATTCAGAACAGAAACTCAAAGTTGGCAAAAAAACCAAAAAATAAAATATAAAAATTTACAGTGGTTCTTAGAATGGGTTAAATGACTTTGTTGGGATTTCTAGGAAAATTCATTAAAATAGATAACATAAACTAACAGTTTTATATAAAAAAAAAAAATTATAGTCACACAAAGCTTTTACTTGCTTACACATATTTTTTAACTTGTGAAACGCTCTTAATTTGTGAAGTTTCAGGAAAATCTAAAGCAAAGTAAAAAGAAAATACTTTAAAAAAAAAATTCAAAGCTTTCAGATCTTAAAAAAGAATGTTCGATTATGAAAAGCTTAAAATGTTTGAAGAGCACGCAAATTTGAAAATCTTGTTTTAAAAATCATATCAAAATAATTAGCTTAAAATAGTAAAAACCTTTTAAAATATTGCGCCTAAAAATGTATAATAAAATTTTTTATATAAATTTAAAAGTAATATTTTATATTTATTTTGTTTTTTAAATTTTTTAAACTAAAAGCTTTTTTAATGACATATTAAATAAATTCTAAGGAAAAGTTTTAAACGCTTAAATATCCCATTATTTCATATATAAATAATGCAAATTGTAAAACTTGTTTTAAAAATAATATTGCTATAATAAAAAGCTTAAAAATGCCAAAAGCTTTGAACATTTTTTGCCTAAGCTTCAAAGCATTTAATAATAATGTATAATAAACTTTTGTGTATGAAATTAATTTAAATTTTATTTTCTTTTTTCTAAAATTTTGTTAAAGTTTTTAAACTAAAAGCTTTTTTATAACATATTAAATACAAAAATGATGCACAATTTAACTTTTTTTTCAATTTAACGTCCTCTTTTGTAGTTTAACTTGTAAACAAATGATATGATTTGAGTTAAAAAAACTGTTAAAAAAATTTTGTTTAAAAGAAAATATTGGAAATAGTTTTTAAATTAATGCATACTTTGTTTATATATCTGTGTCCATTAGCAATAGCAGCTTAAGTTTGATTTCTGAGTTTGAAGAAATCTTGCTTCAAAGTTTTTAATATAAATATAAATATAAATTGTATGGAAGCTTTTTTGCTTTTTATGTCATAACTTTGGTTATAATCATGCTAGAAGCTTCAAATTTTGCGTGTATATAGATATATTCTCAGAAACACAGCTACATCAATTACTTAGATCGGTCTTAAGTTGACTTAAGCGATTATTGCTTATTGCCACAGATATAATTAGGCAGAAATATCATATCTTTAAAGTTTTTTTGTAAGCTTTTATTTAACTTGCTTCGTTCGTATATATGTATGTATGTCCGCAAATCTTGTAAACAATTCTTCGACAGCTTGTGGGTCCCCGATTAAGCTGAAATTTAGCATACATGTGTAAACCCGGTGACAATGCAATATTATGAGAAAAAAAAAATTGCCACACCCCCTTTTACCGCCCACAAATCAATAAAAATGCTATAACTCCAAAACTACTAGGCCGATTCAGATGAAATTTTGGTAGTAAATTTCCTTCAAGTAGAAAATGGGGTTTAAGAAAAAAATTCACCACACCCCTTTTTGCCGCCCACAAATTCATATATCTCCAAAACTACCAGGCTGTTTCAGCTAAAATTTTGGCAGTAAATGTGCTTCAAGTATTGCATGGGTTAAACAAAAAAATGTTGCCACACCCTCTTTTACCGCCCACAAATCAATTAAAATGATATATCTCCAAAACTACTAGGCCGATTCAGCTGAAAATTTTGCAGCACATTTACATCCAGTAGGAGATAGGGGTTTAAATTTGGCCACACCTCCTATTCCCGCCCACAAATCAATAAAAATGCTATATTATAATAAAGTAAATAATGCAATAAATAATGTAAATGGTATAAATAATGTTAATATGTGCTGTTAAGGTTAATGGTCTAAGAAATTAAAATGCTGTATGTAAGGCTTTCAAAATAAAACATGTTTATAATAAGGCTAAAAAGTAAAAAATAAAAAAAAAAATAAAAAAAAAAAAAATTTTTTTAAAATAAGCTCTTATTTAAAACCAAAACGTGAACTAAAAAGAAAAAAATATATTTAAGTGACATTTGTCATATATCTATATAGTAGGTATATTCTATATTCAGAAGAACCTCTCTGGTTACCCATCATCGTAATAAAAGCGTAAGTAAATAGGTAAGTTCTAGGGACGTGTATAAATTTAGAAATTTTCAAAATGTAAAATACATATAAATTTTAAAAGCTTAAGGCACTGATATTGTGCAGTAAACGAGTAAAATGGATTGCGGTTTGTATACAGATAAGCCTACTAAAAGATTCAGTTCCAGTGATATTGTGTAGTAAGCTTGTATATATCAAAATTTTGAAAATTTCTAAATTTATATACGTCCCTACAACTTACCTATTTACGTACGCTCTTATTATGATGATGGGTAACCAAGAGAGAGAGAGTTTCTTCTAAATCTATAATATACCTATTATATAGATATATGACAAATGCCACTTAAATATATTTTTTTCTTTTAAGTTCACGTTTTGGTTTTAAATAAAAGCTTATATTTTTAAAATGTTTTTGTAAATTTTTTTTTTCAACATGTAAATAAATCGCATTTATCTATAAATAACTTTTGTCTAAGAGCTTTAGGCAAAGCCTTTTTATTTAATCTTACAGCTTTTTATTAAAGCTTAAATTTTCAAATTATTTCAATACATATAAGCACATATTCAATACATATTTTTATTCTACTTTATTATTATATCTCTTCTTGCAGATCAAATATTAAAGGATATAAATGTTTGTATATTTAAGTAAGGATATACTCAAAAATATACATTAAAAACAAGGTAAGTGTTTTTATTTTTATGCACTTTTTTATGATCTTTAGCGTGTTTTCAAGACTTTTAATGTTGTTCTAACTTTCTTGCAAATATTTATGTTTCACTAAAATTGATGTAACTTTCTTATCACATTCAGGCAATTCTTGTTCTTAGGCAAAAACTGTTGGCACGAATCGTTAGGAAATAAATTTAAGATTACAGATACTTATTAAAGAAAGCAAAAAAAAAAAAAAAACAAAATTGTGCATAAAACATACCAATAACAACAACAGTAGCAAACAGAAACCGAGTACAAAAAACCCATAAAAATTTTAATGCACCAAAAAAAAAAAAAAAAAAAAAATAGATACTAACAACAGTATAGCAACAACAACTGCTACTATTTGCCGTTTTGAAAATAATACATATCTTGTCCTCGCCGTCTCGCTGCCAATGCTAAGAAGCTATAAAAATGCGTCATAAACATGAAATATTAGTAGTTGAATATTTCCCAGAGCGCGTACGTTCTAGCGAGTTTACACAGAAACAGACACAGTAGCTAGTTATGTGTTGAACTGTTCCATGACTTTGGTGTTATTTATGCTGTCTGCAGTCTGCTAGATTGCCACATTTTGTTGGCTGCACAACTCAGGAAAAGCGTTCAAGGTAGCGCCGTGATATTGGTAGAAAAATGTTTAAGAGGAAAACAATGTTTATTTTTTTTAATAAATAAAATCAAAATATTAGTGCTTGTGATGATTGGCTTTTGTCTGATTTCTTGATAACAATAATTCTGTGACGTATGTGCATGATATGTATGTATTAATATGTTTATGAGTGTTGTAACGCGTTTTATTCCTAGCTGAGCTTAGCTCAACCTTAGGTTCTCGCAATCCTTGGACAAAAACCTAGCTTTTTCCAAAGCAAACCAATTGCAGAATGTGTAACGGTTGACTCGGAGGTCAACTCAATCACTAAACTAGAAGATTTTAGCTCGCAGCGATTAATAATTTTTTGTTTGGTTTTCCTTTTCGTTTTCTTTTTAATATGCTAATATTATTTTTATTGAAAAACATTTGGCAAAGTTAAAAAACATTAAATTTAGAAATAGTTTTGTATATTACCAAGAATCAAATTAAAATGAATGGTTCTAGAAGTAAATCAAGAATTAGTTTTATTCATTTTGTAAGAATAATATTGAAAAAATTAATTGACATCCATGCATGGTGAACTATTGCTTATGTTGAGGTTTCATAGTCTTCTGAATTGGTAAGAATAAGTTTTCTAAAAGAAGTCGATTTCACAATGCATTTAATTCAAATCCAATTTGAAATTTTAATTGCACTAAAATTAAATTATACTTCATTTCCTAATAACTTTCCTAATAAATTCGCCACCAGTTCTGCCGCTCAGAAGAGAGCACAATGCAAGCGGCAAACTGAACATAGAAAAAGAGTCTATTTTGACTTTCTTTTTAATATTGCCAATATCGCCTGTGGTCGAAATTCCACCACATAAAAATCGATTTTTGTTTTTTTTTTTTTTATTTTTATTGAAAAACATTTGGAGAAGTTAAAAAACATAAAATTTAGAAATATTTTTGTATATTACCAAGAATCAAATTAAAATTAATGGGTTTAAAAGCAAATCATGAATTAGTTTGATTCATTTTGTAAGAATAATATTGAAAAAAATTAATTAACATCCATGCATGATGAACTATTGCTTATGTTGAGGTTTCATAGTCTTCTGGATTGGTAAGAATAAGTTTTCTAAAAGAAGTGGATTTCACAATGCATTTAATTCAAATCAAATTTGAATTTTTAATTGCATTAAAATTAAATTATACTTCATTTCCTAATAACTTTCCTAATAAATTCGCCACCAGTTCTGCCGCTCAGAAGAGAGCACAATGCAAGCGGCAAACTGAACATAGAAAAAGACTCTATTTTGACTTTCTTTTTAATATTGCCAATATCGCCTGTGGTCGAAATTCCACCACATAAAAATCGATTTTTGTTTTTTTGTTTTTTATTTTTATTGAAAAACATTTGGCAAAGTTAAAAAACATAAAATTTAGAAATATTTTTGTATATTACCAAGAATCAAATTAAAATTAATGGGTTTAAAAGCAAATCAAGAATTAGTTTGATTCATTTTGTAAGAATAATATTGAAAAAATTAATTGACATCCATGCATGATGAACTATTGCTTATGTTGAGGTTTCATAGTCTTCTGGATTGGTAAGAATAAGTTTTCTAAAAGAAGTGGATTTCACAATGCATTTAATTCAAATCGAATTTGAAATTTTAATTGCATTAAAATTAAATTATACTTCATTTCCTAATAACTTTCCTAATAAATTCGCCACCAGTTCTGCCGCTCAGAAGAGAGCACAATGCAAGCGGCAAACTGAACATAGAAAAAGAGTCTATTTTGACTTTCTTTTTAATATTGCTAATATCGCCTAATTTGTTTTTTTGTTTTTTATTTTAATTGAAAAACATTTTGCAAAGTTAAAAAACATAAAATTTAGAAATATTTTTGTATATTACCAAGAATCAAATTAAAATTAATGGGTTTAAAAGCAAATCAAGAATTAGTTTGATTCATTTTGTAAGAATAATATTGAAAAAAATTAATTGACATCCATGCATGATGAACTATTGCTAATGTTGAGGTTTCATAGTCTTCTGGATTGGTAAGAATAAGTTTTCTAAAAGAAGTGGATTTCACAATGCATTTAATTCAAATCGAATTTGAAATTTTAATTGCATTAAAATTAAATTATACTTCATTTCCTAATAAATTCGCCACCAGTTCTGCCGCTCAGAAGAGAGCACAATGTAAGCGGAAAACTGAACATAGAAAAAGAGTCTATTTTGACTTGAAGTGGCAAGCTTTACTTTTCTTTACTTTGTGTAGATCTTCGACTCTAATATGAAACTTTATTTGTGTGTACGTTTGACCGAAAAATATACACAGAAAATCGTTCATATCTGTTTATATTCTTCGTTTTTTTTTTTTCTTCGTTCTTGTGCGAACGCAACCGAGCTCATATTGCAGTTATTTTAAGTTTATATAAGTAGTAGTTTATATAAGTATATTAAGCAATTCATAATTCAATAAGATAAATGTTCAGACTTACATTAAAACTAATAAAATTAAATAAAAGTACTACTATGTTGAAAAAATATTATTTACATGGTTTTTAATTATTTCTTTAGAATCAAATATATCAAGATCATTGACAATATTTTATATAAAACAATTTCGATTTTCTTAAATTTTTTGAAGGAATATTAAAATTTATAGATTCAAGCAGTGATGGACAGTTAATTGAACCAGAGATTATGTCATGTATTAAAATTAATGATGCGATTTTGCGTCTTCAATCAAGTGATTTCAGTCCCAAAAGCATTAACCGGGTATTATAGGGTGGTAACGGGTCATGGAAATTAAATGACCGCAAGGCATACCTGGTAAAAGTTTTTTGAAACCTTTCCAGTCTAAGAGAATTTGAGACATAGAAAGGACACCAAATTATGGAGACATACATTTTCAAGGTGTGAGGATCCGAAAAGTACGAGCTATTTCTTCGAATAAAAGCGAGTAAAGAGTAAGCTGTAAATTTGTAAATTTTGTGTCAAAGACAACTCCCAAATCCCTATATATAGACACAGTTTGAATTTTAGAGTCAGACAGAAAATATAAATTACACAATGTATATCGAGAAAGTTTGAAGATGGTGTGATGAAAACATTTAGAAAAATTTAAATGAAGGCCATTAGATATGCTCCAAGACAGAACTCTAGATATATCTGATTGCAAATCGGTAACATCCGTGGAACAAGATATTTTTTTTAAAAAGCTTTAGGTCATCGGCATATAATAAAAAGCGCGAGTTCCATATACATTTAGAAAGATCATTTATAAATAGAATAAAAAACAGGGGCCCAAGGAAGCAACCTTGTGGAACACCTGAAGCCGCTACAAACTCATAAGACTTATCATTATATAAGCATACAAAGCATATCCTATCAGACAGATACAGTTTAATCCAGTGCCAAAAATTAGTATGAAATCCCATTTTAAAGAGTTTTCGAAGTAACAATTTATGCGAAACTCTGTCGAACGCCTTAGAGAAATATGTGTAAATCACATCCACTTGATGACCAAGTCCAAATGAAGAAACACAGTACTCTGAGAAAGTAGTCAAATTTGAGACAGTAGACCGCCCTGCAATAAAACCACGTTGTTCAGGGCATACTCGTATATAGCGTTTAATCAAAAACTCAATTTTGCCTTAATAATACACTCAAAGAGCTTGGACCCATTTGATAACTTAGATATTGGCCGGTAATTGGCAATGTTATTTTTAGAACCCGATTTAAGAACGGGGTTGATGGATGCGATTTTCCAACATTTAAGAAAGTTACCCTCGGATAAAGACATGTTAAATATATCACAAAGAGGAGCAGCTAAAGAATACAAACAGTTTACGAAAATAATTGAGGCAAAGCCATCACTATCTTCTTTGAATGATGTGTTCATATCTCTAATTGAATCAATGACGTCATTAACTGAGACAGTAAAATAACCTATATCTGTAAAGGCATCGACATAGTTTTCAACTATGTTCAAGTTGACTTAAACAGCTTTAAAAACTTTTCACGCCGGTTTTTTTTTTTTTCTTAAGACCCTTAGTATACCAGGGAAGCTTATGAATGATTATAGGTTCTCGCGGAATACAAGAATCACATATATATAAAACATTAGCTTTGAATAAATTAAAACATGACTCTGTGTTATTATTACCATTGAATATTTCACAATTCAATTACATAAATTAAAGTTTAACTTTTTTTTACTGGGGTACACTCTCAAAAAATTCATATAACTCAATCTATCTATATATATATATATAAAATTGTAAAAATCAAAAAACTGTACATGAAATATTTTTTGAAATTCCTTTTGCGATGGACATTTTGAATGACACTGAGTCCGAAAACCGCATTTTTAAAATTTTTGCCTGTCTGTCTGTCTGTTAAAGCATCACGCGAAAACCACTGGATGGATTTTAATGAAATTTGACATCTAGGTTCCTTATATCCCCGGTCAACATATAGGCTACTCTTTATTCAGGAAAAAGGGTTGGACCCGGTAGGGGGCGCTGCGATCGGGTTCCACTCATTCTTTTTTTTAGCTTATCTCCGAAACCGTTCATCCGATTTGCATGAAAATTTGTATGTAGAAGTTTTCGGATACTGTGAGTTTTTATAACTTATCTGCTCTGTTCGACCTTGAACACCAGAGGGCGCTGTAGTACAAATATTTAAAAAAAATGTCAAAAAACTCCTTAGCGGTTTATCCGATTTGCATGAAAGTGGGTATATAGAGGTTTCCGGATATGGTGAGTTTTTATGACTTATAAACTCTGTTCTATCTTAAACACCAGAGGTCGCTGTAGTACAAATATTTTAAAAAACGTCAAAAAACTCCTAAGTCGCTTATCCGATTTGCTTGAAAGTTCGTATATAGAGATTTTCAGAAACGGTGAGTTTTCATGACTTATAAACTAGGTTTTATCTTGAACACCAGATGGAGCTGTAGAAAAAATATTTTGAAAAACCTCGAAAAACTCCTAAACCGTGCATCCGTTTTGTATGAAAATTGGAAAATAGGAATTTTCTGATACGGCGAGTGTTTTGAACTTATCTTTTTTGTGCTATCTTGAACACCAGAGGGCGCTTTAGTACAAATCTTAGGAAATTGTGAAAAACTCCAGAACTGCTCATCCGATTTGGATGAATATTTGTAATTAGCGATTTTCGAGTACGGCAAGGGTTCTGGTGCTATCTTTTTTGCTCTTTTTCGAAACCAGAGGGCTCTGTTATACAATTTGTACGTGTGTATGTTATTAAACTGTTCCTTAACGGCTGCACTGATTTTGATGAAATTTTTTGTGTGTACTTGAGTGGATCCCTTGATGGTTCAGATTCACCGGTAGGTGGCGCTGCATTTTGTTTTTATAGCTTATCTCCGAAAAGGTTCATCCGATTTACATGAAAATTTGTATATAGAGGTTTTCGGATACGTTGAGCTTTTATGACTTATCTACTTTGTACTATATCGAACACCAGAGGGCGCTGTAGTACAAGTCTCTTAAGAAATCGTGAAAAAGTAGAAAGCCGCTCATCCGATTTCGATGAAAAATTTTATTAAAGGATTGTCGTGTACGGCAACTGTTTTGGCGTTATCTCTTTTGCTCTGTTAAGAAAAGTAGACGGTGCTGTTGCAGAATATGTACATCTGTGTGTTGTTAAACTGTTCCTAAACGGCTGCACCGATTTTGATGAAATTGTTTGTGTGTGCTTAAGTGGGTGCCTGGATGGTTCAGATTCGCAATTGGACCCGGCGGGTGGCGCTGCAATCGGGTTCCACGAATTTTGTTATTATAGTTTGTCTCCGAAACCATTCATCCGGTTTACATGAAAATTTGTATTTAGGGGGGTTTTCGGGTACGATAGTTTTTATGACTTATTTATTTTGTTCTATATTGAACACCAGAGGGCACTGCAGTAGAAATGCTTTAAAAATCTCGAAAAACTCCTAGCTGTACATCCCATTTGGTTGAACATTTGTACATAGGTGTTTCGGATACAGTGGGTATCTTGGACTTTTTTTTCTACGCTATCTTAAACTGTAATACAAATCACTTAAGAATTCATGAGACACTCACAAACAGCTCATCCGATTTAGATCAAAATTTGTATATCGGATATATAGGATTTGATTATCGAATATGGAAAGGCCTTTGGCGTTATTTTTTTTATTCTATCTCGAAAGCCAGATGGCGCTGTTGTACAAATACCACGAAAAACTCAAAACAACTCATCCGATAAGTATGATTTTTATAAGAGGTTTTCGGTTGCGGTGAGTCTTTTGGCGCTATGTATTTTGCTATATCTTGAACCCCAGAGGGCGCTGTACTACAAAATACAGTTTAGTTTATTTTCGTTTATTTTCTATAAATATTTAAATTCCTTCAGACAGGCAAAATATAAAAACAGTAAGTCGTAGCAAAGCGCGAAGGGTGATAAATATCTTCTTTTCTTCTTTATGTGTATTTATATTCAACTTTCGTTTTTTTTTTTACAAATCAGAACAGCTGATGCCAAATTCTGTGGTATTTGCGTCCGCATCAACACATGCGCAACTCAGTTGCGTCATACTTTGGCGTTGTTTTGACATTTCAATTTCTATTTTCAACGCATATTTAATTTCCGTCCAGTGTCCTCGCAAATTGTCAAAAAATCGTTTTTGCTCTGATTTTTTTTCAAAAATGTGCAATCTATCGAAAACAATATAAAACTTGAAAATATATTTTTGCAAGCGATCGGCGGCACGCACACACAAATCACGATTTCTCTAAGTTTTTCTTATAATTTTCAGATGTTGAAGCTACATTTTGCTCATTTCGCCGAAGTTACCGGTTTGAAAGATGCACACAAAATTTCTTCTAAAGTTTGTGAAAAGTTTTTTCAAATCGACGAATGAAATCGAAAATTATTTATATCAACTCCCGAGTTAAGCCGGGTATTCAGCTAGTAACTAATATAAGTGTAAATTTGTGCGTAAAATGTTTAAATGGAAATAACAGTATGTTGGTTGTTTTGGAGTTCCAATATTTTTCAAATGAAAATCATAAATATTTTTTTAAAATTATTGAAACTGATTTTTTTTATATTTTTTTTTTTTTTTTTGTTTTAATAGAAATGCTAGAAAATGGGACTAAGAATTTTTGGAAAAAAATGAAGTTATAGCTTTTTCCGAATCTTGGTTTTTTATTTTTTTTTTTTTTTTGTTTTTTTTTGCTGAAAAATGCTCAAGACTATGCTTAAGCCATCCATGGTATTGTTATTTAATATTTTTTATTTTTGGACTTGTGGGGATTTTTTTTTCGTAAAAATATTCAAACTAGAAATTTTCAAATAGGTACACTTCTAGCAAAACTATCATAACGACCAGGTAATTCAACATAATTACACAAATTTTTGCTACTGCATTAGTTATAGTCTAAGAAAATATTTCCAATAAATTAAGGAGCTTATTTCCAAAACGTGCCATCCAGTCAAAAATCAAAAAAAAAAAAAAAAATGTTATGTATGCACCCTTATCTAATAGTTGGAGTCGAATCGGTAAAAAAATTAGGTCTCACAGTAGTTCGTTGGCAAAGGTATTTAACTTCAAAATAAAATTTTATTTCCAAAAAATTCTATTAGTAGAAAATTTCACATCCAAAACGTGCTATAAAACTTAAACCTAAAATAAACAATGTAATGAATCAAATATTTTATTTTTTAAATATTAAAGTACATTTTTTCTTAGAAATAGTAATGTCAAATGAAATAGCGTTAATTGACGAATATACACAGCAACACCAAACTGTTCTAATTCCAACACACGGAGGCGAAAAATTAATCATACGGGAGATTCACCATGCAAAATTCAAAGATTACAATAAAATTAATTGGATTTATTTAATACAAACTTCTGGAAGTGCAATACTGTTATTGAAGAACGTAATTACCTTGCACGTTTTATATCTACTAAGTTTTAACCACATGAAAAAAAAAATTTCTTGTGCAACTGGCAGCTATTCTGTATGCCAAAAATCATTTTTGTCAGTTCTTGGCATAACTCAGGCCCGTAGCCAGGATTTACCTAAGGGGGGGTTTTGGAAAAAAAAAATTTGTAAGTAGATACATAGATAAATTTCCAAGCAAAACCGTTTTATTATTAATATTAGTATAATATTAGTCTATTCGTGAAAATGCCTGTTTTAAAAAATAAAAAAAAAAAAACGAAATGGCCATTTAAGCCCTTGAAAGGACTTTGACCGAGCTTCTTATGATCAATTGTGTTGTGTGTGATGTGAAAAATGTTTGCACACAAATGATCGAGAACTGGACCTACATGTTTTACGCCGACTCCGAACGGCTTATGTTCTCAAGAAGCTTTTCATGGCAGTTTTTACTCTCTGAGGTTTGCCATTGTCTGCAGAAAGGTGACGGCCGAACAGAAAAAGTATTTCAATTGAAAAAATTTTCTGTGTCAGATGCAGGATTAGAACACTCTACCCACTACGCTACGGCCGCCTGTTTTTAAGTGACCATAAAGAGATGGCAAGAGTTTATTGAATTTTTTTATCAAATTAATTTTGAGTACTGAGTTTTTGAATATTGCCTTTAATTTTTTAGAAATGGTAAAAATTAATAATTTTTAATTGTCGTTCAAATAACTATCACAAAGTAACACTAATACTTTTATCAACAGGAGAACCAAAAAATTATAGTCTTTAGATTTGGTTTCTTTTTGGCTACCTTATGCCTCTATTGATCCCATATTGATACTTATACACAAGGTATTTGGATATACCTTTCTTTAAATATTACCTTTCTCGAAAAAGATTTCGACAATTTGACATATATCGAAAAGAAAATATTTTAAAATCTTTAAAAATTTAACTGTTCCGTTTTCTCATAAAAATTTTAAATCATGATTGAAAGAACCATCCAATTCCCAATAGCAATAACAATATATTTTTTTATAAAATATTTTGAGCATAGGAATCGACTGCACTAAAAGCCATATTTAAATTTCAGATTATTTTTTAAGACCCATAGTTCGAAAACTGGTCTTTGCATGGAACCAATATCTTATAGCTAATATATTTTTTGCATTGACATCAAAAGAAGACTTTTGTTTAAAAAACCATTACTCAGCTGGATAAATTTTTATAAAAAGAAATAAACAGTAATTTTTTTTTTTTTGATATTTACGAATTTAATCAGTCGTGTATTTAAATTTAAATTACTTGCAAAATGGAAATTTTGGAAAATTAAAAACAAAATTTTTTCAACTTCTAAATTGTTCTTAAAAACGTCGAAGTTTAAAAAAATGTAATTCTTAGTTTTTCTTATGAAAATTTGGTAACATGATTAAAAAAATTATAAAAAAAACGCAATTAAAAAAAAAAATTCATCGAATTTTTTTTCGAAAAAACGCATATCGATGCCTTAATATAAAAAGGGCGTATCTCAAAAGGCCCCATCTCAATAGGAGTAGAAAAAAACTTAATAAAAAACTAAGTTCTATTGATTTAAAATTTTGGCAAACGCATTTTTTTATTAAAAACCATAAGTATTATGGTAATGTACAATTGCTTTTACAGCAAAAACTGCAGAACTTTTTTTTTTATCAAGTTTTTTATTCTATAATGTGAAAAAAATTGAAAAAAAATTAGATTTTAGGTGATTTTCTGAAGCCTGTTATTTGGAAAAGACTTCACACAGGCCTGAATTGTTGTGACAAGTTGGAGATCTAAAATGTCTTATATACCAAGAAAGCAAAAAAGAGAATGTGAAAATTGTTTTTGTTAAATTTCTTGGTTCATGTATTTTTTGCATTATACAGTTTTTTAAACTTTAAAAAAAAAATTCATTCAAACGAATGCTTTCTAAAAGGTTTTGGGTCCAATAAGCTAAGATATTGCATAAGAAATGTCAACCTTATTTTCTACAATTTATAAAATTATGTATATTCCGTCTAGGTATAATTTCAAATATATATTTTTCTAGATATCAGGGAATTTTTGAGCATCAAAATCCATAAATGAAAATGGTTCTTTAATATACCAACATCATGCAGTTGAATTTAAATATGATGATTATGACTTTTATAAGCAAAGTTAATGTTTCATTTGGCCCAAAAATTGTTGATTGATTAAGTCAAGTTTCTTTAATTTGCGTTGAAAATGTTGAAACTTTTTATCTTAAAGTATATTAACAACATTATCTCAACTTTACTTAAAGAAAAGATCACATTTTGAATTTAATAGCTTCATATGTATTATTTTTTCATACTTTCTCGACTGTAAGGGGGGGAGGGTTTGAACACCCAAAATGGCCCCCTTGGCTACGGGCCTGGCATAACTATTAAAGCAAAACATTACATTTTGCAAAATTATTATTACAAAATGATTTAAGCAAAAAAAAATCTCGAGCTGGCAAACGTCTTAATATTGTAGCTGAACAACTCAAGATAAATATTATAGAACATATTAAAACTTTGAAGTGCAAGAAGAAACATTACGGTCGCAACAAGACAACATATCGCGCGTACTTACCATTAAACTTGTGTTGTGATTTAAATGAAGAGCTGCAGAATGAGTTACAAAATAACTTTGGTTACAACCCTGTTAACTCAGGGGGCATGAACGATATATCGATATATCAAAATTTTTCATTCAAAATTAAAAACTCAAAAAATTTATTAGTAAAAAATATTCGTGCGAATATTCGTACAATAAACGAAGTATTCGTATCGTAATATCTTTACGAATTCATTCGTGAAATATTACTAATGCTTGTGGTAATATTCACGAATTTATTCGTTGTATATACTAATTATGTTCGTAAAAAAAATAGAACAATTCGTATTAGTGCATTGTACGAATTATTGTGTACATATTAATAATAGCATTCGTTAATTTCTCGTACGAATAACTTTGTAAATTTGTTCATTTCATTCGAAGTATTTACTAATGAATTCGTACTATTTACGAAGTACAACTTATATTAGCAGAAAATTTTCTTTTGTAGGTTGGCCGTACGCATTATTCGTAGAATGTACGAAGTATTAGTTGAGTTACCCCAACCAGTTGAAAAATATTATTTTGTTTGCGCTTAGCAAATTGTTGTCAATACTTCAATTGTTTATGTTTTATTTATATTATATTTTACTGATATTGTCCATTAGTTATATGGTGTTTTCAAAATATTGTTTTTGTGCGACTAAATCAGTGTTGGCCAGAGCCTATGCACCAGGGATGATATTTGGGGGCTTTCAGGGCTTTTTTGAGCCCTTTTTCATTTCATAAGCCCCGAAGCCCTTTTGATTCATTTTAAGCCCTTTTAAAAAAATTCTTCTGAAAGAATATCTGAGTAGTATGTCACATCGATGCACAAAATTTAAATTTTTAATAAAAGGATTTTAAATCGATCTCAATAAAATAAGTACTGTTGAATTTTTTGAAATTATAGCTATAGAAAAACAATAAACTTGAACAATTCTCCTCAATTTTCTTTTTTTTTCAAGCTATATTTAAGCTTTATAAGCCTACGCAGGTAAGTTTTTGATAGACTACAGAATTAGTACACTTGTAAAAATCTATTAAAACTGAAGAAAATGTTTGAAAAACTGTTGTTCTTATATTTTATATAAACGGGAAAATTCCTTACATAAATTTGGTATCTACTATAATGGAGGAAGTATGAAGATTTCTGCACACCCTCCAAAAGAATGTCTAAGTTTTCGAATCGATTTTACTTAATCGATTCTTCGTAATTCTACATATAGGTTTAAGAATAGAATTTTGAGGTGGACAGCTTCAAGCACGATGCATTCCTTACAGCATTTTATCATGCATATAGATGAAAAGGCGAACCCGTAAAAAAGGCTCCATCGTAGTCTTAAGTAGCCTTAACCAATTAAGTGTTTAATGTCGTCAATTTTCAATGAACTTTCACCCATTTCTTTTATATTATCTGTACCAAAAATAATTTCCGACGTATGATATCCTATATGGGCATTTCCACAGAGAAGTCCACTGTGACCCAAAAATGAAAAGTTATTAAAAACTTATTATTTTATGACATTATCTTAGAGAAACCTTTACATTTTATTAATTTAAGCGATTTTTACATAAATTCATTTAACATGATGATCAAATCGTCTGTTTCACAAATGTAGTTTCTCTTTTTAGTAAATGTTTCGAAAAGTTTTTGTTTTAGTAAAATTGGAAGATATTGGCGAAATATACTGACAAATGGTTGAGGTAAGGAGCGTAAAATATATTTAATTTGTTTTTTAATTACTAAATAACAATTACTCAATTGAATCCTAATTGAAAAAATGTCACGTTCAACATTATTTCATAAGATTCTAAAACTAGAATCACCACACCAAAAAACTGAATTCGCTGAATTCTGATTTTCTATAATAGACACGAAAACTACTCCCATTTTTGTTTGTTTTTTTGAACCAGGACTATGTCTACTATAAACTTTGGCACTGATTAAAGTGCTGGCTAAGCGCTTCAATGTTAACTAAAAAGAAAATGCAAATATGTTTTACTTTGCCTTTTTTTCACATTAAATGTGTGCGACGTTTGGCATTTATGGAAATGTCCATATAAAACTTCACGCTCTGCCAGATTATTTCGTCAGAATTTATCTAAATAAATTCTTAAGAAGTAATAAACAATTATTTGCATAAAAATTCGTTTTTCCACCTTTAATTAGTTTTAATTGAACAAATTTTGTTGCTCAAGGCTCTATATTCCAAAATCGTATAACATGCATGAAATTATTCTTTAATACATTCCGCCATTCCTTAATATGTTTTCTTGGTAGAACTGATTTTATTTTGGTAACATGCCCATTTCGTCCCGCATCTTTGATTAGTCTTCTTACAAGCTTTAACGCAGACTCTTTGTTAAATTTATCAATCAAATCTTTCTGAAATTCTTTTTCGAAGAATATATCGATCCAAATTGCGGTTTTCTGTGGAAATGCTTTAATATTTTTATTAGTATTATTCACTTATTAAATAAATGGCTTTGTTACAAATTTTTTTGAGAATTTTTGATTATTTTCTGACATATTTTTGACTTTCCAATGAGAAATTAAATATATATGTAGATTATTTTTTGACATATTTTAGACGTTTGCAATCAATGCACAAGCCTTTTTTCTAAAATGCAATGGGACCTGTATATATGAAATAAAATAAAATCTATTTAAAGGAAAGAATTAAGTAATATTACTCTGACCCACAATTTCTGATTCTGAATGCTGATCGTTTAAACTAAATGTTCTATTTTTGTGACAAATAATTAAACTTCCCTGCTTAAGTCAAAATAGTGAAATAAAAAAAAAAAATAAAAAAAAATTCTGAAAAACTTTAAAACAGTCAATTCAAAATCTATTTGGATATATGTGGTCATGGCAGAATATTCAAATAGAAAGTCTTTAATATTGAATTACCACTAAGGGCCCCATTTTTGTCAAAAATGCCCTATTTTTGTATAAGTTTTAGCCCTTTTACAACTAAGACAATATCATCCCTGCTATGCACGCGTGCATCGTGAACCCTGTCTGTCTCTCTCGCTGTCACAACCCTATAGGAACAAAGTAACTTGTTTTTAAAAATAACTAATAAGAAAACTAGTTTCAAATAAACCAGTATATGAACTACTTTGAATTATTGGGGGTTGGAATTAGTTTTAAAGGTTTTCTAAGAGATGGCGTAACTATCAATAGATCGCATCGGGCACACCTGTGACTATATTCATTTCAAAGCACATTGTCTAAGCTTCATTTTTCAGTATGTGTCATTGTCGACTTTCGTTCCAACAAAACGCAATTTGCGGGAAGGTTTACTTTTGTGCTTCCATTTGAAGAAAAAAGCGGTTGAAGCACAACGCACGCTTACTGAGGCTTACGGGGACTATGCTCCATCGATTTCTACTTGTGAGTACTGGTTCCGTCGGTTTAAAAGTGGTGATTTTGATACGGAAGACAAAGAGCGTCCGGGCCAGCCGAAAAATGAAGACCCGTGTTAAACCCTTCAAGAATTGTCAGAATCATTGGGAGTCGACTTATCAACGGTCGGCAAACGCCTGAAGGCCATGGGAATGATTCAAAAGCAAGGAAATTGGGTGCCGTACGAGTTGAAGCCGAGAGACGTTGAACGGCGATTTTGCATGTGCGAACAACTGCTTCAACGGCATAAAAAGAAGAGTTTTTTGCATCGTATTGTCACTGGCGATGAAAAGTGGATCCATTACGATAATCCTAAGCGAAAAAAATCGCTTGGCCATGCATCAACATCGACGGCCAAGCCGAATATTCATGGCGCCAAGCTTATGCTGTGTATTTGGTGGGATCAGAAGGGTGTCGTGTACTATGAGCTGCTAAAACCTAACGAAACCATCACTGGGGAATGCTACCAACAACAATTGATGCAATTGAGCCGAGCATTAAAGGTTAAACGGCCGGAATATGGCAAAAGACACGACAAAGTGGTTTTTCAACATGACAACGCACGGCCACATGTTGCAAGAACTGTCAAGGAAACGTTGGAGGCGCTGAATTGGGATGTGCTACCCCACCCGCCTTATAGCCCAGACATAGCCCCTTCCGACTACCACCTATTCAGATCGATGACGCATGGCTTGGCTGAGCAGCGCTTCACTTCTTACGAGGATACCAAAAAATGGGTCGATTCGTGGATTGCCTCAAAAGACGAATCGTTCTTCCGGCGCGGAATCCATATGCTGCCAGAAAGATGGGAAAATGTTGTAGCTAACGATGGAAAATACTTTGAATAATATACATTGTACAGTTGTTTCTAAATAAATGCTCAAAAACCGAAAAAAAACCTTTAAAATTAATTCCAACCCCCAATATATTAAGGCGGCATCCACTTCAATTCTAAATAGTTTTTATTGCATTATATATGAAGTAATTGAAATACTATGATACTTAAAAACAAGTGAGTGAATTATATTAAGGCGGCAACTACTCTGATTTTGACATATTTTAATTGCAAATTTTTATTAGATTACAAGTTTATATATATTTAACCATGTTATTTCATCTAATATTATTAACTTTAGGCCATCAGTAATAGTTTTCAATTGGTTATTTTAAAGTAATTAAAAAAATAATTTAAATATAACTAATTGAACAAGTAGTTGAAAATATATGCAGACGGAAGTCAATTGACTTATTTAGCGGACATCACCATACAAAATATGTTAGTTCGTTCTATGAAAAAAAGTCAGAATTTCAACTCGTTGTGGTTGACAAAAAACAACTTTATCAACTACTTTTAAATTAGTTGAAATTCCTACAGAGAAGTGCTCGCAGTAGCACACAACTAAAAGAACAGTGCAAGTGTTTTTGGCCGACACTGGACTAAACACGCAGCTAATAGAAAAACAGCACTCAAATTCACAACCACCAATAGCTCTACTGCAACAACAGCAACAACTTCAATAACTTCAGAATCAACTAAAATATTAACAACAAAAGCAAATAAGTCAATGACTTCAACATCAACAACAATAGCAACCGAAACTAGTATATTCTCTCCTGCTGCAATTTCTAACATTTCTTTCTCTACCTCATCTAATGACTCTGTGTTCTTAAATACGTTAGTATTGGAGCTCGCACGTTCTTCAAATAGCATCGTGGACACAAGACATATATAACATGGTAGTGTTGTCTCAAAGCGGTGGGTACAGCAGCTGTCAAACATATAAAATATTCTATTTTGCAAGTTTTTTTATTTGTTTTGTTTTATTCGCAAAAACCTGATTTTGACAGGTGATGTACCCACCACAAGAGAGAATTTGAGATACTAACACTATGATATATAATCTATAGTTAAAATATCAAATCAATCAAAAGGAAATTATATGAGTTATGCTACCAGCCGATTTGAAAGGCGCCATTTTGTAAAATTTATTATAATAACTAATAAAATTTTTCAATATATTAAAAAATTCAAATTTGTTGCTTAAGACAAAAGTAAACAACTGGCATATTTTGTTTCGTGAATAAACATATTTTTCAATCTTAAAAAATTGTTAAAATTGTAAAAATTGTTCTTTTGTTTTAGTTATTTTTAAATAGCTTACACAAATTTGAGCTGCTTAATTCAATATATATGAATTCACTTTCGATAATAACAACAACATTTTGTAATAATGTCGAGATAAGATAGTAACATTGAACTTGTTTGAACTGATAATGTTGTTGTTAGCATTAATCCAGTCTATCTTTAAAGAGTTGTTATTTATATTTTTGTATTTTTATATTTGTGTTTGTTTTGTGGCAATGTAATTAACGTTTGCTATTTGTCTATTTGTAGAGTTTTTTGATAACTGATAAGATTATTGTGCCAGTTAAAAAAATATGCTTAGAGAGCATATAATTTTTTTTATTTTAAATTAATTACGAGTATACAAAATTAAACACTTTTATGATTAAAAAAATTATAGACGCAAGAAAATAACGAAAAATAAAATCGATTATGTGTAATTTCAAAGAACATTAAAAATATTTAAACAATGTGTACTCTAAAGAATTTCAACAAAATGCCAACAGCAAAAAAAAAAAATACATACAAATGTGTATCAAACAGCAAAGTACAAATGTGTATAATAACGAGTACAACAACATCCGCTTCACATTTGAAAGAAGCGCAAAAATGAAATTTTAACTAAAACACAAAATAAGAGTACAACAACAAGAAACAAAACCAATACTCGTACACATGCAGGCGGAAATGAAACAAATTCCCCAACCAAATAACAACAAGTCAAGAACGACCACCAAATAGTAAAAATGTAGTTTCAACATTTTTTTTTTTTTGCGGGTAAAAAAAAATAAATGTTTGCTTTTATTTTTATTCGCTCAACTGAATCTGCAACTCTATTATTTTATTTATTTATTTATGTTTTTGTTTTTTTTTTAATTGGCAAAAAAGAGCTTGCCTTAAAGAATTTTTGATTAAGTTAATTTAATTTTCTAATGCTGAGCACTTTAAGTTTGCTAAAAATAAAAAAAAAACTTTTTCCATTAGTGTTACATTAAAAGTTGTCGAAAAAAAACACAAAAAAAAAATTGTCAAAAATAAAAGTAATAAAAATTGCGCAATGCTGTCTGATTTAAGTTTAAATGTGTGCGTGTGTGTGTTTCTATATGCTTTGAGAAACTGCTGTTGATGTTATTGTATTGAAACTTTGATGTATTTGTCACAGCAAACAAAGAACACACCCAACATGCTATTGCTTACAGTCGGAAAAGCCACAAATCAATGAAAACTTACGTCAAATTCAATAAAATGGCAAAATGTTTTAATAAAATGTACGATATAATACATATACAAAAAACATTTTTGTTCATGCTTGACATGTTGTGATAAAAAAAGGGAAATTTATAAAAATATTATTTCAAGTCAAGCCGCCCACTTGGAAAATGCAAGCAGCACTTGTATGCAATTTCACAAAATATTAAGCTACCTCAAGCTTAATATTTTGCTCATTGGCAAGAACATTGCCTATTTTTAGGCTTAAGATATATGTAAATAAAACAAAATGCTAAGTAGCAGCAAATAATTCACGTTACCTGACAAAACTTGCGCTATAGGAACAAACTAACTTGTTTTTAAAAACAACTAGTTAAAAAACTAATTTAAAATAAACCAGTATATGAACTACTTTGAATTATATTAAGGCGGCAGCCACTTCAATTATAAATAGTTTTATTTGCATTATATGTATATGAAATAATTGAAATACTACTTAAAAACAAGTGATTGATAAACTACTTTGAATTTTATTAAGGCGGTAACTACTCTGATTTTGACATGTTTTAATTGTAAATTTTTATTAGATTACAAGTTTATATATATTTAACCATGTTATTTCATCAAATATTAACTTTAGGCCATCAGTAATAGTTTTCAATTGGTTATTTTAAAGTAGTCAAAAACTAATTTAAATTTAACTAATTTAACAAGTAGTTAAAAATATATGCAGACGAAAGTCAATTGACTTATTTAGCGGACATCACCATACAAAATATTGAAATATTGAAAAAAACTAACGTTCGTTCTATGGGAAAAAGTCAGAATTTCAACTAGTTGTGGTTGTCAAAAAACTACTTTATCAACTACTTTTATATTAGTTGATTTTCCTACAGGGTGACTAATCAACCTTAAACTTAAATATGCAGTTCTCACAAATACACAGATATATATATATATATATATATATAATGATATACTCTTACAGTTACTTACTCCCTCACACTTTTTTACACAAAGTCAAAATAATAAGCTAGAAAAAGAATAAAATATTTACATGAATTATTTCATTTATATATATGATAAAAAAAAAAAATATGCTTAACTTATGCATGACAACAAATAAAAACGAGTCTGCGTTTCTCATGTCGCAGTCTTTGACGCAGCTGCTGCATATGCAGCAAGCTTGACAAACACGTCCTTTTTTCGACATATTTTTGTGTTTTATGCTGGCTGTATTGTATTGCGTGGGAGAAGTGTGGGGAGAAGTTGGGCAGAAAAATATGTGTGTTTTCAGTTGCATGTGAATATTTATTTAACATATTTTTTTTAGTTAGAAATTTAATAAAAAAATTCATTACAATTTATTCACAGAATCACATAAAAATGCGTAACAAATGAACTAAAAATTGTGAAAATAAAAAAAAAAAAAAATAGAGAATGAAAAAAGTAATAGTAAAAAGATTAAAATTTATGTGTTTGTTGAAAAAGTTTTTCTTAATTTCTAAAAATTTAAAATATTAAAAAAAAGAAAATTAATGACTTAAGTGCTACAAAATATTATAAATAAATATATCGCACACTAAATACAAAACATTCACAACTCAAAATTTTTCAATTTCTGTGTGAAGCAAAAAACAATGAGACAAAACTATTTTTTTAAACTTTCTTTCGTGTAAAAAATATGCGTTGTCCTTGGTTTTCTCAGAATGTTCTCAAATCAATAAAAAATAGAAACAAGTTGCACCATTTATGGAGAAGAAATCCGTCAGCTTCAAACTGGAAAAAAATATAGGAAAGCAAGAAACGAAGCTGTTTTAATAACAAGGCAATCTAAGTCTAGATACTTCTCAGCTAAGCTAAACCTTCTAAAACTTTGTGGACGAATATTAAAAAACTCGCGGTATGTAATAATTCTGACTGTCAAATTGGCCCAGAAACACTCAATAGCTATTTTTTAGACAAATCATCTCCTTTGACTGACAAAAATTTGAATGTTAGTTGTAATATATCCGTTTTGCTTTCTTAAAATTTTGTGCCTGTTAATGAATTTGATGTTGGAAAATGTGTGATGCAGTTAAACTCAAATGCGATGGGTGAAGACAACATTCCGATTAGGTTCATAAAAATCTTATTACCTCATATAACAAAACAGCTTACACACCTAATTAATTATTGTTTTATATCGTCTTCAGGAGCTACTGATTTCAGGCCTATAAGCATTCTTTCGCCTCTTTCAAAGATCTGTGAAAAACTAATGGCTCAACTAAAGGCTAGTCATATTCAGGACAAGAAACTTCTATCCCCATTTCAGTCAGGATTCCGAGCAGGGCATCGTTGTTCCTCAGCTGTAGTAAAGGTTTTGGATGACATAAGGAGGGAATATGATGCTGGTAACATCACATTGCTTAGTTTGCTTGATTTTTTAAAAGCATTTTAATATTTGTGTCAAAAACTCAAGCTCTTATTCGGATTCAGTATAAGTGCTGTCAATTTAATCTCTAGTTACTTGTCTTATTGGTTGCAAAAACTTAAAGTTGTGAATAATTTTTCGCCGAATCAATTGGTACTAAGTGGTGTTCCATAAGGTTCTATTTTTGGTCTACTTTTATTCTTATTATTTATCAATGACTTATTTTCTGTCTGCAAACACTCTTCTGTTTATGAATATGTTGATGATGTTCAGCTGTATCTTTCTCGGAGCATTGAGCTACTTGATGATCTTTGTTGCAGATTGAATGAAGATTTCAATAACATCAGTGAGTGGTCCAAAGACAATGGTCTTCAATTGAATGCAGCCAAATCGTATGTTCTACCTATATGTAAATATAGAATTAGTGTTGATAATATCCCTGACTTGTGTATTGGGTCTAACAAGCTCAAATAAGTTCTTTTTGACTTTAAGTTATTTATTTATTTATTTATTTATTTATTTATTTATTTAGATCAAAATAAGGTGTACAATAAGACAAGTCTTTAATAGTACAGCAAATGCGGAATTTAAGAGTTGAGATAATTTACTTAACAGCTATACAATTTCCTTAAAGCTATAAATTAAAAATAAAAAGGAAATGAATGTGCGACAATTACACTGAACATTATTATTTTAAAATACAATGAATATAAAAATCAATAAAATCAAGGAAGAATTTAAACATTTGAATGAACAGAAAAGGTTAACGAAAAAAAAGCGAGCAGAATAGAAGAGATGAGGAAAAAGAATAACTGGAAAAGATCAGAAAATTTAACTTTCATTCGAGTGAAGAAAAGCAGGTAATAAGTGCATGCTTAAAGCTGACTCCACTAGTAATATTTTTCAAATAGTAGGGTAATGAATTCCAAAGGCAAATGGTGCTAATGAAAAAGAATCTACTACTATTGAGATATATGTGTCTAGGAACAATGAGGTTTGTAGATCGTACGGATTGAAAAAACTGTAATTTGTCAAAGAGGTATCTAGGGCGTTGAATATAAATGAGTCTTTGTAAAAAGATTATATTACGGATATTCAAATACTGTTCTAAGCAACATCCAAGAATATCTTTACTTTTTAAAGAAATATGGTCAAATTGATTTCTATTGATTTTATAAACATACCTAGCAGCACAGTTAAATGCTACTTGAAGTTTGTGCTGGGAATGAGAATCAAGTTTACTATAAACGACGTCTGCAAATGTTATATGAGGTACTATTAGTTGCATCACAAGTTTTCGCCGAGTTTCAAGGGGGGTAAATTCACAAGATGCAAGTAGATACCGTAGAGTTCTTTAAATTTTACCCAATGTATGGTTAATGTGGTCAGTACAAGTGAGATTTGAATTTAGTATAAAACCAAGATTTTTTACTTTATTCACAAAGTCCAATTTATCAACTCCTATTGTTAAAGGCGGAATATCCACAAAACAAGAAACACTCCTCGCAACTGGCAGCACCTTAGATTTTAAGGGATTAATTAATAAAGAGTTCGAAACAGCCCATTTATTAAGCAGAGATAAGTCATGGTTTTGTCTATAGCTAAGATCTTCTAACAGTCCAGTAGGTCGAGAAAGGTATATCTGAATATCGTCAGCGTACGCGTGAACACTAGCATATTTACATATGGAGAAAACATCATTTAAAAAAATAGAGAAAAGAAGTGGACCCAAAATTGATCCTTGGGGAGCAGCGGCAGAAACAATTTCTAAAGATGAGCAATTATTTCCAACTTTTACCCGTTGCATTCTACCCTTCAGATAGCCAGGAAGTAGTTTTACGGCGCAGTCACTAAACTTAAAGAATTTTTTAAGTTTACTGCAAAGCAGATTGTGGTTAACAGAGTCAAAAGCTTTAGAAAAGTCAATAAGGCAGAGCAGAGTTAGCTGGTTGTCATCATTTGCTATTCTTAAATCGTCCATTATTTTCAAAGCAGCCGTCGAGCAACTGTGGCCTCTCCGAAAGCCGGACTGCAAAGGCGATAAGAGGTTATTTACCTCAAGATATTCAGAGATTTGATTGGACATTATTCTTTCAAAAACTTTACCAAGGGCAGGGAGTATACTAATGAGTCTGTAGTCTTTGGGTTCAGAGGCAGAAGTAGACTTAGCTACAGGTATGACCGTAGCAATTTTCCATAAGTCAGGGAATCGAGAACTTGTTATACAGTGGTTCAGTATATGAGTAAGGGGCGCTAAAATAAAATTAATTACTAACTTAATAAACTTAATGGGCATTTCGTGAATTCCTACTGCATTGGAACTAATTCTCATTATGCAATTAGCAACATAAAGTTCACTGACTGGTTGAAATTCAAAGGAGGGAAAGGCAAAATTACTAGTCAGATCTGGCAAATCTCCACTTATATTTCGTATAGTGTTGGAGCAATCATTAGAAAGGAAGAAGTTGTTAAGCAAATCAGGATCGAAATGACACTCGCTAGGTTCTTTTTTGAATACTCTATATTTTTTTAAGTTTTGCCATAGTTGCTTAGAGCTTAAGCCAGAGTTGAGCTTGCAATTATAAAATTTTGTTTTTTCTTCCCTAACCAATATAGTAGCTGCATTGCGAGCTCTTCTGTAATTATCCCAGTTTAGACTTGTTCTATTTTTTTCCCATTTTGAGTAGAGCTTATTCCTATTTCTTATAACTGACCATACACAATTAGAAAACCAGGGACAAGAATTATTAGACACTTGAATGGAACGTAACGGAACATGACGATCAAACAGAACATTTAATTTATTCATGAATACACTAAGTTTGTCATCTACAGAGGCATTCCAGATAATCCAGATAAATCATGAGATAAGGCAGAAAGATCAATTGACCTGTAGTCACGATACGAGAAACTGACCTGAGTCGGTCTCGCAACATTAATATTTAAACTGCAAAATATTAAGTCGTGGTCTGGCAAGAAATCCATTTGGTTAAATTTTATAACGTAAGAACAATCAGAGACTAAACAGACGTCAAGCAGGCTAGGCTCACAATCCTGCATATAACGGGTAGGAATGCCAAAATTCGTCACCTCAAGGCGACATAATGAGGACAAATAATAAAAGTTGTCAGTAGCAGAGTCTTTACGCAATAAATCTATATTAAAATCACCATAAACCAGGCAGAAATCGTAGTCAGTGATTCTAGTAGAGAGGTCAGAAAAAAAGGGCTCAGGACAATTACACCTATGCGGGTTATAAACACAAGATATCAAGATTTTCTTATTATTGCCAATGATTTCAACATTAATATATTCACAAACATCAGTATTTTTATTCACAAACTTGACATTAAGACCGGACTTACAATAAACAGCAACGCCACCACCACTTCTACCCCACCTGTCATTACGAAAAATAAGTGTCGAAAATTCGAAATCTGGGCTTGTATATAAATTCGTCTCTGTCTTGTACTGATCATATTAATAGTGTAGTCAAAAAAGTGTATTATGTCCTTCTTAATTTGAGAATGTCTGCTAGTATTACTCCTGTCAATATTAAACATAAATTGGCAATACAGTGGTACTACCTGTGATAACTTACGCAGAATTGGTGATGGTAAGCTTGACTCCTCTTTTCTGTTAAGACTACAAATTGCTTTTAATCATGCTACACGCTATGTATTTGGTTTGCTCAAATTTGATCACTTATTTAGTTATAAAAATGTCATACTTGGGTGCAATCTACTATCTTACCTTGATGCCAGAAACTGTATTTATCTACATAAGCTGATTCACACAAAAATACCTTCCTACTTATATAATAAACAGCAATTTAGCTTATCTAGAAGAAGTAATGTTCTTATAATTCCAAGACATGCTTCAAATTCAAATTCATCGCGCTTGTTTTCCATTCATGCCATCAGACTGTGGAATGCTCTGCTGCGCGGACTGAGAGAAGTGACAGTGAGAGGTACCTTTAGGCAATCTATTCTTACTTATTTTTCTTCCCTCTAATTATTCTCTTCACTTTCTTGAAATTCTTAAAATTCATTAATTTTTATTGTATGTTGCGGTAAATTTTTAATGTGCTATTATATATATATATATATATTATATATTATCATATATAATATAATTTATATATTATCATATATAATATAATATATATATATTAATTGCAGAGCAAATTATAATCTTTTTTAAACTTGTAACGTATCCTTAGTTAAGTTAATTCACGAAAGAGTTTTTATCATATCTATATTTAATGTATTTATGTTGTACTATAAAAGAACTTAGTTCTTACTGAACTAAATTTTTTGAATTTTGAATAAATGTAATGAAATGAAATGAAACTACTAGAGAAGGAAGATGTGTGTAAAATGTATTTGATGTGTTACAGTCCAAGTATAAGATCACTATGAATAGTCTTATATTAAAAAGTAAAAATTTGTAAATTTTGAGTTGTGATTGTTTTGTATTTATTGTGCGATATGTTCGAGAAAAAACTACACAATAAAATACCAACTCATTGAAAATAGTGAGAAAAAAATGTTTAATCAATTTTACGACTATTTAATTTTACTTTGGAACAAAAAACAAAAAATTGTTGAAATTGTTAAAATTGTCACAAAAATAAAATAATTAATTAAATAGTATACATAAATCATTTATTACTTAGGGGCTGTTCATAAGCTGCGTTACATGTTTTTGGCCGATTTTTTTTTTACAAGATTCAAATGCCACTGAGCTATCACACGTTTTGCACTTCACTAAAGTTGCTGCAGTAGAAAAAACTAGAAGAAAGCAATGTTTTTTAAGATCTTCCTCGACTTCAAGCGAAGTCGAATCATTCAAGTTGATTTTTTTCGCTAATGCACTAAACGCTCTTACTTTCGTTTTTCGATCCTATGGCAGTATTCTGTTTCTTTTATTTATTTATTTTTTTTTTTTATGTATATTTTTATTTACCCGAAGATATTAATAGTAATACAATGCACATAGTAATACAATAGAGACCGAAACAGTTGCCGCTCTCCGCTCAGCGCAGGTAGCTAAAAGGCGCGCAAAACTAAGTTAGAGTTACGGTCATTCAACGACCTGTAACTTCGTTAGTTTTGCTCCGAATAACCTAAAAATTTGATACAATATTCTTCAAATGTTGTATTTTCAGAAACAAAAATATGGAAAAAAAAGGAATTTTGCACTTGGCTGTATTGTAAGCTTTATTTCAGAGAACAAAATATTTTATTTTTTACAAATATTTTTTGAATTTTTCACAAGTTGTCACAAAGTCTTCACCCTTTTACCCCCCCTCCCCCCATGATGTCAAGTCACACTCTTATTTTCTAGAATTTTTGGATTTTTTGTTTTACATTTTAGCAATTTGTTACAAAAAAGAATAGTTCACGCTATATTTTTGATATACAATATCATATATTAAAACATTATTATTGAAAATCAGAGAAAATTATTATTATCATAGGAAATTTTTAATAGGGAAGTGTCTCCAGTTGTGAACACACTTGCGTTTTTCGATCATAACTTTTTTCAAGTCAATATCTTGCAATAGTTCGTACAGCAGTGGATAGCTAGAGACATCAGCTTACTTTTTCCTAAAGTAACTATATAGATTCAGTCGATCAGGAATATTTTATTATCAATTTTGTGAAGGTTTCATTTTAAGCCAAACAAATATTTGTACCCGGTTGTTGACACCCTTGTAAAATCGCTATTAATTTAAAAAAAATAAAGTAAAATGCGTGAATAAATTAAAAAAAAAAATATAAGTAGGAAATGCAATGCTAGCACGTGAAATAGCTGGCTGTCATGCCATCGCACGTCAAATGCACGAAACGATCACAAACTTTGCAATGGATAGAATTTGCGGCCGTAAATTTTTTTGGCAAGAGCGCAAAACAAATCAAACAGAAGTCGATGTCTTCGTCATCTTCTGGAGTGTCTTTTTTTGAGGGAACACTGAAGCTCGCTTGGTTTTGCGCCCAGCTGCCTTATCCGCTTTCTCTCGCAAAAGCACAACGCTTTCCGGAGAAGTAAGCACACTGATTTGCATTGATTTGCGACCGCAATTCGAACGATTCTTCGGAAGGATTCCTTAAAAAAGGCCCGATTTTATCCAAGAGTGAAACGGCCAAAATCACGAACGAATTTCAACAAAACGCTATCTTCAAAGGAAGGAAGGTCATCAAAATTTGCTTCGACTTTCCTCAAGTACCGGATTAAACTGGTTCGAGGAAGGCAATATGTTTTGGCTCTCGATATGATGGACTGCTTGTCCTTTAAACAGCGCTTAATGGCATCGACCAGCGCATTCAAAAATATACAAAAATTCATAAAAACACTGCTAAAATTTGTTACGTTAACATAAACAACGATATTTGACAGTTTTCTGGCCAAACTCACGCTTTAACCTCTAAAAACAAGGGTGTCCACAATGGGGTACATGAGAGTGACCACAACTGGAAATGGTAGCCATTGTTGTTTTACTCAGCAGATTAACACAACACAAACATTTCACTAGAACTTGATATCACATCATAAAGTACACTAAATATACTGCATCACAAAGTGTAACACTCACCTCTTTCCGATGTTTTGCTTGGATTTATCGAACTTGGGAAATGGAAAATATTAGAAACGCTTCAAAGTTTTCACGATTTTTTGCTTGCAACAAGAAACCATTTGCGTGTTTACGCTTTGCTATTTGCTCAGATCATGTGTGCTGTCAAACTGCAAGTTTGACATTAATCAGTTTCGCCGCATCTGTCAACTGTCAAAAAATAGGTTGAGGTGTCCACAACCGGAGCATGTCCACAGCCGCAGACATTAAAAAAAAACGGAATGGCCATTTCAGCACTCGAAAGGACTTTGACCGAGCTTCTTATGATCAATTGTGTTGTGTGTGATGTGAAAATGTTTGCACACAAATGATCGAGAACTGGACCTACATGTTTTACGCCGACTCCGAACGGCTTATGTTCTCAAGAAGCTTTTCATGGCAGTTTTTACTCTCTGAGACTTGCCATTGTCTGCAGAGAGGTGACGGCCGAACAGAAAAATTAATTCAATTGAAAAAACTTTCTGTGTCAGATGGAGGATTCGAACCTGGGTTCACTGGCGTAAGAGTCACACACTCTACCCACTACGCCACGGCCGCAGACATTAGCCTACTTAAAAACATTGAGATCTCGTTAAGATAATTTTTGTTTTCCTGAAACGCTGGTACCATTTTTGAACGCTTGCAATCAAAGTTAATCCCTTAACTATGTCAGCATTGTCATAGTCAGAAATGCAATCAGAATCTACTTCTACTTTTTTTCACCAAAATGCGTTCTCAACATATTTATTGTGACGTAAGAAACGACCGACCTGCCAGCATGTTAAATTTTTTATTTACTTAATTATTTAAAAAATATTCAATCCTTATCCAAAAAAACAAAATATAAATCGCCAAAGAACTTAAAATGTAATAAAAATGCTAAAAAAAATAGTTACATAAAACATAAAGGTTGAAATAAACCTTTAACTCAAAATTAATAAAATTCCAACTCGATAAACAATGTATTCCAACTAGCTCAATGACAACTTCTGCGTTTAATTTAACCATTCATTATTTATGCATTCGCTGAAATGTCAATGTAAGCCAAATATAATAAAGTTTATATTGTGCTTAGCACAGCAAAAAAGAAAACAAAGCATACTTTGCGGCTCATTTTGTGGAGTTTTATCAATAAATCAATGATAAATCGATTAATGCGACACAACACAAAGCTTAACAAATGTTTTCAATGGCTTTTAATGACCAAGCATTATATTAACCACAATTATTGTCAGCATTAGAAATTTTCAGCCCATAAAAAGTAAGAACAACAAAACAAAGAAAAGTAAATAACAATAAACTTAACTCAACTGCAGCTAATTTTGACCAAATATGTGTAATAATATTATTTATGAATGCAAAATTTATTATTGTTGTTGCTTTTCTGTTTTTCTTGCTAATGCGTTTATAATATTATTTTTGTATGAATTGTTGATTTTATTTGAAAATTTCAAAGAATAATTTATAATCATTGTGCAAAAAAAAAAAAAAGAAATATCTCAATAACTGACTTCTTAAAAAAGTTTACGCATTGAATATAAAGCCTTTTTCCAGTTATAGCATAATTTTCCTAAAACAAAATTATGCAATAAAATTCTCTAAATAATATAAAAAAAACTCTCTACTCAAGTCAATCAGCTGATAAATATCAAAGTTATTCAATGTATACATACCAACATAAAATATGACGCACCCTGTATAAATAAGAACTTATTATTTTGAAGTAAAATTTTGTCATTTGACAGTAATTTTACAAAAGCTGTCATTCAAAACAAGCAGCGCAAAATTTTGCTTTTGCGGTAATATTTAACAATGTGCTACATATATCAAAATACTCGTAGCACATTTCCAAACGTTGAATATTCATTATGGTGTTGATTTTGTCATTGTGTCAATATGTTGACTAGTATCGATTAGAATATTTAGCATGCCAAAAAAAAAATAAAAATTTTAAAACTTTTTGCCTGAATGTATCAGCAAATTCCACTTTTACAGCCATCAATAAAATTGCTGGAATTTTGATACATTTTCATGCTGTTTTGAATAAAGTATCGATATTTTGTTTATCTTGCTATTTATTTGATGCGTATTTCAAGTCAAATTGTTCACTCGAAATTTTTCATTTATATTTAAATATAAATCTTTATAAATCTAACAAATTGGCTTGTTTAAGCCAATAAAATACCGAAAAGAGCCACTTTTCGAGTGCTCACTAATTTTTGTTTAATTAACTGTATAATTTTTTATTTTTTTTTTATTCTGTGTTTTTTATTGTGCTTTCGTTTAAGCCATTAATTATGTGCCGTTTTTGTTTATTGTTCTTTGTTAATGTATATAATTGTGGGTGTGGGAAAGCTTATGTGTGTGTGTTTTGATACTCAGAGTTAAGGTGAAGGTGAACTACAAACAATAACAAATTGTAAAGATTCAAAAAAGAGCTCTTTGAATTTTAAAAATAAAACAAAAATCTTAACCTCACAGCGCAAGAAACTGAATTTTTATATCCATGTTTATCTAACATAAAATAAAGTTGCCAAAATCTGTGCAATGGTTTATAAAGTTTAATGGCTACGACTTAAAAGATGCTTGAATCTCATTAAAGCATTTGTGTGTTTATTTAAACAATTTTGAGGCATAATTTTATACAACTGGCAATTATTTTCTATCCTTGATTTTTGCCAACTCTGTTCATATTTCTCATAAATATATTTAATTCTAACTGAAAACAAGATCTGTTTGAAGAACTGTTGAATATGAATATGAATATGAATATGAATATGAATATGAATATGAATATGAATATGAATATGAATATGAATATGAATATGAATATGAATATGAATATGAATATGAATATGAATATGAATATGAATATGAATATGAATATGAATATGAATATGAATATGAATATGAATATGAATATGAATATGAATATGAATATGAATATGAATATGAATATGAATATGAATATGAATATGAATATGAATATGAATATGAATATGAATATGAATATTTATATGAATATGAATATGAATATGAATATGAATATGAATATGAATATGAATATGAGTATGAATATGAATATGAATATGAATATGAATATGAATATGAATATGAATATGAATATGAATATGAATATGAATATAAATATGAATATGAATATGAATATGAATATGAATATGAATATGAATATAAATATGAATATGAATATGAATATGAATATGAATATGAATATGAATATGAATATGAATATGAATATGAATATGAATATAAATATGAATATGAATATAAATAGGAATATTAATAGGAATATGAATATAAATGCGAATATGAATCTAAATAGACAATCACACAATTTGGGTGCTTTCGTTCAATTAAACACAACTTTTCCATTTCTCAATAGAGTTCCTTCAGCAATAGCTTATTTTTTTTTTTTGAAAAAATGCAGATTTTTAGCGAAAAATATAAAATTTAAAAAAATATTTTGGTTTCTTAACAAAATTGACTTTAGTTTAAATTTTTCTGAACAACAACGATTATCTTCAAAAATTGAATTTATTCCGACAAAACTAACAGATCAATCAAAAAATGATGAAGGCATTGTTTGTAGGGAATTATTGTTGGTTCGAGAGATATATGCAATTAAGTGGAACCAACTTTTTTTTTTGTGGAAAAAACTACAGTGGGCAATATCTCTAAAGCAGAGTGACAGAAAAAAAAATAAAAATATGTTGGAAATAAGCAACCTATTTTACATGATAAATGGATAGTAGAATTCATGGTACATATTGGCTGTAAGTTAGTGTTATTATTATGAGTATGAGTAAAGCTTCTTGAAAAGCTTTTTGAGAACATAAACCGTTTGGAGTCGGCATAAAACTTGTAGGTCCAGTTCTCGATAACAGAACGGTAACAGACTCAACAGACACAATTGATCATAAGAAGCTCAGTCGAAGTCCTTTCAAGTGCTGAAATGACCATTTATATATATATATATATATATGTATATGATTATAATTGTGATCAGGGACGTAAATAGCTTTTGGTTCTGGAGGGCTCGTAAAAAATAACCTCATTAACCGCCGCGGTGTGATTCTGTCAGCCGATTGCGATGATTTTTTTCAGGAATTACTTATTTTGATCCCTAGATCACAATTTCTGAGTTTAATAAAAAACAAAATTCTGGTTTCCTGGAAAATGGGTGTGCTTTAAAGCAGTGATGCACAGTGTTGGCAGAGCTTCCAATACGAGCGCAACACTTTTTGCCTTAGCATGTATGTACAAGCAAAACATACATTGAAAAAACCATTTGCGCATGAGATGTTTACTGCTTGAAGTACAAACAGAAACTGATTCTCTGCTAGCGTCGCAGAAATTCGCTAGCTTCGCACATACGACTTGTATATGAAAGCCGAGTGGCTCCGTAAAGCTCCCTTGTGCATCACTGCTTTAAAGCAACGTTGGGCTTAAATGTGTTATATTTGTACTTGAAATGAAGCTTTTATTTGTTGAACTTTTAGTTTGAACTTTTGGCTTTATATTTCTGTCAAAATTTGCTAAATATCATCTATGTGTAAATTTACTACACTGTAAACAAAAAATGTCCAAGAAATATGATTTTTTCATACACTCACACTCATACACTCCAAAGGTACGTACACCTCTCCTCCTCAAGAAAGTCAATGGTTTGTTTTCTGCATTGAAGCACAATAAAATAAACTTTGTGTCCCCAAGTCAAAAGCTTAATTCGTTGATTTCTGAGTTTTTTTTTAAGTTAGCGTTGCTTTAAAGCAACACCGGCATTTAATAGGTTAAACGAGTTTTCTTTTAAAGCCTAACTTTGTTTAAACGTCGAAAAACTATGAAAGAAGACGCTATGGTATGTCAAATATGTATTTATATTTACAGTATGTATATACATATAATGTATAATGTACGTAATACATATAACATATAATATACATATAATGTACGTACCTTCGGACTTCCCCCATATCTGCGCCACTGACTATGATTATAATTATATGTGTATTACACCGGACTGGAATTAACATTCCACCGTTTTTGGTCCAAAAAGATTTTTTTTTAATCGATGGAAATTCCACGAATCATTTTTGATTCTCCTGAAGTTTCTTTATGGTCAAAAAATCATATTTTTTAAATGTAATTTTTTATTATTCACTGAACTTATATCCAAATTGGGTAAAAAAAGATAATATATTAATCAAAAAGATTTTTGTCGCATAAGATGAATTAGAAAATTATGTATTACTACTATAAAATCCTGTCCTACGACGGGTTGGAAGCATGAACGTTAAACTTTTATTATTTTTTGCCATTATTACTGTGCTTTTACAAAACACTGTTCTGAAAAATGTTCAGCCTGAAAGTAGGCACATACATAAAAGGCAAGTATGTCAAATAAATTGTCTGTGCATATTTTCAGGCTGAACATTTTTCAGGACAGTAAATGTTGGCAAGAAACTGTAATAATCGCAAAAAATAATTACAGTTTGAGCGATATTAGGTGCAGAGCACTATGCTGTCCTTTTATATATTAAACATACAACTTTCATTGACATCCAAAAATTAAATTTTTTAGCAATTGTTAAAACACATTTTCTTCAAAACCTCTCTAGAAGCTGATGTGCTCATTGTTTTTTTTATGAATTTCGTCTTATTAGGAAGTTATTGATATTTTCTTTTCATCCAATTCAAACAAAATCTTTTTTTTTTAATTCTAGACTTAAATATTTTTTATGAATTTGAATAATATTCGAGTTTGATATCATATTAATTGAAAAATGTTGAATTGTCACAAAATCTAGGTTAATAAACTAACCCATGTGGCAGCTAAGGGTTAATATTAATATCATTATGAAAAGTTCTGACACTTAAGTTAATCACTTTGACATGCCAAGCATGTTAAACGATGCGTCCAAGGGTAAAAAAATGATTTAATAATAAAATTAAAGCGCCTAAATGCACGCAATAATTAGCTAATTGGTGTGTATTAATTATATGTGTATCAAATATAATTAAATTAATAAGCTATTGCATACTATTGCAACAACAACTACAATAACAACAACAAATTTCTTCAGTGCTACCAATATATTTCAAATTGCTGCTGCTGTCTGTCTCAAGCTGCTGTTTGTGACAGCAATATACGCCATACAAAAACTAATGTGATTTATGATTGCTGTGGTTGTTGTTGTCACAGAACACAGAAAAAAAACATCCATTGAGTGCAATTGATGAAGAGTAACTGTTTTTAATTAATCATGCTGGCGTTAAGCTTTTTAAGCAGTCCTGACAACGTCTCTTTCTTTCACTCATCCTCCCACACTTGTAGAGTTTCTGTCAGGGTTGCCAAGATTCAATAATTTGTGAAAATTCTGCAAAATTTTATTATTTCGGAAAAAATAAATCCAACGTTGGGTTGTACTTTAAATTTATAATAACTTAATTTTTCTATGGCCTTTATTCATAAAATTTAACTGAGTTTCGTAGAATTCATAGCACCAATTATTAACAAAAATGTATTGGTTATGATACGAATAGCAGCAATATAAATGTGACATAATTTAAGAATCACTTTGCATTTGATTTTTGTTTTCTCTGTTTCAAATTTTTGAAAAAAGTTGTTGTTGTTGTTTCGGTTAATGTTGTTGACAAAGATCCAACGAGCTGTGAACAAAAGTTACGCTTTCAAATTACTTTTCATGGCAACACTGGTTGCTTTAAGTGAATAATTAAGAAATTTTGGCGCTGGGAAATCAAACAATTAAATGAGCGTTAAGCAATCAACCGTTACTCAAATGTAGGTGTAGAAAGAACATCATTATAATCATCATTATCAGAAAATTTAACTTGTATCCCACAGCGTTTATTTGTATTTCTTTATAAGCAAACACACACACATACATACACACTCAAACACTAACTTGCGCACAGCATTAAATAGTCGCATTTAGTGCACACTCTATGCACAGCATGTTGTAAATCCTTGAATTTGTAAGGACAACAAATTTTGAATTGTTTGAATGCGAAACACATTTGTATGTTTGTGTTTTTGTTTTATGTTGTTGTAGTTTTTTGTTTTTTTTTTTTTTTTTTTTTTTTTGTTTATGTTCTTACATTATGTTTCTTGTACTTTTCAGTAGCTCTGAAAGATTTTGTACAAAATAAAGAAAAGACCAACTTTGTGTTGTCGTTGTTGTTTTTGTTATAGTTTTCTCTTTGTATATTGTTCATTTGCGCTTCACTGACTTCAAATAGTTTTCTGCGATTTCCTTGTTTGTCTTGCAACTCAAGCATATGCTGAGAGCTAGCTATAGTTTTGAATAAAATTTTTGTACAAAGTAAAGTTATCGATATAAGCAAAATAAAAAAAAAAATCTTACATAATAAAAAATTTTTAACCTTTGAAGCGTGGGTTCTTTTATAAGACGCTTGCAGAAAATAGTTCAAAAATAATCATTGTTCAAAAATAAATAAAAAAAAACTTAATAAAAGAATTAAATAAAAAAATAAAAATAAAAAATAAAAATAAAATAAAAAAATTAAAATAAAATAAAAATAACATGAAACAAAAAAAAGAATAGCAAAGAAGTAAAAATTAAGAAAAAAAACCTTGGCGATCAAGCCACCGGGCTTGAAATAATACAAACAATAGGTTTAACCTTTGAAGCGCCGGTTCTTTTATACGATGCTCTCAGAAAATAGTTTGAAAATAGAAAAAATTAAACAAATTAAATAAAAAAATAAAAAAGATAAAAAAATATAAAAAATAACAAAAATCAAAAAATAATTAAAAAAATTAAAAAAAAATTAAAATAAAAAAAATACAAAATGAATAAAAACAAAATAAAAATACAATAAAAATACAATAAAAATAAAATAAAAATAAAACAAAATAAAAACACAGGTGCGTCGTTGTACACACGAGAGAAGCGAAGCTTTTTCGCAGTTTCATAGATTTGAAAACTTAAATTCAAAAACTTACAATAGCATAAGATAAATTAAATAATATATTAAAGAACACACACGAAACAAAATTTAACAAACATTTGTAATACCTTGCCGATGTCATGCATGTTTTAGTTAATTCCATATTAATTGATATTATCAATTTTTTTAGCACTTAAAAAACACACTTGTCAACGCACTTGTGGGCATTGCTACGTATTCACAACACCGATGCTGGTGACATCTTGGGGCAAGTAAAAGCAAATTGTTTGTTGTAGTATAGCTAATACACAATCCTCCATCTATTGATAGATGGTGACGATCTACTGCAGCATAGCGGAAGTCATTGATGTAACCCTCATTTGCAGAAGGATTCTGCGTAGGATAGAAAACTGGAGGGTCGTGGATAGGCTAACAATGTCTGACCACAGATCCATTCAGTTTAAATTCAAGTACGGAATCCGACACCTACGGAATAGCAAGAAATCAGGATTCCCAAGAATACAGATCGTGAGAAATATAAGGCGAAGTTGAGGGAAACACTGACCCAGAAAGCTATAAAAATAGCAGGGTATACAGCGGAAGTGGAAGCCATGTCAAACATCTTTGTTCGGTCATGGTTAAAGCTTACGAGGTGGCATGTCCTACATCTTCAGTAGACGAGGGTGATCCGGTGCCATGGTGGGGCACGGAACTCGAATCTCTGAAGAAGAAGGTTAGGAAGGCCTTCAATCTGTTATACTTAACATTGAATTAACAACTATTTCTATCAAAGCATTGTGGCCTGGTGGATAGTATGTTGAACTCTTAATCAGTGCGTATGGGTTCAATCCCCCACGGCGGGCCTAAAAATATTTTTAATATTTAATGTTAAAGTATTAAATTTTCTTGTTATAATAAGCGCTAGCAACAAAGAAACTATCGAAATTTCCAAGGGAAAATTTATCGAAAGTTTTCAAGATTTCACTCAGTCAAATCACAGAACGAGGCGTAAAAAGCTTGTCTTCAAAAAAGAATAACAAAGAAGTAAAAATAAAGAAAAAAAACCTTGGCAATCAAGTCGCCTGGCTTGAAATACGAAAAAAATTTAAAAGTGTTATTTTCCAAGGAGAACAGGGTAGCTTTTAATGGGTAACTCCATGGACTCCTCACTCTGCAAAGCCCCTAGTTTTGAATTAAAAACAAAAATTTGTTTTCATAACCTGTTGCCGCCGTCAAAGTCTTAGTTGTGAAGGGTTAACAAATTCAAGTTCTCTTTGTAAAAATTCTTGCCCTAAATTTTTGATGGCGAATTAAGATTGACGACTAAAAGATTACTAAAACTTTCAACCAAAAAATAAATCAGCTCTTGGCCTAAATTTATTTATTTAAAAAATATTCTTCTTGTACATATATATTAATTGATATTAAAAATTGCGAATTTATTTACGTCAGACTGTTTCCGCATAGCTAGAAATAAGCAAAACTTTTCGGAAGTCAGAACATTTGTGGAAGGAATTTAAATGAAAATAAAAACCAGAAATTGCAGCGTAAAACTTATGGGGCGAAAAAAATATAAACTTTGCTGTCATTAATTAAAACTGCAGCTATGAATGGCCCGGCCCACACAATGGCTTTCTTCAAGCTCACAACATTTTACTAGAAATTATTGGCAGAGTTGCCAATGCAATACAAAAATTAAAAGTTGTTAATAAAAAATCAATTAAATTTGATTTTATAGTCTGCTACAAAAATATATCAATCTATCTATACTATTATATGAAATTGAAGTGCAAATTTTTACTTCCAGGGCAACTCCCAAAATACTGGGTCAATTTTTATGAAATAAGTTGTAAAATGTCATATTTGTGCTATGGCACAGCATAGGGTATTTTTATTTCGAAATTTTAATAATAAGTATGTAATTAAAGCATTAAGTTTTTTAAGAAATCATTCCCAATGCCGCGAATTGTTTGATAGTTTTCTTTTCATGTGTTTGTGTTGTGAGAGTTTCAGTAAACTCCATATTGTTCTCTACTCTTCTCTTTTTCTGCTCAACTTGCACAGTACAACATAAAAAAACAGATAAGCTTCACGCAAGGCGAAAAGAGAGATACATATAAATGCAGTGCTAAGCTGCAAAACAAAAATATGTTTTTTAATTCGTTTAACATGCATAGCTTCAAGGGCTATGTCACACGGTGATCGTTTAAACTGCTTTCACACGGTTTTGTTGTTGCTTTCAATAGAAACGGCCAAAAAGAAACAGCGAGAGTGAGAGCAGATAAGCACATTGTAGAGCGATCAAAATTTGTTTATTTCTGAAAGCAAGGCGATTGACTGAACACTTTTAGCGTGTTTAGGATTTTTTTTTTTTATGAAGTTTTTGCGCTCTATCTCTCTCGACATGATAGAAAAAATTTTTTGTTTTTTTGTGAGAGGGCTAAACTTTGGACAACTGGTAGTAACCTCGAAGTCGTATAAAAAAATTAAAACAAAAAATCTATTTCACATTTGTAGACGTGTATAATCGAATAAAGAAAGTCGAAAAATAAGGACCACCCTATTGCTCATGAATTTAACTTCCAAAGAAAAGTAGAAAAAACTGAATTAATTAATTTATTTTTAATGTTAATAAACAGCTGAGCGCAAAAAATGACATATACGTCAACATATAAAAGATCTTTGATGATAAAATTGATATCTACCGGAAAGATACATACTTTTCTTTGAGCAACTCAATAACATTTCAAGTACATCAACGAGTAAAAATATGAATACTTAAAAAATGAAAAACTTAAAGATTTAATAAAATATATCAAAATTTAACTCGGTAAAAATATTATTATGTTTTGGATAATTTAAAAAAAAAAAATTTTAAAAAAAAGTATTAATAAAATAAAAGATTATTTTTATAACTTTTTATAATGAAAACTAATTAATTTTTTTAAAGTATTGTGTATCATTTGTTAATTTTATTCTATAATTTCCTAAATAAGAAATTATTCAGCAAATCATGTCGTTTCCACGTAAAGCTGGCAACTCTGCTCTACATTGCCTTAACTCTCTCCAGATCTACTTCTGAAGTTGACACACCAAACGGAAGTGCGACCGCGTAATTTAAACAATTAAAAAGTTTTTTATCCACGCTGCGGCTGCAATTTCATTAAATTTTTTTTCTGTTTCCTACCATTGTGCTGTTGTTGCTTAAAGTTTTTTGTGCTTAAGGCCTTTTATTTTATAACTCAAAATATTAAAATATAAAACAAAATTATGAACGACCCAGAATTGTTGAGTGCTTTGGTGAAACGGATGCAACCACATAATTGCAATAATAAGGCCAGAGCATAAAAAGAAACATAAATATAACAAAAACAAGCGCAACGCAATGTGGTGACAGCAGTTAAAACGCGGTAAATATAAAAAGGCAAATACACTGCGGATAGAAGTTAACTCAAAAAACTTTGTTAAAGCTTTGCTTTTTTTGTAAAAACATTTGAAAAAATAAAAAATTTATCATTTAAGTAACTAGCAGCGCCTGAGAAATTCTAAAAATATGTTTAAATTTAATAATTAAATATTAAGTGAACGTTTCTCATATGTTAAGTCGTGTTCATATGAATCGTCTAAATTTATAAGTGCCTTAAAGTATGCAACAATTTCATGTTTAACACTATGATGTTATGCTGACCACTAAAATAATCGCCTGACCAATTAGATATAACTTACTTTTAGTTAATTTATACATAAATACATTTCATTTACAGCACTGTAGTAGAAAAGCCTACAAATATGCAAAATTTTCTCTTCATTACATAAGAAGGTTTAGAAAATCATTTTAAAAATATAGGTAATTAATGCAATGGTAATTCATTTAACTCTAAGTATGCCTTCCAGCACAAGATAAACTATTCTTCCCTCTTTGCCTTCGAGCATTTAAAAGAATATTTGTAACACGCCAAAATGTATGCAACATATTTATATTTGAATTATGTACTTATTCACGTACTGTACTTAATACCAAGTCGTTTTTTGCATATTGTGCATAACATTTACAGGTGTTTGTAACGTGCTAGGTTGTAAAACATTAAATAAAAAAAATTATCTACAAACTTTTATACCTTCTAGTTTGAGTTCGAAGACACTCAAAGGAGCTTTAAAATAATTCTCTTATAAAGTGTTAGTAACAAAACTTTGGTTCACTGAATTACTGGCAGAAGGAAGGTGAATCCCCATAAAGCTTACGTTACACATTAAACACAATTTTAAGCGATTTTAACACAGGGTGAGTAGACATGCTAGAAGACATGGTGAGTAGCATCTAGAATATGTGTAAAAATATTGCAACCTAGAATTTAAGCTTGAACTCAATTGAAATTTAAGTTAAGTGTTTGTTTAATTAAGGATTATAGGTTAGTGAAGAAGCACTTGAAAATATAAGTTAAGCGAATTGAACTGTGAGGAAGGTTTGATAACATTTTTAAATAAGCCAAATAATATATAGGAGTATTCACGATGCGAAATTTTTGATAGTACAAAATTTTTTTTAAAGTATTTATTTGCCTATAGTTTATATAGGGTGTGGTTAGGTAATGTGTAACATGGGGTGATGTGTAACACGGCAATTTTTCGTACAAATTGTTAACATATGAGTGAATAAACAACTGCAATATGTTTCTTTTGAGAGCATCCAGTTTTTCATAAGTGTTGAAAGTAGGCAGACATACATTTCATTAGATTTCTTAAAAATGAAATATTTAATGAAGTGAAATATTTAAAAGTTAAAAGTTCTTTCAAATTTACAAAAACTAACGTTTCGGATATAATTTTCCTCCAATTTTTAAAGTCGGTAGATGTAGAATGTAGTATTGTTTAATATCTTTAAAAGTAACGAAAGATTTTACATTAATTGATTTTAGATTTTAAATTAGACTTTAAAATATTTTAAAATTACAAAAAATAGCGTTTCAGATAAAATTACCTTCAAATTTTAAAAGTCAGTAGATGTAGAATGTGGTATTGTTTAATATCTTTAAACACAACGAACGATTTTACATATTTTCACATTGTGGTAAAACTCCTTACAGTGAGGTAATGTGTAACACTCACGGTGTGGTGATGTGTATCACATCTTAAACATTATAATTGCCTTTAAAGAGGCAACAATGTCAAACTCTGAAATGCAATCACATCAACGGCATTAAAAGAGATCGGCCCAGTTTATACTACTATTCAGCCCAGACCAAAATCCAATCGTGGAAGAAAGTCAATGAAAGCTGTGTTCTAACAACGCCACAGAAACGTTTACAGTTCCAGGTGCAGAAAATTTCATTAAGTTCTTATCATAATATGTACTTTTGCTATTTTGTCAAAATAAATATAAAAAATTAAAGTTTCTGGTCTTTAAACCAATATTTTGTTGATGTTACACATCCCCCCACTGATTTGAAAAGACCCAAAAAAAAAACACATTTGAAATGTTTGTTCTATTTCATCCATTTCTCAAAATATTCAACAGTCATGAAAACACTTACTTCAAATTGGTTCCTCTTCAAAGGATAGACCTTAAAACCAATGAAAAATTAAAATACTTAACACTTTTATTGGAGCAAATAAAAACGTGTTACACATCACCATCCTTTAAACTACTTTATTTGACCGACATTTTTTTTTTAACTATGCATCAGTCACTAGTTTACGAAAAACATGAGTTTTATTTATTTGGGTTGTTGTTGCTGTGTTGTTGTTTTTTGTTTTCTTCAGATAAATAACATAGACTTTGAGCTCAACAAGTATAAGTCTTTAAAATTGCAGTAATGGTTATAGTAATGGTGATGGCAACGGTAATGGTAATGGTAATGGCAATGGTAATGATAATGGTAATGGTAATGGTACTGGTAATCGTAATGGTAATGGTAATGGTAATGGTAATGGTAATGGTAATGGTAATGGTAATGGTAATGGTAATGATAATGATAATGATAATGATAATGATAATGATAATGGTAATGGTAATGGTAATGGGAATGGTAATGGTAATGGGAATGGTAATGGTAATGGTAATGGTAATGGTAATGGTAATGGTAATGGTAATGGTAATGGTATGGTAATGGAAATATTAAGGGTAATGGTAATGGTAGTGTTATAAGTAATGGTGTTAATAGTGTTATAAGTAATGGTTATAATGGTAATGGTAATGGTAAGGATAATGGTAATGGTAATGGTAATGGTAATGGTAATGGTAATGGTAATGTTAATGGTAATGGTAATGGTAAGGGTAAGGGTAATGGTAATGGTAATGGTAGTGTTACGAGTAATGGTAATGATAATGGCGATAGTAATGGTAATGGTAATGGTAACGGTAACGGTAATGGTAATGCTAATGGTATTGGTAATAGTAATGTTAATGGTAATGAGAATGTAATGATTCGTTTCAAAAAACTACACGATGTTGCGTTCGTGTTGCGTGCGAATTTCAATTGATATTTTCTGAATTTCAAAAGAAATTTCTGAATTTAAGTTGATCTTTTCTGAATTTCAAATATAGTTCTGAGTTTCAATTTCTTTCTGAATTTCTGAATTTTGATCTTTTCTGAATTTCAGTGGATCTTTTTCTGAATTTCCAATGAAATTTTGCGAATTTCTATTGATATTTTCTGAATTTAAAAATTTAATTCTGAATTTCAATTGATATATTCTGAATTTCAGTTAATATTTTTTAAATTTCAAATGCAATTTCAGAATTTCAAATGATACATTATGAATATCAAATGGAACTCTGAAATTCAATTTATGTTTACTGAATTTCAAATAGAATTCTGAATTTTCAATGATCTCTTATGAATTTCAATTGATATTTTCTGAATTTCAGTTGATATTTTCTAAATTTTAAACGTAATTTCTGCATTTAAATTGATGTTTTCTGAGTTTCAATTGTTATTTTTGAATATCAAATGGAATTCTGAATTTTAATTGATTTTTCCTGAATTTCAATTGATATTTTCTGAATTTCAAATGGATTTTTTGAATTTTAATTGGTATTTTCTGAATTTAAAAGAGAGTTCTGAACTTCAATTTATTTTTCCAGAATTTCTAATGAAATTCTGAATTCAATTGATCATTTTCGTATTTCAATTGATATATTTTGAATTTCAAATCGAGTTTCGGAATTTCGGATGATCTTTCCGAATTTCAATTGATATTTTCTGATTTTCAAATGAAATTTTTACAATTTATAGATTTTTGATATTAAATTGATCTTTTTTGATTTTCAAATAGAGTTCTGAATTTCAATATATCTTTTCTTAATTTCAAATGTAGTTCTGATTTTAAATTGATCTTTGCTGAATTTTAGTTTATTCTTTCTGAATTTCAACTAGAGTTCTGAATTTCGAGTTGTATTTTCTGAATTTAAAATTGAATTCTAATTTCAATTGATATTTTCTGAATATCAAATAGAATTCTGAATTGCAATTGATCTTTTCTGAATTTAAATTGATATTTTCTGAATTTCAAATGGAATTTCTGAATTTAAGTTGACCTTTTCCGAACTTCAGTTTATACTTTCTGATTTTCAAAAGAAATTTCTGAATTTTTGTTTTTCAGAATTTTTTGATTTGCTGAATTTAAATTGATCTTTTCTGAATTTCACTTGATATTTTCCGAATTTCAAATGGAATTTCTGAAATATCATCAGAAACTTTTCTAAATTTCAAATGGAATTTCTGAATTTCTATTGATCTCTTTTGAATTTCAAATGGAATTCTGAATTGCAATTGTTCTTTTCTGAATTTCAATTGATGTCTTCTGAATTGCTATTGGAATTGGTGTAGAGTATAGGTATAAATAGAATGGCCAGCTGTTTGCACTTGACCTCGATTTGAGCGTCTAGTAATTTGCTGAAAAGATATGATATATTCTGATTATGTTTTATTATTTATTGCTAACTTATTAGTTGCTGACTCTAGTGGGAGTTGGCTGACGGCGCTATGGAGCATATTGTTCAAGATGTAGCACGTGTGCCCATTACGCACCTGACCCCATAAGTAGTGTTCGTTTCTTTTTTTTCTCTCTCCTTGCTACTCCTATAATTTATTTGTAAATATGTTGTACACAGCAGGCACTTCCACCTCCTTTATACGCATTTAAGTGGCAATAAAATGCATTATTCAATATTTCCGCTTGTTTCCTTTATTTCGTTTACACGCTCTGACTACTTTTCTGCTACGTATTTAACATTTATTTTGTGCTCTATGCTAGTGTTGTTTTTTTCGATTTTTTTTTTTTTTTTTTTTTTTATTTTGGTTTTCATTTTTAGTTTTGTTCTTGTTCTTGTGGCATGGCTTGATCCTGTGGGAAATTTATTTCTGTGGTTATGCCTAAAAGCATGCAACCAAATTCAGCAGTCTGCACGTTACACTTACAAATCTAAGTCGATTGTAGATGTGTGGTGTTGTCAGGATGAGTGTGTGTGTTTGTCTTTGTGGGTGTGTGCGTATGCTGCTAGTGCGAATAGATTTGTGTGCGTGTGTGTCTATAATTTGGGCGTCTTATTCGGCATATTTAGTTGTGTGCAACATTTTATTGAATATTTATGAGTGTATATATACACACACATATATACTAAAGTTAAAACACAGCCACGCATAGGAATTTGATTTGAAACGGTTGTTGTTAACAGCAGTTTAAGTTTATATTAAGCTTTAAAATGAAGACTGTTCAATACAGGTAAGAAGAATGTTTTTAAAAAGACATGTTTTCAAAATTTAAAATTTTGAGAAATTAGGCAATTTTTATTAAGTTTGTCTATTAAACTATATCCGACTTTAGCATATTTATTAATATTTTTTAAATTTTTCATAATTTTAGCAGCTCTTTGCTGAATTGTGCGCAGTCACTGACAGCAGCATTAAGATTTTTTTTTTTATTTTTTTTTTTTAATTAAAAAAGCCTTGACAGAATTTCATAAAATTCAATAACAGCCTGCTGACTTGCCAGACCTTTCATCAATTGCAAAAAAAGCATTAATGGAATCTACAAGATTTTTATGAGCTCTTGAGGCAAAAAAAAACTGCTATTGACTTATTTCTTTTTCCATTTTTTTTTTCTGTTTATTTAAGGCAAGCTTAAATTTTAAGTAGCAAAAACTGACATTTGACAAGATCCCAAACTGTAATCTGAGATACATTTTTTTTTTTCTTTAAATGACTGCCTGTCTATAAAAAGGGGCAACTGTTAAGCTTGCTGAGCGTGTGTGTGTGTGTGTGTGTTTTTATTAAATTTTAAGAGCTATCCTTGTTTGTATTTGTTGTTACACATGCTACCATATTAACAAAGATGATTTATTATTAAATCTTGTCCGAACATGAGAATTAAAAGATGCTGTTATGGGTGAAATAGGTAGGCATAAAAACTCAACCCGTTTTTTTTTTGCGTAGCTTAAACGGTATTATCAAATGTCATTGCAACAAAATTTGCTAAACATGTAACAAATATCTTGCCAGCTCTTTAAATTAAACGAGTTGTTAAATTTTAATGACAACTTTTTTAATAACATTTAAAAAATAAATATAGAAATTGAGAGCTTGGATTATATGTAAAAATAAAATTCATTTAATAATTTAAAGTTTTAAAAAAACTTACTTTTTTCGCATTAATTTAAATTTCATTAATTAAAAAAAAACATGTAAATATGTTACTTAATTTTAAAAAAGTTCAAATAAAAATGTTGAAATTTTGTAGTTTAAGCTTTGCTGTTAAAAATACTTTTACGCTATTTAGACGCTTTATTTACATAATTGTTTTAATATTCGCTTATTATGATCGACAAAAGCTTTTTATAAGAAGTAGTTAAAAAAAAAATTATGATCGACAAAAGTTTTTTATTAGAATTAGTTCAAAAATTGGGTAGAGTGTGTGACTCTTATGCCAGAGAACCCAGGTTCGAATCCTCCATCTGATACAGAAAATTTTTTTTAATTGAATTAATTTTTCTGTTCGGCCATCACCTCTCTGCAGACAATGGCAAAACCACCTCAGAGAGTAAAAACTGCCATGAAAAGCTTCTTGAGGCGTAAAACATGTAGGTCCAGTTCTCGATCATTTGTGTGCAAACATTTCACATCACACACAACACAATCATAAGAAGCTCGGTCAAAGTCCTTTCAAGGGCTGAGATGGCCATTTCGTTTTTTTCTTTTTTAGTTCAAAAAATTAAAAACTTCATAGCAAAAGCATTTGAATCGTGTTCTATTTACATAAAAAGTAGCAGGTCGCAGTGGGCCGTGGCTTCGCCACGGACGTTTCCTTTTTATCAGTAAGGAGCACTAACACGTTTTTGCTACTCTTAAAATGAGTGCTCTTGAGGAGCGCACAAACTCAATATAAAAAAAAATACTAAACACTCTGCTCACAGAGGGTCAGTGAATGGCCTAGGACAATACATGTCAAACGATATGAATAACATTTCTTCTTTTGTTTTTTTTTCTTATGTTTTGTTTTACAGCGCAGCTTTGCATGTGTATGTGTCTCATTTTTCGCCTTGCTCGAGGCTCATCTGTATGTTTTTTGTTGTGCTGTGCTAGCTGTGTACAAAAAGAGATGAGTAGAGAGCAATTGGGAGTTTATTGAAACTCTCGCAACACAAACGCATAAAAAGAAAACGATCAATGCAATGCGTTTCATCAGAAATGATAAAAAATATAAAAAACTTTACACTCTACTAAAATATACTTTTTATTACAATTCAAAAAAAAAAATACCCCTACACTGTGCTCTGGCATAAATATAACATTTTTAAACTTATTTCACAAAAATCAGCCCAATACTTTTGGAGTTAACGTCGAAACAAAAATGTGCACTTCAATTTTATATAATAGTATAGATATAGATAGATGGGACTTAAATTTTATGTAGTAGAATAGATCCATGTTAAATATATGTGCATATATGTGGGGGGCCTTACCTTACCTTACAGGAAAAAAACTTCACCGCAGATCATAAAATCCGAAATTTTGGGAAGCAAATTTTTAAAAAAAAAAAAATAATTTTTGGTGGTGGTCGCTCTTTTAAATTTATCGTCCTATATTTGACATTGACAGTAAACTCTTAGAGTATGATATATCGATGCTTTTGTCTCAAGGGAACCAATTTTTTTTTTTTTTTTTTGCTCTAAAGGTCATTAATCTCGAGTATTCCGTTCTGTTAGTATTTACCCACCAGATCTCGGTTGTTGCCATTCTCATGTACCACACTAATGTCAGAAAAGTAAAGCTTGCAAAAAATAATTCAGCTTTTGCTACTTCCTTAACGATTATTCCAGTAGAAGTGGCTTAAAAAATTGCTTTTTTGCCGAACGTAGAGCTCGCTTTTTCAAATTTTTCATCATATCTTCGGTATTTAGAGTCGGTTCTTAAAACATGATATAAGAAAGTTTTTGTCTAGAGTCATCGACCTCAAGTAACCCGATTTAGTACTTAGCCATCAGATCTCAATTCTTACCATAGTTATGAACCACACCAATATCAGAATATTAAAGCTTGCAAAAAACTTTAGCTAAGGAAGTATTTTAATTAATCCAGTAGAACTAGTTCAAGGGAGTATTTCTGGTTGGAAGGCTGTTTTTGGAATCTTTTTGAAAAACTTCTCATTTGAAAACACAAAGAGTTTTTTATGTAAATTCTGTTTTTTTTTATTGTATTAATAACATATTAAATTAAATAAAAAAAATTTTTTTCCTTTGTACGAGGGCTGTTTAAAAAGTTGTCGGCCTTCAAAGTTGGGCGTCGAAAAAAAAGGTGTGCTGCTTGCGACTCGGATAACTCGACTTTGGATCATCTGAAATGGAAAAAGTAAACGGCGTTAGATTTAATATAAATGTAATTCTGGTCCCTATCTCAATCAAAATTTTACGATTATTTTTTACAAAATGGCGGTCATTGAAAAATGAAAAACCGATTATGGGTCTTTTGTTTTTGTAGTTTGGTGTAAAAAAACAAAAAAAATAGTAAAAATTGTTTAAAATTGTGATTGAGGTAGAGACCAGAATCGGCTTAGAACCGTAGAACCGGAGTAAAGTGACTTCGAAGTTTTAAAACGTGATTTTGAAAAAACTCAAAGAAAATTTTAGGTAATAACACATTTTTTTTTTTTTTTTTTTTGTGAAATACTTACATATATCAATCTGCAATGCCAGCCCCATAAAAAACTCCTTCCTCTTCTTCAAAAAATGAGGACTCAGCAGTGGCTCTTTGTGCTCTTCGGGCAGTTCTACCTTCTTTTGATGCGGCCAGAGCTCTGGCTTCGGACCTTTTAACAAACGTTCTTCGTTCCGAGACATGGCGAAGTCATATGTGACGTTGCCAATCGGGATGCCCATTAGGTTGATTATTTGAAGTATAGGCAAAAAACCTTCGTTAAATATGACAGTTGCAATATAATTGGCAGTCTCAATAGTGCGTGCGCCCGTTACGTTGGAGTCACTGCGTTGAAAGATTCGTTGCTGTTTTGAGTTTCGGAGCCAAGGCATCTATCTGTTCAACAAATCATCGGCTGACACTGCTTCGTAAATAGGTTTGATTGCTTCCTGGACTCTCTGATTTAGTGGTGCATACGTATGCTTGAAGCTGTCGATTATCCCTTCTGCTACCGCTTTTTGCCAGGCGCACCAGCTCGATGCAGCGGTCGGACAGTTTTGGTGCTGTGGAGCTTCATCAGCCGAGGTTTTGTGCAAAAACGTTGCCCAAACAGCTTTCTTCATGACAGCAACTGGCTCTGGATGACGACGAATAGCGAGGCCATAATATGTTGTTAGTTCAGGGATGACTTTATCTGTGAGCTTGTCTGCACCCTTGCCGCCAATGCCTCTGCTCTCTTTTTAGGCCTTGCGGAGTCTGGTGCCCATTCTTTTTTGCATGTGCGATATACATTCTTTTTTTTTGACGATTGGGTTGCCATCGTCCGGATCGTCGTCTATAATAGCTTTGAATGTTTTTGAGTCGCCATCGCCGATATTCTTGCAGTATTTTACGCTATGCTTTTGGACTGCTATGGCGAACATTTCCTTTATCGCATCCACCTCTATCTTCCCAGAGCTTCCTTGGTGGTCTTCAATCCAAATTATATGCCATTGGGTCTTCTTCTTTCTTAGCTTCCCAATACTTGCAACTGTTGCATACGCTGGACTTTACAACAGAGTCGACTATTTTTTTTACTGTATTTGCCGATCAACGTTGTAGCGCCGTATAGTAATATAGAAAAGTCACGTTTTTTCCTAGTGCCATCACCTGATACGGTAAACATTTTTGGCTCGCACTGTGGATCGGCTGTGATCATGGCATCTTTCTCTTCTTTCGCTGCTTTTGAACGAGTGTATCCATAGATTGCGCTTGCAGTTGTATGAAAGCAGTGCAGTAAAACGAGTTACCCACACCTCTGCCGATGTTCTTGAGGCCACAAAACGTGTTTATGCATTTGGTCCAATGCCTCAAAGCCTCATGGCAAAAATCAAGCACCGGTTCATTAAATATGATTTGCCAACCAAAGACGACGAAAAAATGTATGTAGTGGTCGGGCAAACGCAGTGAACACCAATTTTGAAGCCAATTCCATACGGCGATGCTTTTTTAAACTCGATTTTTTCTTCACATTTGGCACATATCACCAGAATAGCAAACGCCGAGAAAACTGTATAAACTCCAAAATGCAATTCTCCGTTTTGTTCTCAAGGCTTATGTCTTCGTTTTCATTACTTTTAAATTTTTTTGCCGATGTACTTGTGAATTCGGTGTCCTCATCTCTTTCGTGTTGGTTACCACGAAACTGGCGTTTCAAGGGACGAGTTTTTCGATTGCTACCAGTATTTCTTTTATTTCTATTTCTATTACTTTTTCTATCCATTGTCTTTAGCAAAAACAAAAATTTTTATCAAAACTTTACTTTTCAAAACTGTATGCGCGCGCGCGTACTGTTTATCACTCACAAACTGAACTAAGCGCTGTCAACATTCGAATACCTAAGCTCTAAAATGTGTATTCATTTTTTTTTAAATGCGTATAAAAACAAATTATTACCTACTAAAGAACGCGTTGAACTAAATTCGGTGGTTGCTTCAAACCCTTGCATTCAAAAAGTAGCCAAATTAAGCAATTCGCATTTTGGCAAAAACATTGCTATAAGTATTTCGAATTTCAAAAACCCTTTTAGGACGATATTTTCAAATGTCCCAGCAATAAAAATATGAAAAAAAAAAATCGAAAAAAATGTTTGCCAACCAGGAATACTCCCTTAAGAAAAATTATTAGCAGTACAAATACCCTATAGGAACAAACTAACTTGTTTTTAAAAACAACTAATTAAAAAACTATTTTAAAATAAACCAGTATATGAACTACTTTGAATTATATTAAGGCGGCAACTACTCCAATTTTGACATGTTTTAATTGCAAATTTTTATTAGACTACAAGGTTATATATACAGCCATGGACACATAAATAGCACAAATGTCAACTTATTTTTTAAACGTTTCGTTTGAACCTAATAATGCATATATTAACTGTAGTTATTATTTTTTGAGACTCCAGTGTGACGTTGTTTAAAACTCCGAAAGAGATGTACGGTTACTTACTTTTATTTGCTCAGGCCATCTCTTTCTGTATAGGCATGTTCGATCTGCTGTGGTCATATAAATAGCACACATATAAGATGGTGAATAAAAGTTAAAAATATCGGGTGTTTGTAAAAATTGTAGAGTTTTATTTGGTTAATTTTGCCGATTCTAAATAAAATGGGTCGTGGCAAACATTGCACTCCGGAAAAAAGGTCTATAATTGACGACCTAAGTGAATAAGCAAAAAACCGTCTGAAATCGCGGATATTCTCAAAATTTCGCTAAAAATGGTCTATAATGCACTCAAGCTGGTTACATCAAATGGTTAAAATAATTTCGAGAATAAGCCGCGCAATCCTAGACGTAAAACCAGCGCTTCCACTGATTTATTGTTCTGAATGACTTTAGTTCGCAAAAGTAAGGCTGATCCTTTCAAGACAGCAAAGCAAATTATGAGGGAAATAAATGAAGAAAATAACCTTAATGTTGCAAGAAAACTAGTATCTAGGAGACTACATGAAGCTAATCTTTATAGACGCATTAGCCGAAGAAAGCCGCTCTGAACCAAAAAAAATTTAAAGGATCGGTTAGCGTTTGCAAGGGCCCATGTGAATAAAGAAGACCAGTTTTGTAAGAACGTGCTCTGGACTGACAAAACTAAATTTAATAGGGTTGAACCAGATGGAAAAACTTTTGTTCGGCGCCCCAAACGCCAAGAGTTGAATCTGAAGTAAACAAAAAAATCCTTAAAGCATGGATGAGGGAATTTAATGACTTGGGGAGCTTTTTCCTGGCACGGCGTTGGGCCAATTTTCCGTATACCAGGAATAATGGACAAAAATATGTATTTAGATATTCTTAATAACCAGATGGAACCATTTGCATTTGAGAACATGCCTATAAGGTGAATTTTTATGCACTCTAATGATCCAAAACACACAGCAAAGGTTGTGATTGATTGGATAAAAAAGGAAAAAATAAATATTTTGAATTGGCCGGCTCAAAGCCCAGACCTCAATCCCATAGAAAATTTATGGAATGATGTGAAGGTCAGCATAAGCAACCAAAATTTCGAAATTAAGATGAGTTATGGAGTGGAATTGAAAAGGCTTGGTACTCTATTCCAAAGGATTGGGTCAGGAAGCTTGTGGAGAGTATGGGACGAAGAAGTCGGACTGTTTTGGACAATTCGGGATACAGTACCAAGTACGAGTAAACATATTCGTAAGCTCATTGTAAAATAAAAATAAATTACTATGTCTTCTTTTCAGAATCCAAATTGTGGTATTTATACGTCCACTTCAGCTAAGGAACAATTTCAGATTTTTCATTAATTTTCTAATTTTTAATTCGTAGTTACAAAGTTAATACTGATTTTAAGTTTATAATGTTTAAACTCAAATACCGTGAAATAAATTCTTGTTATCCTCTATGTATTTTATTTAAATTTATGTGAAACACCCTACATGTATTTTTGTGCTATTTATGTGTCCACGGCTGTATATAACCATGTTATTTTATCAAATATTATTAACATTAGGCCATCAGTAATAGTTTTCAATTGGTTATTTTAAAGTAATTAAAAAAATAATTTAAATATAACTAATTTAACAAGTAGTTGAAAATATATGCAGACGAAAGTCAATTGACTTATTTAGCGGACATCACCATACAAAATATGTTAGTTCGTTCTATGGAAAAAAGTCAGAGTTTCAACTAGTTGTGGTTGACAAAAAACTACTTTATCAACTACTTTTAAATTAGTTGATTTTCCTACAGGGTAGTGTTAAAAACAAACACGCACGCACGCACACACACACACACACACACACACACTCTTTACAAGTTCCAAAAAAAAACATTCATAACTTGCGCAAGCAGCGTAAAGAAAATTGCTGCATGTTTGCCTTCAAAAAAAAAACATGGCCCATGTTATTGACAGCCTGGAGTTATTTTTAATGTGACACCCAAACGACACATGCAACATACATACATAATTTGTGAACTTCTGTTACAGCGGCAATTGTGACACAGTCACAACACATTTAAAATATGCTCAGATGTATATGTTTGCTACTGCATAAAAAAAAACCAAGAAAAACTGCCTTATTTTGCGCTGTTCTTTTCTTGATTATTATTATTAAGATAGCATTTTAGTCGTTGCCATCAAATTTAATTTTTCCAGCATTTTTCTGCTTATCATGTTCAAGAGATATGCTATTTAAATGGTTTTTTTTTTCTCTCTCTGAATAGCTGCGTTGATTTCATGCTGCTTAATTGTTTGCTGTTTTTCTTGCCGTCAACAGTTACATCAATATCTGCCTTATCATTGTTATGCTTCACAGCATAAAAAATGCTTCACTGCAAAGTCACTGAGTTGTTAAGGGATCGTTCTTATTGGGGAAAAAAAAAACTTTTTTTTATTAATTTAATTTTTACAAAATTAGCTTTTTAAGCTATTTATATATACTAATGTGTGTGTAGAATGTTAACTAAAACATTTCTGATTGATAACTTGAATAATAAGAATTATAGATGTATATACATGTTTATATATTAGGGTGTATCGAAAAATGAACACCAAATTTCAACCCTAAATAATGAAATAGAACGGAAAGACAATGCAGAAAATATATTTTTTTTTTTAATGAATTCCTGGTTCCCCAAATAGCGGTTTTCTATGAAAATCGTCTGTTTTTGTCCATTAGACAAAGCCCATTAGTTAGAGCCCATCTAGCGGTAAATATATTTATTAAATATACTATAGATATCGATTCACTATTAAAAACAACTTATGGATGCAAATTTTCAGAGAGATCGGACTATGTACAAAAGTGTCAGCATAGAAACAAAAAACCATTATTTAACCTATATTCAACTAATTTTGTACTGGAGTCCATCTAACAGTACAGTTTTTTACAAATACCACCACAAATATTGATTAACCATTCAAAACAACTTATTCATGCAGATTTTCAGAGAGATCGAACTACGTTCAGAAGTGAAATAAAAAAACCATTATATACCATATTTTCGATTTTAATGAGGGTTCAATTTAGCTCAAGTTCCTGATCTACCTGTTATAAAATTTTACAAGTACCTGTTCTACCTATTAGTTTTATTTATAACAAACTTTTGTATCTTTAAAAAGTTTTTTTTTTTAGGATCAATGGACTACACAAAAATTTTGCAAGCACGTGAGAAGTCCGAAGAAGAATTCGGACAAATTCGCACTTATCGTCTTTCAAACATCAAGCTCGATTGCAAAAACTACTACGGCATGATTAATTGGAATTTTTAATATACCCAACCACCATACCCAAAAAAGGTCGTACAATGTCATACGAAAGCATCGAAAAACTTTCAAAGACTGGTGATGCCATCTTGGACAACGAAATAATTGAAACATCATATTCAAGGCACGGAAAGACATGTCAAACTCGTCACAGAATCATCAACCGTGGCTGCTTCGGAGGCACGTCGAGAAGGAATTATGTTTTTAACTCTGGAGTCACAATCGAAGCGTCCCAAATTTGCGAAAAAAAAAGATTTTTGTTAAATTGAATTTAAAAAGTATATCCTAATATGACAGCTACTTTGTTAAATTAATTCATTTTGAAATAAACAATATAATGTTTACACACGACTTTTCGTAAATTTTTCAAGGCAATCAGTTTTAGGTATAGTAACATAATCAACTTCTAGTATATCTAAGATAGGTAGTTCTAAGATAGCTTCAGTGCAAAAGTTGTCGAAAAAATCGGAAAACCAAAAAACTGCCTTGCTTGAAATCTCAAAAAATTTGCTTCCATATTTTTTTTTTTTGCAAAAGCAAACAATAAATTATGCTGCTTCGAACATAGACAGATCAGGTACTTGTGAAATTTTATAGCAGGCAGATCAGGAACTTAAGCTAAACTGAAACCTCATTAAAAGAAAAAATGTTCTACCTGCCACCACTGTACGTGTTTGATCTCTTGGAAAATTTGCATGCATAAGTTATTTTAAATGGTAAATTGAGATCTATGGGGGTTTTTGTAAAAAAGTGATTCACGATTTATTAAAAAAAAAAAAAAATATTTTCTGCATTGTCTTTCCGTCCTATTTCATTAATTACGGATGGAATTGGGTGCTAACTTAGGTCCATACATTTCGATACACCCTTATATATATAGAAGGTGTTCCACGACTGAGTGCAACTATTTACGGAGATGATGTCGAATTGAGCAAACAATTGTATAGGAGGGGGGGGGGGGGGGGGGGCGAGTCTATCTAACTAGACTTTCAATCCCCAGGGATGTTGGGAAATTCCGGGATTTCGGGATTTTAAATTTGTGATCCCGGGATCCCGGGAACATAGTCTTTGAATATCACAACCAAAACAAACTAAAATATCGATTTCCAAAGAGATTTCTTATACTTCCAAAGAGTATAAGATCTAATTAACAAAATTAAGGAACTTAGATGAATAGCAATTCTCAACCATTTTTGAATAAGAATCTTAAAAAGGTTAAGGCATCTATCGTTTCATCCGATAAACTAAATCGCACTTGATTACAAATATATCCTGAGGTGGAGAAACACCAGACCAGACTTCATGCTAGTTGGAGAATTTGTCAGCAAATTCTCGTACAAGTTTTGCAATTTTGACAGTAAAAAATGAAGAAGTCAATCTTCTACATCAGAATTTCGTCATAGCTGTGAATGGCTGAGGTCTGTTGTGGAATTTTTGGTGAATCACGTTCCATAGTTGTATTGTTCAGCATATTTTGTAGGGATTCATGTGCTTCTTAACAAATGAAGTCGCTTACACACCTTAAAGTTGAATTATATTGTTGTCCATAGGTATATCCAAAAATCCATTTAATATCTCCACCAGTTCTGTTTTTTGAAGCGAAGCTTTTTACTCCTCGTTCTGTGATTTGCTTAGAGTGAAATCTGAAAAATTTTCGACAGATTTTTTCTTAGAATTTTATAAGATTTTATTTGTTTCTGCGTTTTTTACAACAAGACAATTTAATATATCAAATATAAAAAAAACACTTCTCCGCCTGCCATGGGGATTCGAACCCGTCAACCTCAGACTAGAGTTCTATACCCTATCCATTGAGCCAATCACCCTCTTTATGTACAAGCATTGATTCAGTATTAAGTGCAATTGAAGCTATGTTGCTGCACATCCAATAATATATTAATGTATTTGTGTGGTTTGGGTAGCTGCTAAGCCACTTCCCTGTAGGAAAATCAACTAATTTAAAAGTAGTTGATAAAGTAGTTTTTTGTCAACCACAACTAGTTGAAATTCTGACTTTTTTCCATAGAACGAACTAACTTATTTTGTATGGTGATGTCCGCTAAATAAGTCAATTGACTGTCGTCTGCATATATTTTCAACTACTTGTTAAATTAGTTACATTTAAATTATTTTTTTAATTGCTTTAAAATAACCCATTGAAAACTATTACTGATGGCCAAAAGTTAATAATATTTGATGAAATAACATGGTTAAATATATATAAGCTTGTAATCTAATAAAAATTTTCAATTAAAACATGCCAACATCAGAGTAGTTGCCGCCTTAATATAATTCAAAGTAGTTTATCAATCACTGGTTTTTAAGTAGTATTTCAATTACTTCATATATTGAAGTGGATGCCGCCTTAATATAATTCAAAGTAGTTCATATACTGGTTTATTTTAAACTAGTTTTTTAATTAGTTGTTTTTAAAAACAAGTTAGCTTGTTCCTAAAGGGTTGCTACAAGAATCATCAGTATTGCCACTTTTTTGTGTAAATCTACCACTTTTTTGGTTTCCACCACTATTTTAATTTTTTTAAAATCTATCACGTTTTAATATATTTATATAAAAATTACTGCATTATAACTAAAATTTTAGATATTTGATTTCATATCATATTTAATTTATTATTGCATATAATATTTTATATATTAGTGCTGTTTTAAGAACATTATAAGAGAATTATTTGCAGTAAAACTAATTCAGAGTGAAAAAACTTGCTTTATGGGATATGGGTAGGATTTCAGTCGAATTTTTCCTTAAGGGGGTCCTCTGGTAATCCGAAAATTTTTTTCGATTTTTCATATTTCTATTGCTCAGATACTCAAAAACATTTTCCCAAAAGGATTTTTCAAAATTCGAAATAGTTTAGGAGATACAGGCATTTTTGTGTAGGTATGTTTTCGTCAAAATAACGCATCAGCAAAGTTGTTTATTTGCCTGCAGTCATTAGTCGAAAATTCTGTGGAATTCTTCCAAAATATGTATTGATATTACAAAATATACACACACAGTATGTATACATGCAGTATGTATACATGCATGTTTTGATTTAGGGGTTGAAATGATTTTGAGCCCAGGCTACCACAGTCGAAATCGCAAATTTTCTGGCAACCTGCATTTTCAACGAAGGCTTCACAAGTATTTTAAAAATAATGTCAACAATGGGTATTGTCATCGGCCCACAAGCCGAGATGTATGCTGAATCTCGCGACGGAAAACGACTTCAACGCTCAGAGCTAAAAACGTACGCATCATCGAAAGAGGGTCGCACAGCCCGCAGAGCCCAAAAAGCCATGGAAAACTCGTTTTATGAGATGGAGGAAGGCACACTTTATGGGGCTGGAATTGCCGATTAATATTCGTAAGTATTGTATTAAAAAAATATGTGTTAATGTCATTTGTGTGCCTCAAAATTGAAGTCAAAACTTTAAACGCGTTTTTCTCGAAACCATGTTTTTCAAAACTTTGCGCACGATAACTCAAACAGTTTTTGACCGATTTTGATATATGAGGCATGAAACGACGCAGAATTTACGCCGCTATAGCCCCTACCTCAAACTTGCCGAAAAAATAATGTTTACTATTTTTTTTCTACACTAGACTACAAAAAAAAAGGTCGAAATTCGATTTTTCATTTTCAAAGTGGCGGCTCCCCCCCTAAAAAAATTTCGATTTTTGTTTCCGAGGTAGGGGCTATAGGGACATTCATTCTAAGTAACTGAATATTTTTTTTTTTCAGACGATGTTTACACTTGGAATCGTGCGCAATTTGGACCCACCTTTTTTCCGGAGAACCTCGTTACCAGGCCGAGAACTTTCTGAACGGTCCATAAATTCACTTTTTCAAAATTTTGTATTTTTTTCAATAAATTAAGCTACCCAAATCAAAAAACGGAACTAAAATATCTTTACTCGTTCTCTTTCCACAATATTTTGAAAAAAGGCTAAAATTTGGCATAGATTACCAGAGGACCCCCTTAAGAAGAAAAATATATTCCAACGTTTTTTAAAATTCACCACTCATTTTAGACTCAACCTACCACTATCTAAAATTTGTAAGTGGCAACACTGGTCATCATCCTCAATTTGGTAACGCCATCTGTTAACAACTGTTAACATAGCTGCAGTTATATATTTAATATTAAATTAACATCAAAACTCAACGAAGTAGCTTGGCTTGGTGGCAAGAGAGTATGTATTGTAATCAGAGGGTTGTGAGATCGATCCTCGCGAAGGGCGAAGTAGTAATTTTTTTTTTTGTAAATGCGCTTGTGCTGTTGGTACATGCTTTTGTTTTAACAATGACTGTAACATGTAATAAAATAAATAAAATAAAAAAAAATAATAATGAAATGCAATAAAATTTACTGGTGTGAATATTAAATTGTGTTTTTTTAAGTTTTTTAATGTTGCTTTAAATTTTTGAATTTAAGTTCTTTAAAAAAAACATTAAATAATCAAATCTACACACAGAAAAATACCTACGGCGTTTTGCCTAAAACGACTTGGTTAACTATTTTTGTATGAAGCCTAAGAAATTTGTGCAAATTTCATAAGTTTTTGGTCAACTTGGTCATGCCAACATTGTATTTAATGCCAAAAAGTAATAAATGGGCAAAAGCAAATTGGGGTTCTAACAATCTTTTCTCTCATTGCTGCTCTTTCTGTCATACGCGGTCATTATTTGCTTTCCTTTTCTTATCATTTGTACTAACGTGCATGTATTTCGCAGCAATTTATTCCTTACACTGACGAAGCAAGTAAAACATAAAGCTGAATAGTGTACCACTGCGGGAACCACGCAAGACTAGTGATGAGTTGATATGAAGTAACAATTAAGTTGATTAAAAAATGAAAAATAAAAATCTGAAAAAGGTGTTAAACAAAGCTGAAAAGATGAAAAACCAAACAAATCCTAAGAGAACAACACAAGCGCTTTTTGCAAAGGGCTTAGGAAATCTTCACTAGTAGTATAAGTATAACATACCCAAGTTTCTTTTTTAATATTGCCTTAAATCTACAGCAACCCATTTTAGCAGAAGGCTTTCAAAAGAACACACAAGTTCTAGCATAAATTTCCTAATGGCAAAATAATGCGATTGCCTAAATTCCCTTTGTTGTATTAAAAAAATACTTAGATAAGCCATTCTGGCCGAAGGTCTTAGGCAAATTATACCCTAAAATTTTATAATTTCAAATGTTTCCTCTGTGTGTATGAAACTGTGAAAAAGCTTCGCTTCTCTCGTGTGTCCAACGACGCACCTGTATTTTTTTTAACGAAACTGAATACGACATGTCGAAATGTAGACGAGACATGTACCCTCTTTTTTTATTTAGATTGGTTACTATCCTTATTTTATTCGAGCTTCAAGTGCTTTTAATAGCGATTTAGTTAAAAACAAATATTCATATCTCTACGACACTAAACTTCTACAGTAATTTTAAAGGGTTTAAAAGTTTCAACAGTATTGCAGTTAAAATATCATCGCGTGTGGATAACATTTGCTCATAAGAATAAAAAAAGGGTGATTTGATAATAAAAATGCCATTGTTTAGATTACAGTGGCATTTATATTTGCTGAAAATTTTTATATTTCCTTGTGAATAAAATGCCGGGATTTAGGTTCCCGAATCCCGGTGTTCCGGGACTACAATTTGGTTTGGAATCCCGGGATTCGGGATCGCGGGATTGCAAGCCCTGATTCTAACATTCTTAGGAGCTACAGGGTTAATTAATAGTTCACAACTTTGATTCACATTATTGTTTCTACCACAAAAACTAATATGAACTAATACTAATATAAACAAATATTAAATATGTACATATTGTTCGAGTTAAAACCTATGAATTGGATTTTAATGAAATTTTTTGAGTTCATTAAATATGGACTTCGTCTTGCCTTAGTTTAAGAAACGAAAAACTATTCAATGAAAAAAATTTTAAAATCGGTCAACCCATTGCTGATATCGCATTCTATTAACAACAAATTCAAAAATTTTATGTGTGTTGTAATTCATCAAATTTAGTATCCTCACTAATTCGAACTTGAAAACTGACGCGAGCGCTGCCAGCAAACGCATTGTTGTTTCTATTTTTATTGATTATTTTGTGCCACATACGTATTCAAAGAATTTTTCTTGTTTTGACATGAAATTGACTTTATTCAAAAGATAATCTTTTGGCATTATAATTTAAATATGATTTCTAGCATATGACCGACACGGCTGGCTTGGACATAATCTAATCTGGAGGTCCAATTTTCAATCACTTTTTCTAGCATTTGTGGCCTTGTATCGGCAAATACGCAGCGAATGTTGTCCTCCAAGTGGTCGATCATTTCGGGCTTATCAGCGTAGACTAGCGACTTCACATATACCCACAGGAAATAGTCTAGCGGCGTTAAATCGCACAATCTTGGAGGCTAATTCACTGGTCCGGAACGTGAAATTATGCGGTTACCAAACGTTTCGTTCAGTAAATCACGAGCTGTGTGACATGTTGCGCCGTCTTGTTGAAACCACAGCTCCTGTACATCATGGTTGTTCAATTGAGCAACGAAAAAGTCAGTAATCATGGCTCTATAGTGGTCAACATTGGCTGTAACGTTCTGCCCAGCATCCTTTTTTTAAAGAAGTACGGACCAATAATTCCACCAGCCCATAAAGCACACCAAACAGTCTGTTTTTCTGTATGTAACGGTGTCTCAACATACACTTGAGGATTATCTTCACTCTAAATACGACAGTTTTGTTTATTGACGTAGCCATTCAACCAAAAGTGAGCTTCATCACTAAACAAAGTTCTATTATGAAAATCGGGTTTAACGGCAATCTTGTTTTGGGCCCATTCACCGAATCTACGCCTTGCTAGGTGATCATGTGGCTTCAATTCTTACACGAGTTGGATGTTGTAGATACGCAAACCAAGATCTTTCCGCAAAATCCATAAAGTGGATGGATACATTTCCAATTCCTGTGCACGATGGCGGATAGGCTGATTCGAGTCTTCCTCTACGTTACACTCTACAGCAGCAGTAGCTTCTTCTGTACGACGTCTATTATCATTTAGAGTAAGCGTGGTGCAAAAACGTCGAATAGTTAGTCGAATTAATTGATCTGGTGGACGATTATGTTGACCGTAAAATGGACGTAGTGCGCGGTGCGTATTTCGAACAGAACCATTATTTTCAAAATAAATCTGCACAATTTGTAAGCGTTGTTCAGACGTCAATCTATTCATGTTGAAATGCCAAACCAAACTAAACACAAATCACTTGACAGCTGACAAAATGGCCGCCAGTTAAAACAGTGTTGACAACTTAAAGTTCTATACCTCTAAAAAAAGCACCCTTTAGTAGTGTCCGACCGTATGTATATTCGGCTTCGGTATTCGGCATAATCGGTCGATTTTTTAACCTTCAGCTTCGGCCTAAAATAGCCGAATATTATTACCGAATGTTTTTATGCATAACTAGCTTATCCCCTAGAAGAGGGCCTTTAGTGGACCTTTAGTGAAGCCATGTTTTTATAGTAAGTTCGTACCGAGTTTCATTGATGTGTGACTTATTATACCGAAAATTTTGGTTGCTGAAAAAGTACCACACCCCTCGTCCAACGCCCATAAAATGTTACCAGTGGAACGGCATATGTAAATTGAGGTCGAACACTGAATTCCGAGGTTGTGCGACCTACAATTCCAAAACTGTTCGATATCAAAAATTTTAGGTGTATTTAAGTTGCCTTTAACGATCGGCACCACACTTCATAGGAGCCCTCTCAAGACTTTGGTATAAGAATTGGCTTAGCGGTTTCGGACTCTTTAAGTGATATACACATATACCTACATACGAATATAAGTTAAGTCGCCTCACGCTCCTTAGAAAAAAAAGATGTCCAGTCCGGTTCTTCAAAATAATCCATGGCTAAAAATATGGGCTGGTATGGTAGTTAAAAAAAAAACAAACGGTCTGAAATAAGAGTAATGAGAAAGTTCTTTTGCATCAAAAAAAATTAAATTTTTAATGCGGATTTTTATGGATTGTTTTAACTTTTTTCACATTATTTTTTTAAGTCAAATTAATTGTAAAATGTAAAAAATGTGTACATTTTTTGCAATTTCATTCAATTTAATTCTTCACTGTACACTATATTTTATCATCAAGAGCTAATTTATTTGAAAAAAAAAATATTTTAATTTGAATTTTAACGGATATAAAAAAAAAAAAAAGTAAAAAATTAATGGAAATGCATTACCTCTGGTCCGACTGTAAACATTAAAAATTTATTGGTGGAGATTGGAAGAACTTTTTCATTACTATTATTTCTGACCGATTTAAAACACGATTTGTAGAGCATATTTCAAACCATTTCGTGGCATACTGGTTGAGATGCGTGGCTTGTATGCCATAGAACCCAGGTTCGAATTCCATCTGACACAGAAAGTTTTTTAAATTGAATTAATTTTTCTGTTTGGCCGTCTACAGAAAAGTTAAAACTGTCATGAAAAGCTTCTCGAGAACATGAGGCGTTCAGAGTCGGCATAAAACTTGTAGGTCCAGTTCTCGATCATTTGTGTTCAAATATTTCACAACACGCACAACACAATTGATCGTAAGAAGCTCGGTCAAAGTCTTTTCAAGGTCTGAAATGGCCATTCCGTTTTTGTGTTTTTTTTTTATTTGCTGGTGGTACAAGTGGGCGTGGCATATTTTACATATTTATAAATATTGAATGCCACTTAGAGCACCTGCATATCAAGTCTTACTATCAAAACGTGTACAACTCAGGAATAAGCATGATTTCGAAAAAGTGAGCGTAGATATTGTGCGACCACGCCCATTTTTTAACTGTTTCCGCCAGTGACCATATGAAGTGAATTAGCAATTCTTAGTCTTCTACGGCATAAGCCGTCTGATATAAAGCATTTTTAGTGATTTGTAGGCGGTAAAAGTGGGCGTGACAGCATTTATATACACATAGTCACTGCCACTTTTATCCATAGCACCTGCATACTAAGATTCACTATCAAAACGTGTACAACTCAGGAATAAGTATGATTTCGATAAGGTGGGCGTAGATATAGTGCGGTCATGTCCATTTTTTGTACATTGGCCGACAGTAATCATATAAACTAAATTACCAAAGCTTAGTCTCTACGGCAAAAGCCGTCTGATATAAAGCATTTTTACTGATTTGTGGGCGGTAAAAGTGGGCGTGACAACATTTATATTTACATAGTGACTGCCACTTGTATCCATAGCACCTGTAGATATAGGCGTGCTCACACCCATTTTCTGTACAGTCACCGAAAACAACCTTCTGAACAAAATTACTAAATTTTAGATTTATACGATTGTATACGATTAAAACCGTCTGATATATAGCTTTTTTTTTGGTTTGTGGACGATAGCCAATTTGGGTTGTATGGGAGGTACCACGCCCCCTTGTCCAATCAACACCAAACTTCGCAGGAACACTCTCAGAATGTTGCTTCAGTATCCCTAAAAATTTCATTAAGATTGGTTTGGCGGTTTTGGAGTCTATACGTGATATACACACATGCCTACAAACCCACATACATACATACATTTTTATATGTATAGATAAAGTATGCTTTTGCTCAAACCAATCGTATATTGTGACGTAATGCGCAGTAGGAAATCACGTTAAGATGTGTTCTTGCATTTTATCTACCTTGAGTTGCTTATTATTATATTAGAAGTTTAATAAGCTGTTTAGTTGACATCAACATCAAAGAAATTAATAAATATCGAATACTTGAAAAAAAATTTTGTTAGTATTAGGCTTCGGCTTTGGTCTATGGCCGACGATTTCCACTTTGCCGAACATTCGGCTTCGGCAGAATATTCACATTCACATCGGTCGAATACTACTTAATAGTCTCACATACCAGCAATGGGTAGGCCGATTTTCCCTTCTAAAATTAAGTCGTCACAACCCCAATTTTAATTAATTCAAAAAAATTTACTAAAATTAAATCTATATTTTAAAACGCAAATTATTAAAAAACTTCAATCATTTTATGTGTGTTGTAATTCACCGAATTTAATGTCTTCAATAATGCGTATTGGCTGTCAACAAACATATTGTCACTGGCATGGTGCAACTTATTTGCAGAATGTTATTGGGATCAGATCTTAGCAATGGCTTGGCCGATTTTAAATTTTTTTTCACTTAACAGTTCCTCGCTTCTAAAATTCGAACATGACGAAACCAAAATTTGTAAGTTTTAATTATTTGATTAAAAGGTTTGAAAAAGGTTGCTAGAGAGTTAGCATATTTTACAAAAATATTCATCTTAAAATTTATTAATAGGTCTAGGAACACAACAGCTATGTCAAAGGCATAAATTAAAAAGTTTTCTTTATGTTTATATTAGTAAAATGTTAGAATTTTATGTTAATTTTAAATAAATAATGAATATTACTCAGGCATATATTTTATAATCGTCGATACACGCGTATGTTTTTTTTTCTCTTCTTTTAGAATGCGTTCAATTTCAATATACAAAAAGTTTTTTTTAATTGTTATTTTTTTACTCTTATTAAATAGTAATTAACATATTTATTAACGTTTCCAAATGAGAAAGATCCCTTAAATATATTTTTTTCCCACTTCTTCTCAACTTCATCTCAATTTATCGGCTCATGTTAGGAGTAGCAGTTTCTAACCTTGAATATCTATCTATAAACATCATTCGATTTATTTGACGTTTGAAATAAATGCCAAATCATGGTATTGAAGTTGAAAGAACAAATTCATGCACGTTAATTGTTACTTTTTTTCAGAGCGCATCAGAGATAAGAAGCTAGCGCACACCATGACGTATGCTTAACTTGTAATTGCAAGTAAATCTTTCTTTTACTCGTAATTTTTTTTTTACGCTAAATTGCACTAAATTTGTGCATACAAATCATAAGATTTGTATTTATTTTTTCTATTGATATTTTTCTATTACATTCCTTCAGTGTATTTTCACCTTTTGTCTTTATTATCTGTATAAACTTGGCAGCTGTTTTGTGTTTCCGCAATTTTATTGATCTTATAGTCATTATATAGCAAAAGCTTGCAGTAACTAATCATTAGAATGATGAGCAAAAATTTAATTTGTTATTGTTTTTGTCTGTGGTTTTGTAAAGGTATTTTGGGGATTTTATATAGAAAAATGCTTACTAATAGTAGACAATAATAACAAATGAACACTTATCTAGATACTGCCAATGAAGTAGAAATGTTTAATATTCATATTTGCTGATACAACAAGCAGAAATAAACAAAAATTATTTTAATGGTGTTTAAATATGCCTACAAAACATTTGATGTTTTATTTTTTTTTTTTTTTGTTCTCTTGTAAAGATTCTGCTATAAAATATTTTATTGAAATTTTTCAGAGTTTAAAATAGGTGTAAAAATGTGAACTGTTTGATTATTTTTGAAAAAAGCCTTGTATTGATGTTCTTTACTATTTTAATTGTTGATTATTTAAATTTTTTTTTTATTTATTTTTACACAGGTACTAAGGTACAGTTACTAGAGCCCAATTCTGAATGAAATTTTCATGGCAAATGCAAAAGCAAATTTTCGTATTTTTAACAATGTTCACAGAATTTTTGAAAAATTTGTTCTCAAGTATTTGCATTCATAGTATATTTTCAAGATTACAAAAAAAATCTTTACAAGCATTAACCCCTGTCTAAAAAATGAAAGCCTCCTTTTTCAATTCCCGGGGAAATTTAATTTAGCATATTGCTGATAAAGTCCTAAATTAATACAAATATATATCTTTTTTTTTTTTCTTAAAGCTAGCTATAAATGAGCTACCATAAAAACTAAAAACTTTCACAAATAGATAGAAGCTTTTGTGTGTAGTCTTCGGTAGCTTCAGTTCGATTATATATTCGTCGGTAGCCTCAGGAGTGGTTGACAAAATATGTTTATTCTACTCTTAGTCAAAAGTTGTCTAAGTCGAGAACGAATCGATATCATTTTTAGGTATAAGTTAATGTCTGGTACGGTTTCCACTACACGATTATTAACACCACCCTCCAGAAAAGACAAAAATTCTTGTGTATAGAGTAAAAGCTGACCTTTTTGATTTTATAACTTAACCAGCAGGTCACAGTGGTTTGCGGCTTCGCCACTGATGTTTTCTCAATAAAGAGCGCTAACACGGTTTTGTTACTCTTTGATTGAGTGTGGAGAGAGATAGAGCACAAAAACTTAATCAAAAAAATTCTTAACACGCTGAAGGTGTCGAATAAGAGAGAATAAATGGATCGCTGATCATGCTCGCTTTATCAGTGTTAGAACTATCACACTCAATGCAAATAATTTTCTGTCACTTCGTTAACTGAATTTTCGTCTAGAGTTGTTTTGTGTTTTTTATACCCCAACGCGAACTGCGTAAGGGATATATTAACTTTGTCATTCTGTTTGTAACGCCAAGAAGGAGGCCTGGCAGGTATAGCAAAATATATATATTTTTGATCAGCATTATCTCCCGAGTCGATTTCCGTGTGTCCATCTGTCTGTCCGTCTGTCGACACGATGACAGTCGCAATTTTAAAGCTATCGCGATGAAATTCAAAATATAAGTTTATTTTTTAAAAAGGAACATTAAGTTCGAAAATGGGCCAAATCGGATGAAAACCACGCCTACCTCCCATACAAAGTGACTTTATTTTAACCGTAAAATGTCTTTAAAATCCACAAAAATTAAAGAAATGCCTTGAGCCTTTGGCAGGTGAGCTTTGCTCTTCAGTATTAATTCTGGCTATGAAATTTGGAAAAATCGGATGGAACCACACCTACCTCCCATACGAAGTGGCTTTATTTTAAAAGTAAAATTTCTTGAAATTTTGCATAAAGGCTTTGATATGCAACATAGACCACCACTATGATATTTGGCAAAATCGAATGAAAACCACGCCTACCTCTAATACAAATTGAATTTATTTTAAACGTAAAATCTCTTCAAAACCCACAAAAATTAATGAAATATCTTGAAATTTTGCACATTAGCTTTGATATATAATATGAACCATCTCTATGATATATGGGAAAATTGGATCAAATCCACGCCTACCGACCATACAAAGTGACGTCATCAAAATAGGAAAACTTTCGTTAATATATAAAACTGGCTAAAGACTTCGAATATACTTCAATATGGCCGCGGGGGGTATTTTAGCTTCGGTACCCTGCCGAAGGTCCATCCTTACTAGTTTTTATTTAATGTTCTAACACTTTTAGCTCTCAGCCATGCATCTACTTTCTCTTATTATGCAATGTGTATGTCAGAAATCTGCAATTATTCTTGTTTTTGAGTCACTGGTGGACTAACACAAAAAAGACTTTTAGAGGATTTAAGTCAAAAAAGAACTTTCACTCATACTCGTTCACGCACGGCACACTTAGTAACGAGTCATGACTTAAGTATACTAATTTTCTAAGTACTCATTTTAGATCTTTGGTGCCAAAAGCATAAAAAGTAATACTCAACTCACTCATACCTCTCACATGAACATGTGAGTCACATCAGATTAGCAACCCACAACCGATAGAGTGATGATTTGCCGACATACTTGCTCGTAAGAGTACTATGAGTACTTTTTGGTTTTTATGGGAATGTTTCAAAGTATTTTGTTGAGTTGGTATGAGTACAAATTTGCACCAATAGCCATGGCTCCAGACTTAAGAATACTTACTTTACTAGTATTCATTGCAAATCTCTGGTGTATATGCATAATGCAATAATAAAGGTAGTAGTGACAGCAGACTATGTTCTCACAAACGGCGATTATAGGTGGTTGTGTATATTACTTTTTATTTTTCTTTTTACTTTTTTCGTTCTCTACCTTATTGGAAAGCTATGTTTGCCAAACAAACTGTCGTCACTACTACCTTGATAATTGTATCATGGTGCATATGTATCTCACTTTTTGACTTGTTCGAGACTCATCTGTGTTTGTTTTTTTTTTTTTGTGTTGTGATGTGCACAGCAAAAGAGAAGAATAGACAGCCACATGGAGTTTATTGAAACTCTCGCAACACAAACGCGTGAATAGAAAAACGTTCAAGCAAGGCGTGGCATATACGATGATTTCTTAAGAAACTTAACATTTTAACTAAATATACTTATTTGATTTAATATTTATTTGTACAGTGTTGTAGCACAAATATGTTATTTTAAAAATTATTTCATAAAAAACGCCCAGTACTGTTGAAGTTTATCTGAAAACAAAATTTTGCACTTCAATTTTATATAATAGTATAGGTAAAATATATGTCCAGTGTGTGTTACCCTATGCAGCATTAAAAAAATACAGTGTGTAATGTTTATGACTTTTTAAATTGATATTAATACTGTAATTATTTTTTTAAAAATTCAGAAATTGTGCTATGTTGTGCTCAAATTTTTGCTGTAATATGCTGTAAAGAGTTTTCAAGAATTTCATATTTGCTAAAATTACACTTTTAAAAATTACATATGTGCCAATTATTCCATATTTTCTATAGCACATTGCAGCACAACTGGAGCACATTAAGCATAATTTCGAATTTTCCAAAATTTCTTTTAATTCTTAATATAAGTTGAAATAACTAACTTTGACTTAGAAAGCACCACTTCGAAAGCAATTCCTTATTTCAATACGGTCGACAATAGCAAAAAGATATTATTATATTTGATATTTTAATTCATTCAGTTTTGCATAATTTTATTTAATTTCTTCTTAATATTATATAAATTATTATTTAATTGTGTATGTTCTGAATCATTAAAAATTTCATTTCATTTACTTTAATGCAATACATTTTCATACACAAATGTAATTTTATAAAATTTATTTTATTTATATATATTTATATTATTATATTACTAGTATCGTCTGTGGCCAAAATTAGGTTTTCTTTTGTTTTTTGGCTGAACCCACCAACCCATTGCCTGAACAGAAGTATTGAACAAAATACACAATTATAAACGTATTTGGTGGCGGCTGTGGCGCAGTGTGAAGTGTGTGTGGCCCATACGATGCGAAACCCTGGTTCGCATCCCACCTGACACAGAAAGTCTTTTTCAATTGAATTAATTTGTATGTTCGGCCGTCACCTCTCTGCAGACAATGGCAAACCTCAGAGGGTAAAAACTGCAATGAAAAGCTTCTTGAGAACATAAGGCGTTCGGAATCGTCGTAAAACATGTAGGTCCAGTTCTCGATCATTTGTGTGCAAACATTTCACATCACACACAACACATTTATTGATCATAAGAAGCTCGGTCAAAGTCCTTTCAATGGCTGAAATGGCTATTTTGTTTTTTTTTTTTTTTATATAAATGCCTTTGCATGTGCTGTATGAAGCAAGCAGCAGTTTTTAAGAGCATGAAGCAGAAATTAAGAGAGCGCAACAACAAAAATAATGATACACAGCTCTTTTGAAGTGCCTGCGTTACTCTCTTATTCTGCTCTTGCTCGTTTATGCTTCAGCAACGATGTTCAACAGAGCTGTATCGCTATATATTTTGTTGTTGGTTTCTCATTGTCCCATTGGGAAGAAAGGGTTTTACATTTGCTTAGTTTTACCTATCTTAATAACAATATATTAGAATAAATATTGCATTGTGCACATCAACTCGAAAATACCTTTTCATCGATAAAAGTTTTATGTGAATATGTTGAAGTTAACACATGTAAAAAGAGATCACAAATTTTTTGTTAGCGTATAACACAGTACAACACATAATTTTAGGACTCAATTCTGACAATTGCACGTGAAAGTAGGCCCAAAATGAAGAACTTGTGCATCATTCGTTTTGTCTTCTTGCCTGTCAAAATATTTTTAATATTGATTTGAAGTTAGTAACTATCATATAGGGGAATTTTTTACGTCTTAAGCTCTTTTGTTTGACATAACTCGAGAACCACTAGTCCAATTTAGCTTAAACAAATTTAGAAAAATTAAGAATTACAATTCCTTTAATCTGTTCTTATACCGTTTTCCTATGTGTGCAACACTTTCGAAGTTAAAAATGAATGTATGAAGGAAAAAAGTAGTTTTTGCCTAAAAAATTAAATTTTTTTTTTTTTTTTAAATTCATAAAAAATCCAAAATGGAAAAAAGTGTCAAATCTAATTACTTTCACGTAAAGTCACATAACCTATGAGCAAAATAAGGCATAGATCATGAAAATCGATGCACGCGTTTCTCATTTATTCACAATTCACAAAAAAGCTATATTGTTATATTCTTATATAGGTATATTGTTATATTATTATACTGTTATATTATTATATTGTTATATTGTTATATTGTTATATTGTTATATTGTTATATTGTTATATTGTTATATTGTTATATTGTTATATTGTTATATTGTTATATTGTTATATTGTTATATTGTTATATTGTTATATTGTTATATTGTTATATTGTTATATTGTTATATTCTTATATTGTTATATTGTTATATTGTTATATTGTTATATTGTTATATTGTTATATTGTTATATTGTTATATTGTTATATTGTTATATTGTTATATTGTTATATTGTTATATTGTTATATTGTTATATTGTTATATTGTTATATTGTTATATTGTTATATTGTTATATTGTTATATTGTTATATTGTTATATTGTTATATTGTTATATTGTTATATTGTTATATTGTTATATTGTTATATTGTTATATTGTTATATTGTTATATTGTTATATTGTTATATTGCTATATTGCTATATTGTTATATTGTTATATTGTTATATTGTTATATTGTTATATTGTTATATTGTTATATTGTTATATTGTTATATTGTTATATTGTTATATTGTTATATTGTTATATTGTTATATTGTTATATTGTTATATTGTTATATTGTTATATTGTTATATTGTTATATTGTTATATTGTTATATTGTTATATTGTTATATTGTTATATTGTTATATTGTTATATTGTTATATTGTTATATTGTTATATTGTTATATTGTTATATTGTTATATTGTTATATTGTTATATTGTTATATTGTTATATTGTTATATTGTTATATTGTTATATTGTTATATTGTTATATTGTTATATTGTTATATTGTTATATTGTTATATTGTTATATTGTTATATTGTTATATTGTTATATTGTTATATTGTTATATTGTTATATTGTTATATTGTTATATTGTTATATTGTTATATTGTTATATTGTTATATTGTTATATTGTTATATTGTTATATTGTTATATTGTTATATTGTTATATTGTTATATTGTTATATTGTTATATTGTTATATTGTTATATTGTTATATTTTTATATTGTTATATTGTTATATTGTTATATTGTTATATTGTTATATTGTTATATTGTTATATTGTTATATTTTTATATTGTTATATTGTTATATTGTTATATTGTTATATTGTTATATTGTTATATTGTTATATTGTTATATTGTTATATTGTTATATTGTTATATTGTTATATTGTTATATTGTTATATTGTTATATTGTTATATTGTTATATTGTTATATTGTTATATTGTTATATTGTTATATTGTTATATTGTTATATTGTTATATTGTTATATTGTTATATTGTTATAATGTTATATTGTTATATTGTTATATTGTTATATTGTTATATTGTTATATTGTTTTATTGTTATATTGTTATATTGTTATATTGTTATATTGTTACATTGTTATATTGTTATATTGTTATATTGTTATATTGTTATATTGTTATATTGTTATATTGTTATATTGTTATATTGTTATATTGTTATATTGTTATATTGTTATATTGTTATATTGTTATATTGTTATATTGTTATATTGTTATATTGTTATATTGTTATATTGTTATATTGTTATATTGTTATATTGTTATATTGTTATATTGTTACATTGTTATATTGTTTATTTGTTATACGATTAGTTCTTATACGGTTAATTGTTATAAATTATATTGTTGTGCAGGTATACTGTTTTGCTGTTATATTGTTGAATTGCCATATTCTTTTATTTATATTTTTAAATTTAATTTTATTTTTTTTTCAAACATAAATAAGACTAAAAGTATAAACAATTTCCTATTTAATACTTTTTATTTTTTGTTTGAGTGTGTAGCACAACAATGCCCAACAAATAAATTATGCACAGTTTTACAACATCACAAAAATCACAAAATCTCTAAATTATTGCGCCAAAAAAGTGTTTTACATATATGAACTAGAACATTAATTGTTTTTTTTTTTTCTAACTCGCTTCAAGATTTGGCACCAAGCCAAATATTTAAGTTCAAGTTTGAAAGTTTTATTATGAGTTTTGTTTTTTGATGTTTACTTTTTTTTTTTTTTGTGTTTTGCTTATTTGATATTTATATTGTTGTTGTTTTTGTTGTTGTATTAGCATTTGTTTACAACTGTATACAGAAACATTTTTGTTTTTGTGTAAAAATGCACATGACCTGGAAATATCAATTTGGTTGGAATAGATTTTATAATTTATGTACTTACTTTAGTGCTTGCATTAAAATAGCTAAAAGTTATTGAATGGATATGAAAATTTAGTGCAAGTCTATTAAAAATAAAAATTATGCAAAAAAACTGTTGTAAATATCAATATATATTTTCAAAATTTGTTATGTTGTTGAATTTAAGCACTTTATTACATTTGAAAATGAAAATTTAAGAAACTTAATTTAAGATGTTCTTTTGCAAAATAAAACAAAATACTTTAACTTTGCATAAATTTATGATATATAAGCTCTTTAAACATGCTTCCTACAAATTTCAGTAACTAAAATATAAAAAACAGCATAAATATTTGTAAATAAACAAACGTTGCACTAAAAAGTTTTAATTATTGCGTGAAAAGCTAAATTTTTACCTTATGTAGAACGAATTTTCACTCTTTTGTTTATTGTTTACAAGCACAGCACAGCTACCGGATATGCGTCTATTTATGTATTTGTTGGCATTCATTTGTTTACATCGCGCGCAACTGTAGTGGTGCGTTATTCACACGCATTCTAACTCATACACAAACAAGCACTCGTCTATAGCATTGAATTTATTTTGGCTTTAATTAAAGCAGCGTAACACAGCATGCTGATTTTTTTTTTTTTTTTTTTTTTTTGCTTAGGTCTTATTTCTGTTTAAAATTTTAATTAGAAATACAGCCAGATAGAGAAAAAGCTGAGCTGATTTTCTATAAAACCAGCTTTATGTCAGCAAACTTCGTTTTCCACGTTAACGTTGTTACTGTGGCGCTTACGGTATGGTAGAGAGGGAGGCAGCAAAATTAATTGCTTAGAATTTTGTCTGGCAATAAGTAGCCAGCATTAAAATTTAGCATTAAACCATAAAAAACAAAAGCAACGTAGAATGAATAGAGAAAGAATTAATGCTGGAAAGGCAAAATTTTAGATACATAAAAAAAAAAGTTTGCTGGAAGTAAATTAACATGGAATTATTTTCTTACTAATTAAATATTTTTTAACCAAAAAATCACAATTTATTTATTCATGCAAAATTAATACCAATTTTTAATGAAATGTAATCGAAAACGTCATCGAAAATATTCGGAATTTAAAAAAAAAATTATCGTTCGTTTGAAATAATCAATATAAGTTAATAGTTATTCAATATTTTTTTAGCGAGATCTCTATGTATCCTCCAGGTTGATATCATTTTGAACTCCAATTTAATTTTCAATTTTATAACTTTGCTTTTCCAACACATTCTCAGTTTTTCTCCTCTTTTTTTCATCCTTGATTTGTGGGACTCACTTAGAAAATTATTAAAACACTTTGCATTTCATTTTTTTTTCTTTATTTTTTTTAAATTTTTTGCACATGGATAATATACAAGGATAAAGTAGTTCTTAAAAAATACTTCAATAGCATTCAAACATTCACAGGGTTGTTAATTGATATTTCACTATTTTGACTAAAGTTATTGCATCTGTCAAAAAACTACACCGAGAAAAAAGCTTATGTAAAATTACCAAAATATCTATTATAATTAATATGCTTGCTTTGGCAGTTTTCAGCCTCTCAAGTACTTCATCAAAACACCTTAGCTTAACACGTTAACTTGCCACTTTTTAATTGGGCGATAAATTAACTTAGTATTTTTGTAATTTATGCATTATGGCTTCGACAGTTTATACAAGCGCGTTTGCTTAATCTTCCGAACATAGTTTTCAAGTTTTCAACAAAAAACTTTGTTTTCTGGATGCTAGGGGTGTTTTCTAGGGATGTTCAACTCAGCAACCCGCGGTCGTCGTAGACTGCACCATTGACACGTGTTTTTGGTTGCTGTCCTTGTCTCTGCGTCGCGTTGCTGCTCTGGTTATGAGCTGTGATCGTTCTTGGTATACTTAACCTAAGATTTATTTTTTATTCCTATTAAATTTTTCCTATTATTTTTTTATTTATTTATTTATATAACCTAAGGGAATTTTTAACTTCGTCAAATTTAAAGTAAATACAGTCACGATACCCAAGTATGTGAAATACCACAGGGAATAAGATGATCGCAGTCGGTTATGGAAATCGTGGGTATATGTATAGAGATAGGATAAAAGTAAATTACAAAATTTTGCGACGCATTTATGTATATTGCTTCTACATAACGTATATCCTATCATTTTGATAAAGTGTCAATATTTCCGATGGCTTACCTACAATATTGGATAATATTTTATAAACTTTGCTTGGGTAAATAAAATATTTTTTTAAATTGGCAGGGTATCAAAGTATGTGCTTTCAAAGGAATGTATTAAACAATAAATTGCTGGGGTGAATAAGCTTATATATTCCATACAATTTCCATACAATTTTCTTTACCCAAGTCGACTTAGGTGATTTAACTGTTGCTTTTTTGCTCGGTGTAGCGAACAGAAATCAATATCTGTCTAAAATGTCACGTCTGTATCCCTTTGAGACCTGACGCCAAACTACAAATAATTCTTTTACGATTTTTGGAATATATGGTCTTTGCATAATATGAAAACATATTCAATATCTAGGTTTTTCTATTTTCATACCCTTCATGTATTTTTAGGGCTCGGATACTTGATGCATCTCGGTCGAAACAAGGAAATTCCCTTAAAATAAATTTTTCAAATTATTTTTATTATTGACCTCAGTCTTTTTGATTTATAAAAATTAAGTATTTTTTAAGATAAATTTGTCCACTTCACTAATTTTTCGCTATTAGTACTTTAGTAATTGAAGCACAACTTACTTTTACGGCTCATTTTGACAAAATTCAAATATGAAACAAGAATTCCGCGAATATTTAAGTAACTGTAAAACGAATAACGGAACAATGTGAGAAGCGAACATACGCAACAATCAGCACAATCGATACATGTCAATCTTTATAACATTCGTCAAAAAGAAGTGAGGATATTGAGACTGAAACTTACCCGCACAATCGATGCATCACGGTCTGAAAGGGGTATAGTTATTTTGAAAACCAGCACCGGTGACGCCAATAATAGATCCAGCAACATATCCAGCAGCAGTGTTAGCCAACCGATTACCCAAGCAATTGCGAACCGATTACCGAACCCATTACTGATTACCTAAGCAATTACCTACCAATTACGGAAGCGATTGCCAACCGATTACCGATTACCAAAGCAATTATCAACCAATCACCGAACCAATTACCGAAGTGCTTCCAAACGATTACCGATTACCAAAGCGAATACCAACCCATTACCGATTACTCAAGCAATTACTAACCAATTACCCAAGCGATTACCAACCGACTACCGATTACCAAAGCTATTATCAACAAATTAATTAACCAATTACCGATTACCTAAGCGATAAGCAACCGATTACCGAACCAATTACCGAAACGATTACCAACTGATTATCGAACCAATTACCAATCACCGAAGCGATTACCAACCGATTACTAATTACCGCGGCAATTACCAACCAATTACCGATTACCGAAGCCATTATTAACCAATAACTGAACCAATTATCAATTACCGAAGCGATTACCAACCGATTACCGAACCAATTACCGACTACCAAAGCAAATACCAGCCCATTACTGATTACCCAAGCAATTATTTATTTATTTACGTCTACGGACAATGATCCTTACAGACTAATTACAACAGACCTACCTTAAAGACCTACCAATTACGGAATCGATTACTAATCGATTACCAAAGCAATTATCAACCAATCACCGAACCAATTTCCAATTACCGGAGTGCTTCCAAACGATTACCGAACCATTTACCGATTACCAAAGCGAATACCAACCCATTACCGATTACCCAAGCAATTACTAACCAATTACCGAAGCGATTACCAACCGACTACCGATTACCAAAGCGATTATCAACAAATTGACGAACCAATTGCCGATTACCTAAGCGATAGTCAACTGATTACCGAACCAATTATCGAAACGATTACCAACCGATTACCGAACCAATTACCGAAGTGATTATCAACCGAAAACCGAACCAATTATCGAAGCGATTATCAACCGATTACCGAACCAATTACCGAAGCGATTACCAACCGATTACCGATTACCCTACCAAAGTAATTGTGCTACAAATATATCTACACTATTGTATAAAATTGAAGTGGATATTTTTGTTTTCAGGTAAACTCCAAAATTACTGGGTCGATTTTTATGAATTAAGTTTTAAAATGTCATATTTGTGCTACAGCAAAGCATAGGGGTACTTTTATTTCGAAATTTTAGTACAAAGTATGTTTAATTAAAGTGTTAAGTTTTTAAAGAATCCTTCCCGATGCCACGAATTGCTTGATTTCTTTCCGAGAGATTTTCAATAAACTCCATGTTGTTCTCTACTCTTCTCTTTTTCCGTTTAGCCAGCACAGCACAACATAAAAAAACAGATGAGCCACGGGCAAGGCGAAAAGAGAGATTCATATAAATGTAGTGCTGAGCTGCAAAGAAAAACAAAATAAAAGCAATAACTGTTTTTTATCTCTTTTGACATGCATTGACACGGTGATCGTTTGAATGCCGTTTAAAAGTTTTTGTTAGAGGAAAAAAACGTGTTAACACTCTTAATTAATAAAAAAAACGTCCGTAGCGAAGCCGCGGACCACTGTGGCCTGCTAGTTATATATAAATATTAAAAAAATAACACTTTATGCATTCAATAACGCATAAATTGATAAAAAGTGTTACAAATAGTAGAACTCGTCGGATTTGCCGACTCAAGCTGCTTTGGAAATTCATAACAACTATGTTATTTCATAGCTTTAAGTTTTCACTTCGGTCGGCAGTCCCTCCACTGCCTATTTTTTTTTTTTTTTTTTTTTGCATTTTCACAAAATTGATAAATTTTTGGTCAAATTATTATATTTAGTCGAATTTCGGTGACATGTTTTTCCTGTTTTAAAAGTATTAAAATTACGGCGTTGACAAAAAAATGATTCTTTGAGTAATATTTGAGAAAAATATTGGGTATCAGACCGTAAACTTAAATTTTTCTTCAGCATTGGAAAAAAAGCTGGAGAATTAAACTGGATAGCTCACCGAGAAACTAAATATTTCTCTAATAAAGAAGAAAATCGGTTTTCTGTGATTATTGGAAAGCTAATTTTTTTCTTTCTAAACGCATTTAGTAAATGTTATTACAAATGTTCACTGAATACCATCCGTACTATTCTTATAAATAAATTTTGTTTTTCAAAAACAATATTTTTGATAAAATCTTTCCAATACACACACATACATAGGTACATATCTTGATGGACTGATTGACTGATCGTTCAAGAACACACCCTGGGCTGTGGATTAATTTAAACATGCCGTTGTCTGACTGCCCGATAGGAAAACTTTTGACACGTTGCTTTTGTTGCTGCTGCGATTGTTTATAAACTTATTTATATACTGACAGAAAAATATATGCACGTTAATTCATATTAATTTATTTATGAACAGAAACATTACGAACAAAAAAATTGTAAACTCATACTGCAGATAATAACAGAGTAAAATAATGCTGTTTTTAAAAATACTACCAGTGTTTTTTCTAAGCAGTAAATAATAAAAACTCCTGCCATATAATTAGTAAAAATTTGCTGCTTTATTTTAATCATTTCGCACTGCTCATCATTTAATGACACAATCATTCAGAGAGTCATTAAAATGATTTGCTTTTAATTTCACTTTAACTTGACATTCGTTAAATTTTTATAATTTAATGAGAAAGAGAGAGAGAGAGAGAGAGAGCGAGAAAAAAAGAAAAATGAAACGGTAGTGTTGCTAAAAGCACCGTTATAAAAAGTGGTTAATTAAGCATGTCATTGCATAAAGAAATGGGCGGGCAGTTTGTTGTAGCTCACTGTATAGCACCAACAACAACAACAACAACAAGCCATACGCTGCCATGCCATCAACCCAGTTTTTGACATCTAGCTATGAACTGTCATGAAAATGAAGTGCGATGCACAGAGATAATTAAACTAAGTGTAGCGTTATGCAGCATTGGGAGGCAATTGAACGGGAGGCGTAATAATGGCTCTACTCTGTGGTAGCGATATTGTGTATGAACCAGGGCCACTGCCCACTGGCACTGAGCTATTGACATGCATTGACAAATTGAACGAGATGCGCCGTCACTTAGTTAAAACAGTCAATGCAGTGATTGTTATGAAGTTAGTCAGGGATTTTTTTTTTATGAACTTTTTTTTCTAAATAAATTTAAATTGTTGTTATTGCTATTGTTTGCTTATTTATACAGTTTGCTTAAAAACAAAAAACTTTTAATTATTTTATATTTGTTTCTTATATCCAATGACCCAACCCTTATTACAAAATATCGTTAGAAGGTCATAGATATTACCCTTTCCTCCGATTCCTTCTCAAACAAAATCTGTGCCTGAAAGGTTTCAAAAGAGCATTCCTTCTCTGACCACACATATATTGAATCTCGTAAAATTTAATGCCCTGTAAAATTATAAACCTAAAGTAAACAAACTGTGGCTATAATACTAGACACATTTCTAAAAACCTAGCTCCTAAACCAATCAACAATCCAAAAAACCGAGAGCTGCTTGATGACCTAGGAGATGGTAACGGACACTCAGAGATACCGGCCTCGGTCACTATTCCTTCCGACACAGACTACCGCACACCACAGGTAATCTTTGATAAAAAATATAATGTCCGCATTACTACACGACAGGAATGGGAAAGCAGGCCTCACTATATGGTGGGGCCATAAGCATATTTACTGACGGCTTTAAGCTCAAAGGGCGAGTGGATGGGGGAGTCTTTTCCCCCGACCTGGGGATTGAGACATCCTTCCGGCTACCCGATCACTGCAACGTCTACCAAGCAGAGGCCTTAGTCATCAAGGAAGCAACACAGCACCTCAACCAGCTGAGCACCTCAGGGAAGGCTATATATAACTTCTCGGACAGTCAAGCGACTCTAAAAGCATTATGCTCCTATACCCAAAACTCTAAATCTCTTGCTGCATGCCGCAAATCTCTTAACGAGATGGCTGAGCAATTCAGGATCCACCGTGCATTGGTGCCTGGGCACCGAGACATAGAAGGCAATTGTAAAGCTGACGAACTGGCTAGGAGGGGTACGACCGCCGCTATCCTTCCAGAAAAGGATGGGGTAGGTGTACCCTTGGCCACCTAAAACTCCAGTGCAAGCGAAACACGCTGCACCAGTCCAATGAGCGGTGGTATAACCTTGTCGCCTGTGCCACGGCCAGACTTACCTGGCCTTCCTACGACAGTAATCGCACCTCCTCCCTACTGGGACTCGGTAGACCGAATCTCTCTGTTATGGTAGGGGTACTCACCGGACACTGCTTGATAGGAGCTCACACTCCTCGTCTATGCTGTGAAGCTAACGACTTCTGCAGAAGCTGCAGAGATGATGAGGAGGAGGAAACCGTACAACACTTTCTCTGCCACTGCCCCGCTCTAAGTAGAAGGAGACTAAATACCCTCAGTCGACCACTCTTTCACTCTCTTGCTTCAATCTCAAAGATAGATCCAAAGAAAATCAACAGATTCATTAAGTCCACGGGATGGTTCAACGGAGACAGGACTCTTATAACACCAAGTCAAAGGAGATTATATGGTATCACAAGGGGCCTATATTGGCCTAAGTGCACGAGACGGGCAGCCGTCTCTGCCATACTAACCTAACCTAACCTAACCTAACCTAACCTAACCTAACTTAACCTTGATGACCTAGTCAACCACTTCATCAAGCAATGCTCTGATGCACTGAAAACGGCCTGCTCTGGCAGAACTCATAAAGAACCAAACAAACCACCTTGGTGGTCCCGTGAACTGGAGACACTTTGTTGGGAGTGTCGTAAGTACCTGCTATAAAGAAGGCCAAACGCACATAGAATCAACGTCGGAGACATCTCTACTTCGAAAGATTCTATTTAAATTCCCCACATCGCCAAGGTTTATATAAAAAGATGATGGCTCTTGGACAGATTCAAGACTTGAATCTCTTAACCTCCTCATGGATACCCACTTTATCGGCAGTTCAACCGATACACCCGTGTGCCTCAACAACGCCCATAGGCGCCCTATCTCAACTGGTACACACCATAGAAGGTAAAACGAAGATTACATGAGCAGTAACAACATTCCAGCCCTACAAATCTCCAAGTCCTGATGGAATTGTGCCGGCCCAGCTTCAACAAACCCTCCCGCACATAATATCCTGGCTTCAGACCATTTTCTCTGGTGGCCTACAGCTAAACTACACTCCCATCGGTTTTTTTTTGTTTAACTAAACCAACGCTAGTTCCACAATCTTACTGTGCGACCGAAGAACAAATTATCTCGGTAATGCGATGTTCTATTGGGCAAAGAGGCAATGGTATAGGGATGAGCTTGGAGAGCTGCCCGGGTGAACATAGAAAACACACGGAGCTGGTCGCTTCAGGCCATGTTTCTCCCTTGAACACTTCCCATGGTAGTACCTGTACGGAAAGCTCACGCAATCAATATTGCGTCGATGCCTAAGAGAGCTAAGAGAAGATGAAATATTTTTATCTGCTATCAAATAGTTATATCGCAAAACGTTGAATTTGATCCAGAAGCTATAAATATTATCTGAAGCCCATACAAAAATGTGCGAATTGTACTAAATATTCGGCCTAATACGTATATATGAGGTAAAGATCACGTGAAGATCAGATGAAGTGATGTATTTCTTGCACCGTTTTAAAAAACCTAGGCACTTGGCGCTTCTTTCGACACATCGATATTTAGGGGTGCTAAGGGACAGTTCATTCGCTTGTGGGTTAACAGGCAACACTGAGTCTTTCTTGTATTAAATTTTACTCTATTAGCAAGACCCCATTCAAAAATTTTTTCACGTCATTGAGAAATGTGTCATTCCTGATTTGCATTTTTCTCTCAATCTCCAATGAATCAGGGCATTTTTTGAAGGAATATGAATGACAAATGCTGCTGTCATTTGCAAAAGAATGAATTGGGTTATAAGTCAACGACAAAAGGTCGTTGTACTCCTGCGTTGATGGCGTACTCATTTGACGAAATTCCATCGACAAAAACATGGCTAGTTCTGTTCTTAAGGAAATCCACGTAATCCACCGAGCAAAGTTACCACCGACACCATATGCAATTAGTTTTGACACGAGCGCCTTATGGCACACTCCGTCAAACGCTTTTGAAATATCTAGAGCAACAATCCTGCTCTCACCAAATAAGTGAACGCATTGTCACCAGTTACCAGTAGAGCGGGCCCTACCAAAAACCATACTGACGATCAATAAGCAATTCGTTGTGCTCCACATAATTCATAAGGTTGAAGTTAATTGCGCCCTCCATAACTTTTGCGAGCGTGGAGCATATCGCCATGAGCCAGTAGTTTGCAGGGTTCGTGGTACGCCTTTCTTTGTTCTGCCTGGACATTTGCGACCTTCCAACTAGATGAAAATACTCCTGTCCTGTAAGAGATGTTGAAAAGGTTGCGCAAAGGCCGAGCAAGTGTAAAGGCACAAAAAGTTGGGGAGAGGCTAAAGTATTTATCATACCTAAATCAGATAAAGCCTCTCATGCTAGTCCAAAGGACTTCAAAAACTCTGGAGAAACTTATTGAAGTTTATTTGAGGCAAACTATTCACCCTTCGAAACTGTCAAGTGCTCAACATGCGTACAGCAAGGGCAAATCCACGGGCACTGCCCTCAACTTTCTACTCTTGACTATTGAAAAGTCATTCGCAGTTAAGGAGTATACGTTAGTGGCATTCCTAGTCTTAGAGGTGGGCCTTTAATAATGTCCTTGCGAGCACCATCACCCTGGCATTGAGGGATCCGAGAGTTGAGGCATCCCTAGTTTCGGTCATTTGCCAATTGCTTACCAGCAGGGCAGTTAGCTTAGAGCTAGGAGGCTCCTCGGTTCGCAGGTCCGTTAACAGTGGTACCTCTCAGGGTGGGGTCCAATCTTATGGGTCGTAACGATCAACCAGCTGCTACGATGCATGAAAGAGAACGGCCACCAGGTGATAGCGTACACGAATGATGTCTCTATCATCATATGAGGTGATGATGATGAACCGTGCTTTGGTCGCTATCCAGCTGAGCTGAATCCTGCGGGCTCAACTAGAACCCGGCAAACACGGAATTGGCTCTCTTTACCAGGAGATACAAAATGTCTATATTAAATCCCCCGAATCTTAACAACGCCAAGCTAAACTTCAGCAAAAGCGCCAAGTTTTTGGGATTAATCCTAAACAGGAAACTTTTCTGGAATGAGAACACTGAGGACCGCATCCAGTAGGCAAACATAGCGGTATTCGCATGTAAAAAGTCGATAGGCAAGAAATGGCGACGCTCTCTCATAATAGTCCGCTGGATTTACACTACTATCGTACACCCAGATCTATTTTATGAAGGAATTATCTGGTGACCGGCCACTCGTAAGTCTTTCGAACTTAATAAGCTTGTTAAAGTGCAAAAAAGGTGCCGAATTATGTATAACCGGGGCCTTGCGGTCTACTCCTATGAATGCGTTAAACGTCATCATGCACTTAGACCTAATTGTTATGGAAGGGGCTGCTATCACAGCTTTGTGGCTTATAGAGTTTGGATCCTGGTCTGGACCTGTTAATGGACACACAGAAATACTCGCCTCGGTCACTATCCCTCCCAACACAGACTAGTGTACACCAGAGGTAATATTTGTAAAAAACACAACGCATTCCTACACCACAGGAATATTAAAGCAGGCCTCACTATATGGAGGGGCCATAAACATATTTACCGACAGCTCTAAGCTCGAAGGGCGATGGGGTGGAGTAGTCTTTTCCCCGGACCTGGGGATTGATCCTCCTTCTGGCTATGCGATCATTGCAGCGTTTACCAAGTGGAGGCCTTGGCCGTCAAGGAAGCAGCACAGCACCTTAACCAAAAAAGCACCTCAAAAAAAACTTTACACATCTTTTCAGACAGTCAAGCCACGCTAAAAGCATCATGCTGCTACTCTCAAAACCGTAAATCTCCCGCTGCATGCCGCAAATCTCTCGAGATGGCTGAACAATATAAAATCCACATTGTATGGGTCCCGGCAATTGCAAAGCTGGCGAACTGGCTAAAAGGGGTATAAACCACTGCCATCCTTCCGGAAAAGGATAGGGTAGGTATACCCTTAGTCATCTTTAAACTCCAATCCAGGCGAAACACTCTACGCCAGGCCAATGAGTGGCGGAATAACCTGGTTACCTGTGCTACATCCAGATAATCCTGGCCTTCCTACGACAACAAACGCACCTCCTACCTACTGGGACTTGGAAGACCAAATCTCTCTGTTCTGGTAAGGGTGCTCACCGGACACTGCATGATAGGAGCACATGCTCTTCGCCTATGCTTTGAAACTAACGACTTTTGCAGAAGCTGCAAAAATACTGAGGAGGAATAAACCTTGCAACACTTGCTCTGCCACTGTCCCGCTCTAAGTAGAAGAAGACTGAATACCATCAGTCGACCCCCTCCTTCACTTCCTCGCTTCGATCTCGAAGATAGATCCATAGAAAATCGACAGATTCCAAAAATACACGGATCGGTTCAACGGAGACAGGACTCCTTTAACACCAGGTTAAATGAGATTACATGGAATCACAAGGGGCCTAGATTCACCTAAGTGCACGAGACGGGTATACGCCTCAACCATACAAACCATACGGTGTGACAAATTAATAATCGAACTTTTAATGTGAATCATAGAAAACGTAGCGCAATCTATTGAACATATACGTTGTTAGAAAGTTACATCTATTCTCTTTTAAACGCCCACAAGTTCATGCAGGTTATAAAATTACGCTCGTTTTACAAACAAAAAGCAAATTTTAAATTCTGTACGAACATACGAACTGACGAAAAAAGTTTATAGTGATGATTTTATATCTCGTACACAAGATTATACGAGGTTTCAACGATTCACAGATGGCCGTGAAGACTTGAACGACAATCAAAGAAGCGGACGTCCAGAGAACAAAAATCGTGATGAACTGCTGCAAAAAATTTGTGAACTCATTGTTGTCGATGGAAATTTTACTGTGAGAGTGTTGGCTGTGGAGTTAGAAACAAATAGAGAGACTGTTCGTCAAATTCTAACTAAAGATTTGGTTAAAAAAAAGGTAAGTGCGAGATTTGTTACACACAAATTAAATGAGGACAAAAAAACGCTGGTGTAGAGCATTGTAAGGACATAATTTCAACAGCTGAAAACGATTCAGATTTTCTTAATTCGAATATGACTGGTGATGAAACATTGTTATTTTAATATGATCCTGAAACAATGGTCAATCTGCAAAATGGAAGTCGAAAGACGAACCAAAACCTAACAAATTGCGTTTTCTAAAGTTCAGAATCAAGGCAATGTTGATCACTTTCTACGATTCGAAGGGTATTGTCCACAAGGAATTTGTTCCAGAAAGTCAAACTGTCAATGGTGATTATTATTTAGAAAGTTTACATTGTTTGTAGTCGAGAATTGTTCGTGTTAAACCTGAATATGCAGAGGGGCAAGAGCTGTTTTTATTGCACGACAATGCACCTCCTGACAAGATCAAAAAAATTAATGAATTTTTGATGAAAAAACAGATCTTCGTCATCGGCCAAACTCCGTATTCGCCTGATCTATTACCATGCGTCATTTTTATGTTGCCGAAACTGAAAACTGCCATGTGACGCAGATACTTAACAACATCCCGGAATTTGATATAAAAAAATCGATGCATACAATAGTTGATTGTGCCAAACGTTGTTTTGACCCTAATGGAACCTACTTTGAATAAATAACTACTTTCAAACATAATACAATGCTTATTTTACTATGTATATAAAAAGTTCGGCTATTTAATAGTCACACTGTGTAAATCCAGTAGAGAAATTTTTTCTGCAATTTAAAAGTTGTGCTGTAATGTGCTAGAGTTTTTCTGCAATGTGCAATAGAAAAATTAAAAACTTTGAATATTTGCAAATTTTAAAAGTGTTAATGCATTTTTTTCAATATGCAAAACTTGCTTTTTCCGGTACAAAATCATAAGTTGTGCGTTGAGTTGCTATAGTTTGCCAAAAATATGCACTCAGTACAATAAAAAAATGCATTAACAATATTAGAACTTAAAAATGTGCTCATTTTTTAAATTACTCTGCAGCACATTGTGGCACAAGTGTAGCACATTCCAGCACAACTTTAAAAACTTTGAAAAATATATTAATGACGCAGCTAAGCACAATAAACATCATAATCTCATCTGCATCATAACATTAGCACTGCTTTTGAAATGCATTTACGATCTTTAAATTTAATAATAGGCGCATTTTATAATTCCTCTACAAACATTTATTGATTATAGCTTTACGTAGAATATTTTTTGTGAACCCTTAAAACCTGTACAAACAGTCCTTGTGAATCAAAAAAAACATTTCACAGTCTTTGGTCAACCTGCCATCATTTTAAAACCATTAGGGAAATCAACTATTTTAAAACAATGAAAATCGAAAAATTTTCTATGTTTACACTGTTCTAGTGCCCATATCTCGAAAGTCAAAGAAAATTTAAAATCGAAAGTCAAATTCCTTAAGGATTTAGTGCGCCAAGCTTCAAGAAAATCGGAGATGGTCATGTAAGAAGCATAATTGTACCCTGTCATGATACAATTACTAAGGTGGTAGTGACAGCTGGCTGCATTCACACAAAAGGCAATCATAGATTGTCATTTGCCTGTATATTTTACTTTTAATTTTTTTTTTACTGTTTTCGTTTTCTACTTTGTACTATTTTCGACAACCTATGATCGCCAAAAGAACTGTCACTTAAACCTTATTAATTGCATCATGGACTCTACTATATTGCTAGCTGAAGTTTTTCATCATCCAGTTCAGTAGCTTTAAGTTGACTGTTATTTATTTGGTTCACACGCACACAATCGTTCAATTTCCGCTCACAAACAAACACACACAACCATGCGTGTTGGCTTTTATTTATTTTCATGATGTTAACATTTTCTGTGTTCGCGCCTTTTTTTTATGCGCACTTGTTTTCGGGTGATTTTTTTCATCAGCATATTTTTTTAGGGTGTTTTTTTTTGCCTTGTAACGGCATCCTTGTAGTTGAGGTCACAATAACAGCATTTTTGCCTGCTACTTTTGTTTATTTTCTGTCATTGCATTGTCCAATAACCAAATACAACAATGAAATGTGAAGCGGTTTCAGCATATTTTTTGCAAGTTGACTCCTGTGTTGCACAGTGATTCGAGGTGGAAAAAATAACAGAATTCATAAACTTCTTTGATTATTTTTTTTTTCTTTATGTTGCTTAAGAATTGTCTTTTTATCAGAATTCCAAAATATTTCGAAGTAATATTCATAGGTGTTTTGTGAAAGCGCCTTTAAAGTCGATTAAGTGAGGTTTTAGGCAAAAGCAGTTAAAATTAAGGAAAACTTTAGAAGACGTTTTCTAAAAAAGTTTATTATATATACAAAAAATTCCATTTGTATGTTAATTTTTTATTATCAGTATAAGTAAAAAAAATTTTTTTTGTTGATTAACATATATTTTTTATATATCGCTACCTTAATATAGAAAGGCCCTATCTCAAAAGGCCCTAAGTCAATAGGAGAAGGAGAAAACTTAATAAAAAATGAAGTTCTGTAGTTTCGAATTTTTTGTAAACAAATTTTTTTATTAAAAACTATAAGTGATGTAGCGATGTTACAATTCTTTTAACTGTAGAAATTGCAGAACTTTGTTTTTTATGAAGTTTTTTTCTTCTCCTATAATGTAAAAAAAATTGAGTTAGGGCCTTTCTATATTAAGGTAGCGATATAGAGATGGCGCAGGAACACTAAAGGCTTTCCGAAGAATATGTTTTATGAGAAAAAAATTGCTAATAGTACGGAAGACATCGCAAACCTATTTGCAGATTTCTTCCAATCTAATTTTGTTGCATTACCCAACGATGACGCTAACGACTCTTTTTTTCTATGATGAAACCCCTGTTACCGATTTGGGATCTTTAGTTCTTTCGGAGAATGATGGCCTTAATGAATTGTTAGCTTTAGACATTAAAAAGGTAACGGGTGCCGACAATATTCCCCCAATATATTTAACATATTGTGTTGCTACTCTAGCTCAGCCACTAACTTTTCTGTATCAGTTAGCTTTTGGATGTCTGGAAAGAATCCATTATAGTTCCTATTCAAAAGTCTGATTCTAGGCAAAATATAGCAAACTATTGACCAATATCTAATAGCGTTTTCTTTTCTCGAAAAAATGTTACACTTATTCTGCACTAAGCTAGGGCTGTCAAGATATTTTGTTCTTTTCTTAAAAGTAGGCTTAACTTTAATGGGGTATTGCGTTCTTTTGTGAAAATTGTTACACTCTGGCAGTGCAAAAGTGTTCCACTTTCTACACTCTATAAAATGACGGTGTGGCATGCCACCCTGTGAAACAGCTGATTTTAATAGCAAGAATTTTTTACAAATTTTGGACGCAGTAATTGTAATTTGTAAAACGCACGTAGGACGCAGTGGACTGTCTTTATTTTTTGTTAACAGCATCAGCTGATATCCAGGGTAGCTATTGATATTCTTTTCTAGCACAATAAATGTTGCCATTTTTTAGGGATGGGAGTAACACCATAAAAATATTACCATTCTTGAGGGTAACATTTTTTTTTAGAAAAGAAAACTCTATAAGTTACCTTTAATTCCTATAATGTTTGAGGCTATTGTCCAAAAATACATTTTTGTCAGAATTAAAAATTCTATATCAGAGTTACAGCACGGTTTTGTGAGTGGGAAATCCAAATCTACAAACCTGACTTTGTTTGCTCATTTTATTATAAACAAGATGGAAAAGAGAGACCAAGTGGACGTTATTTTTAATGATATCGCCACAGCTTTCGATAGAGTTCAGCACTATATTCTTTTAGAAATACTTGCTCTTATTGGATTTTATTCATCTTTGTTGTTATGGCTCAGAAATTACTTCTCATGCCGATATCAGGTAGTTCGTATAGGGCATCATTCTTCTAAGGAAATTATGAATTACTCAGGGGTAGCACCAGAAAGCCATCTTGGACCACTCCTATTTGTTTTATTTATCAATTATCTTCCTAATTTTCTTCATCATTCGAATTGTTTAATGTACGCGAATGATGTTAAAATGTTCAAATCAGTCTCTTCGCATGACGATCAACGGCTTCTTCAGTTTGATTTAAATAACTTAAATAGATGGTGTTCTATAAATAAGCTATATTTTAATGTCGAAAAGTGTAATATAATGGCTTTTTACAGGATAAAGACACCAATTTTATACGATTATTCAATCGCAGATAGGTGTGTGCAACGGTTTGAGTATAAATTTGATCTTGGAGTGTTTTTTGACAGAAAACTCACTTTTCCCTGTTATTATAACCGCATTATCACCAAAGCCAACTATATAGTAGGGTTTTTAACAGTTCATTCAATAAGTCCGTAGGATAAGTAAGAAAAAAACAAAATTTTGATAAAACTCGATTATATTATTCAACATAGTTGCCTTAGAGAGCGATACAACGAGTATAGCGATTTTCCAACTTTTCGATACCACTTTTATGGTACGATTTCTCTTCTCGTCAAAATAGACCTCAGTTTCAGCGGTTACTTCATCGATGGACTTGAATTTCTTTCCAAATAGCATTCTCTTGAGATCTGAAAACAGGAAAAAGTCGCTGGGAGCTAAATCTGGAGAATACGGTGGGTGGGTAAGCAATTCGAAGCCCAATTCATTAAATTTTGCCATCGTTTTCATCGATTTGTGACACGGTGCATAGTCTTGGTGAAACAACACTTTTTTCTTTTGCAAATGTGGCCGTTTCTTGGCGATTTCAGCCTTCAATCCATCCAAAAGTGCACAGTAATAGTCGCTGTTGATGGTGGTTCCTTTTTGGAGATAGTCGATGAATATTATTCCTTTCGCATCCCAAAATACAGACGCCATCACCTTACAAGCCGACTGTTGGGTCTTTGCTCGCTTTGGATTCGGTTCGTCGACTCAGCTGACTCTCTTTTGGATTCTGGTGTGTAATAGTGAAGCCATGTTTCATCCACTGTAACACATCGACAATAGAATTCGATTTTATTGCGGTTAACAGCGCCGAACACTCCTGAAGCATCAATTCGTTGCTGTTTTTGGTCGACTGTGAGCTCACACTGCACTCACTTTGCACAGTGCTTTCGCATACCCAAATGTTCGTGTAAAATGGTGAAAACACTACCATCTGATATCTTTACAATATCAGCTAGCTCGTGCACCTTCAATTTGCGATCGTTCATAACCGAATTTGTGGATTTTTTGATGTTTTGTGGAATAACAGTCTGATTTGTTACTGCGCTCTGCATCATTTGTGCTGGTACAACCACGTTTAGAATCAGCAATCCACATTTCTACCATTTTTCTCGATGAAGCAGAGTCCGGATAATGTTTATAAAGCCATTGTTTGGTTTCCACTGTATTTTTTTCATCAAAAAGCAATGCTTTCTAAAAACAAAAAACCCATTTTTTTAAATTTTTTTTTTTTTAATAATAATAGTTGCACACAGAATGTTATAACTCACGAATCAATTGTCATATTGTTGTCAAATTTTTATACGTATCGCTTGAAGGTTGCTACTAAATAAAAATCATATGGAAAAATTTCTAGTAACGCCATCTATGTGCCATGCTATGGACTTTTTGAACGTAAAACGTTATTTTTTTTTTCGTTAGTAAGATCCATCTTGGAATATGGATGTGTGATCTGGGATCCATACTATGAGATTGAGTCTTTGCGTCTGGAAAAAATTCAAAAACGCTTCACTCGATTCATTATTTATAAACTTAACTGGAACTTTATGCCAACCTATACGTCGCGTTGCGCTCTTTTTGGTATTAATACATTAGACATGAGGCGTAAATATTTTCTTATAATTTTTGTTCGAGATATCTTGATGTCGCATAGATAGACTGTACGCCACTTCTTGCTACTTTAAAGATTTAGGCACCTGAGAGGAACGTAAGGCCAAGGGACTTCCTGTATATTCCATACCACAGAACGAACTATGGCAGAAATGATCCAATTAATAATATGTGCTCGTCATTTATTTCTATTAGTGCTCGGATAGATTTCACACTGAACAGAGATTTATTCAAAAGAAAATGGGAAAGGTAAATCACAGGGAGAGGTCCATTCAGGCAATAAATTCTATCTTATGACTCTGCTATACAGTTTCTTATCTTTCATCTCTAGTTTTCTCCTTAATAAATCATGAATTTTCAAATTTTTATATTTTTACTTTATGTTTGCTTTATTATTATAAATTAGACTAAGCTGATATTGTCTTACTATTAAGTGTATTTATTTTGTTATTTTTCTAATAGTTGTTATTATGCGTTAATGTTTATGCTGTACTATAAAAGAGCTAACTTTTAGTGTACCCATTAAACTGAGATCTAAAATAAAATAAATTAAATAAAATTATTAGATCTTATTTTAAAAAGTAATTTATAATAAGCTCAAACTTTTCTAAAAACTATTACTTTAAACTATTTATATATTAAAATAAAAATGACTATTTAAATATTAATCTAACTTCAGAACTGTTAAACAATTGTTGATCATTGAATGTAAATAAATAAAATTTAAAATTATGTTATTTATTTATGTTATATTCTAATTTCGATTTACACAAAATAAAAAATGTTTTTCTTTATTAAATGTTTATTTTATACTTTTCCTTGTGTAATTTTGTACACAAAAAATACGCTGAAGTTTACCAAAGTAGATGTATAAGTCATCATTTTTCCCGTAAATTTATTTATCTATTTAATTTCAATAGTTCAGCAAACTTTTTATTTAAAACTTGAACACTATGTTTGGCAGATGCCAAAATGTATAAATTACAAAATACTTAGTTGATTTATAGTCCAAATGTACATTAGCAAGTTTACATAAGACTTAGATGTTTTGATGAAGATCTTGGGAGGCTGAAAGCTGCCAAAGCCTGCTTATTAATTATACTAGGTTTTTTGTTAATTTTACAAATATTTTTTTCTCGGTGTAGGTTCAATGCAATAAAAAAATAAGTGTTATAAATGAAATAGGCGTGATTATGGGCACATTTCAAAATATTTTTGTGTGTAATCTAATATTGCCAATTCCAACTTATATTTAGCTATGCAAAATTCATTCTATTTATTGACAATTTTTGTATGGTACTCAACCAGTGTGCGTCGGTCCATCAGTCAGTCAGTTTGATGGTTAGCCGGTTCGTCACATACGCTGTTGTTATTTGGCAGAGCCCCGCAGCCACAATGCAATACAATTAAATTCAATTTTAAATCAAGCAATTAAATTTGTGCAGCTACAATGAATCAATCAGTTGTTTGCGTGCGGCTTAAAAATATTCAGTGCATTACTCGAAAACAAAAGCTGATGGTGCGTGGTGGTTTTTTCTTCTTCTTAATTCGTTTTAAAATTCATTCAGCTTAAGTGCAGAAAAAAAACGTATAAAGGTGCAACGAGCTTTATTAGTTACAGCGATAAACTTTTGTTGCATACTTTTAGCCAGCGTTTTTTAATAGCATTAAGTCACTCAGAGCGCACTAAGAGCTGTATATGCATGTGGATATGGATGTGTAATGGATATGAAAAGCTATTTGAAGCTTTTATTGCATTTATAATATATTTTTATCGGGTAGGTTAAAGTTTCCTTAAATACTTTTCTATTTTTTTTTTATAATTTTTTAAATTCTTTCAAAAATTTTCTTTAATCTTTTCTTCAATACTACCAAACGTAATCTATTGTTGGTTTTTAGAATGTTCTTATAAAAAATTAATTAAATTTTATTCAATATAAACTTCAATTTAATATCTGAATACACATATTTTAAAAACCTAAAACTATGCAATAAATATAAACTCGAACTCTCTTCCGAAAAAAAAATTTTGCAGTTTCTCATCAAAATCATTGGCTTTCCACAAAATTGGCTTTCTCATTTGATTAACTGCTTAAATATGTAATAATTATAACAACTCCTAAAAGTAGGCCACCTTATTGACACAACTGAACTCGCCACTGTGTCCACTGTGTCCCTCTCTCATAAAAATTTATAAAGCAAAGTTGATTTGATGTTATTTTAACTGACAGGCATTCCGTTTTAGTTTTAACTTCTTCGCCTTCTTTAACCACACCGTATAAACAGACTACTTGACAATAAAATATTTTATCATTCCACAAAATTTAAGTCTGCACACAATTGCACAGTCAATATTTTTCTACTTTTAACTTTTATTTCACTTTGAGTTTGAACAAGTTTTTGTTGGTTGTTGTTGATTTTAAAATGCATTTTTTTTTTTTTTTTTTTTTTTTGTAAATACTGGCTTACATTTTGTGCTCATAATTTTTCAATCTTTCCATTTTTCCACTCAAACTTTCTAAACATTTTTCTTTTAAACTCTTTTCCCAAGCAATTTTCTAAACAATCTAAAGTATTTGATTCAACAAAATTTAACTGTTTTTTTATTATTTCTGTGGTTGTTTGTCTAGGTTTCAACTTTCAAAATTTTGCAGCTTTAATCATTGTGTGTCTCACTCTAGCCCATAGCGCTGTATGTGTGTGTGTGTGTGTGTGTAGGTGTGTGTTTGTTTATTTGGTACTCCAATCATAGACAGCAAAAATATTTATTTTGTACCTTTTCAAAATAACAAAGAGAAAAAAATGAATTTTGCTGCCAAAGATTCTACAGAAATATAAACAAGATTCTTCAAATTTGTTTGCATTTATATTGAAATTGCTGAATTAAAGTTTGGTTTGCCTAATATTAGGCTGCATGAGAAATATTTTGCTGCTGTGGTTGTGATATAGAAATTTTTTTAAAAATTCTTGCTTTGTTTTATGTTAGAAGATAAAATACAACTGCACAAAATACGTTTCATAAATTCATCAATATAAAAAGACAAAAAAAAACACACTCCGCTTTTGTTTTTTTTTCTATACGTGTTACTTTTTTGACTATTTCCATAGCAAGGCTAAATAAAGAAACTTTTTTGTAAACTTATACAAACGGCACTTTTTTTTGCTTAAAATTCTAAGCAGCATTTTTGCTTGTGTCGAAAAAAAATTTTTTTTTTAAGTGCATCTTAACTATTTTCACAAACTTGCATATTTAATGGCTACTTGCCATAAAATCGTAGCTAATGATGTACTTAAAAATTTTATTACGTTTTTCTTTTTTCAAGAACCTGAAAATATGCTACATATTTTGGCAAAAATAAAAAACGTTAATAAATCATTAAATAAAGCATTAAGACTAGCATAAAATAAATACTAGCTAGCTTTTTAATGAAACTGTAATTAATTTGTTTGTTTCTACACGCCCCAAGGTATGCTTTGTTTATTTTTGTAACATTTTATGAGCTTAACATTGACCAGCAGCGGTAATGTAATGAGTTTCGAGGCAAATAGAATTTAGAAAAAAAATTTAAAGTAGTTAATAAAAATTTTTAAGTGATTTCATTTAGTTTAGAGCTTAATTTATAGATAAATATATGATATATATATATTCAACCTAAACTTTATAAATTTCATTTGAAATTTATAAAGTTTAGGTTGAATATTTAAAACAAAATAATTCTGTAGATTTGCAATTTTTTTTTTAATTATTGTGTTTTTTAATAAATTTTCTTAGTTGTGAAAAAAAACTGTATTTGCAATGAAAATTTCTTTAAATTCCTTCTTTTAAAAAATTGCAAAAAAGGTCGTATATTAAATTTTCAAAAATGTATTTATTTAATTTTCAATATGATCTGTTCGGCTTACTTACAGTAGGTAGAAAGGATAATCCGCGTGGTAATTGTCCTAAGGACAGAATCGGAAATGATTAAGAAAATCCTTATTTCGATAAAAAACTGATTTCAAACGTGACGCACATTGTGATATTCCTCCTGATCAGGTTATCCGATTAATTGTCACTAACTTAAACAATAAAATTATCGAGAAATTATCGTTTTCGATATTGTAAACTTTAGCATTTAAATAAAAAATAAAAAAAAAAAAAAATTTAAAAACTAAATCTAAAAATTATCTCTTTCGATATCTTTAACTATATCTTTAACGAGAAAATATCGTTCTCGAAAAATATTTATTAATATCGATATATGCAAATGTCGAAAAACATATATAAAAGCAAACATCGATCTCTATATTGAAAAAAGATAAAAGTCAACTTTCTTTGTTTCTCAAAAATCACTACACATACGGTTATTTTAGGGTAGCTTACACTACGGAGTAATAATGTTTGTGCTCATTTTTAAACTACCGTTATACATTGTTTGTGCTTGTGTTCAAGAACACAAGCGGTAAGGCTACTAAATAATGTGTAAAATTATCTACGCTTTACAATATTAATGTACTTTTCTCTTACTTCAAACTACAGTTTCCTAACAAACGCTACTTCAACGTCTATTTTCGTTCACTGATTTCAACATCCAAGACACTCAAAAAAAATTCTTTATTTTTAAAGCGAACAATTTCTCATATATTGAAAGCAGAGTTGTAAAAGAATGCAATCATGTTGTATTCAATCAGTGACTTCATAGCTAATGACTTCAAGTTTTGATTGAATGCCTTAAATCCGTTTTTGTTTGCAGTGACTTCAACACAAGAAGTAAGAAAAATCATTTTGAGTTATTGAATGCATCAAAAAAAATTTAAGTCATTGCTGACTGCATTAAGTTTTATATTGCAGTCATGACTGAAAAACTAAATTGATTGCATTCATTAATTCTTTTTAAAGGATTGCAATCACTGCAATAATTATTGAAGTCTTTGAAGTCAATTTGAAGTCATTGACTTTATATGATTGCAATTCTACAAAATAATTGCAATCATGACCGAGAAAAATCATTAAAGCTACGATATATATTTTCTTAGCTTAGGCTCTACCGTAAACAATTACAAAAGCTAATATGTAACAAAAAACAATTCAATTCAAAAACGGAACAAAATAAGCGAAAAATTGCATATGATTTTGTTTTTTGTTTTTATTAAATAAAAAACCTTATGAGTCACATGAGTCATTTCATACAACTTGAGTTTTGAAATTTTTTTTAATTTTTTCAAATTGACTTCAAATAATTTCATAGAATGCAATCAAAAGTCTTCCATTGACTTCAAATTATTTCAACATTTCAATGATTTAAAACATGGTTTCAATTGACTTCAAATGATTTTATTGACTTCAAATTGATTTCAATTGAATGCAATCAATGACTCCAAGGACCACGACTTCAATCATGCTGAATGAAACGAAAGACTTCAACAAAAATACGTATTGGTTTCGAAGTCATGACTTCAAAATGATTGCTGAATTCAAAACTTGAATCATTAAATCAAAAAAGTTATTTAATGACTTAAATCATTTTTGTTGGCATTCAGTGCCAGTTTTTGATTGATTTTGATTGATAAATTTTCTAAGTACAATGATTTCTTCAAGCTTTAATGCATCTCCTTGGAATGAGAAAAAAACAAACGATCTGATATTTATAGTTTTGACTTTGAAAGCAAATACATATATGATAGCTGCGATTTTTTTAATAGATTTCTCTCAAATCTATTTTGACGAAACACTTATTTATTTGACTAAATAACGATGAGAAAATATTTATCTTTCGCTCACTATTTGCATTTAATCTTTCTTTCCTTTTCTTAAGTGTGAAATATTAAATGCTTTCTCACAAAAGGACATTTGTTTTTATTATAAAACGGTTTAAATTTATATTTTGAGCATTCTTTCACATAAAATACTAGCTGAATGGTTACAAAAGTTACACAATTTTTAACAACTGCAAATTTTCCGCAATATCTCTGAAGCACGAATGAAATTTTTAATGAACATATAAAATTGACTGAAGTCTTTCAATATCAATATTAACTAAGTTTGGTTATTCAGAAGTGTAAATAAAAAAATTTTTAATTAAAAATAGAGTAAATTTATAAAAAAGTGGACTAAAAATTGAATTAAATACTAATTGCTAATCTCTCCTGCATCTGCAATTTCATTTTTACATCGAATTACGCCTAACAGCGCAGTTTACGCAAACTTTTCCAAGCAGATGCAACGTTTTTGTTCACTTTTTGGGGTAAACCTACAGGCTTTAATATTTATCGTACAAAGCTAAAATAAATGCCAAAATATCAGTTACATGGCGAATAAAACGAATCTCTAACTTTTATGTATCTACAAAAAATTAGATTACTACTACGCAGGTTTATATATGCAGAGACTGCGCATGGCCGGTTTGCTGTATCATATTTTTATATTTTTTTTAAAATGACCCCAAGTTTCATAAATAATTTATTTTAAATAATTATTCAAATGTCTCTAATCAGTCAAAAGTAATAATTTACAGTTAATTCATTAGTTATTTAATTTTTACTTTTTACGTTCTCTCCTGCATCTGCAATTTCATTTTGCATCGACTAACAGCGCAGTTTAAATGAGGTTTCTTACGCAAACTTTTCCAAGCAAATGCAACGTTTTTGTTAACTTTTTGGGGTATACCTAAAGCCTTTAATATTTATCGTACAACTATAAAATATATGCTAAAACATCAGTTACATGGCGAATAAAACGTTATTTAATTTTTACTTTCTACGTTTTATATTTTTCCTTTTAGTTTTAAAATGTTTGCATAAAATGTTCAGTACTATTTTATTGATTATTTTTTACAAAATTTTTTAACACCAAAAAGTAATTTAAAAAATTATTTAAGCATTTTTAAACAAAAAGTTATTTAATTTTTTTTTTTTTATTTTTTGTATTTTATTTTTAGTTTGTAAATTTAAGCATAATTAATTTTAAGAAATTATTCAAGCCAGTTAAAAATTATTAAATTTTTTCATTTTTAATTTTTTATTTCCATTTTTTATCCGTTATTTTTAGTTTTTAAATTTTAACATAAATTTTCAGTCATTCATTTTTTCTATTATTATTACTAAATTTTGAATATTAATATTTTTTTATTTTTTATATCAAATTTTTTAGAATTTCTTTGCATATTTGTTCGAAAAATTCCTGCGCGTCAAAAATGCTAGAAATATTATTCTCAAAGTTGCTGAAAGCTTTTTCCCACACTTGCTGTCTTCAATATACGTTTAACTTCAACAATCTTTGACTACTATATTAATCATACGCAGCCAAATGAAAAAAAAATGAAATGCCAAAAAGTATGCAATACTTAGTGAAAGCATAGATTAATTGTTACAAAAACAGAAATCACGTTCTTTGTCCAAACATAACAAAATTAAACATAATAATTCTGTTAGCAGGCTGTGAGCTGATAATAATTAATTTGACAGCCTGAAAGTATGCTACCAACTTGGATAAATTAACTCATGGTACGACTGACTGTCCGGCAATGTTTTTGATATGGGTCTGAAGTTTCATTTACAACGTGCGCAACATGCAATGACCTAAAGTGACCGTGACCTAAGTCTTGTAAACATAGAATCAAGCACAGAAAACCTTATTTCTAACACACACGCACACATAGACACTAGCACACTCTGGTGTGTGTGTGTGTGTGTGTGTGTGTGTGAAAAAGCTGTAAAGCAGCTAAGAGAGCTTTCTGTGCGGAAAAACATTGCTAGAAAAACCAATAAATTGCACGCATGAAAAATTCTATTATATTGCCAGAATTTGCTTTGTCTTTTTTTTCTTTGTTTTATCTTAACACAAATGCTGACGTTACCTTCTGTGCAAAATATATTTGGATTTTTGTAACAAGTAGAAGAGCCAAAAAAACGCCTTGCATCAATTGCTTGCAGTGCCAGGCACAAGCTGAAAATGTATATGCGCCTAAAATAATGTTAAATAAAGTTTACAGTTTCTTAAATGTGGCAGCAAAAAGAAACGCATAAATAAATTTCAATAAATTAAACCCTTTGATGAAGCATACACTGCAAGCTGATTTAAAGATAGCTGATTCCACCGATTGGCAGCTTAAAGCTGAATATTTGCAACATATGCGTTGTGTAATTTTGTCAAAAAAGTAAAAAAAAACGACGACCCTTAAAAACTAAACAGCGCTATCTGTGTCAAAATGCAGGATTTGCAAATTTGATCTTAATCAAAAATATGCTAAAATCAGGCGTTACAGGAAAGGGGGTAGAAGGGGGGAGTTTTGTAAGGCATAAGGTGCTGAACACGAAAAAGCTGCCTGTTTAAAAGCTGCTTCAAGATGCGTAGTCAAGCATGTTTAAGAATTATAATTAAATTTAAGCGTGGCACTGAAAAATTCAGATACTAAAAAAAAAAACGAAATAAACGCCACCATTCATGCTTTTGCTGGCATTAAATTTAGATAGCTTTTATTAAAGTGTTCGAAAACAACAAAAATTAAAGCTGCTCTGTTGTAGCTGTGCAAACAACACGTCTGCAAAGAGCTTTAAAATTAGCTGCAGGCAATATTTACTGTTTATCAATTGAATAATTAACTTGACGCAATCTGCGTCATTGTTGCTGCTTGGTTGGTTTATATAATTTAGTCACTTGAACTTTAGGCAGTTATTAGGCGCACTTAATAAATGGTGCTTGATTGTTTTTTGGCAAACATCCCAGGTGGAAATTAGTTAAACCCTTTGCGTCCAGCCGTCACATATGTGTGACACAACGTATCGCTATCACAGCCCACCGCTGTTATATAAAGCGTATTTCACATTTTTAATGACACTTGAAAAATTACTGTTTCTTGTGTGACCGACTGTAGAGTACTAAAATGTTCTACAAAAGTAACAAGGGATGAATCACAAAAAAAAACAAAGGAGTCTACAGCTGCTAAATTAACTGCACTTATTTTTCAAGCAAGCTTACATTTGTTAGTGTTTCATAATTATAAGGTCATTATCGTGTAAAATAAGTAATACGTGCATTAACCTCCTCAGTCCCAAGCACGCTTTAATTAGAATTTAGCTTCAAAAATTTTTTTTTTTTTTTTTTTTTTTTTGTACAGACAGACTAATAAGTTTTGCTTTTGGTCACGTAGAAGGATACTAAGATACGTCAGGTGCAATCATCGGCTGGACAAATTAAATATGTTCAACCTAATTTTAATAATTTGAACGATAATTTTATTATATGTAATAATGACATGAGCTTGTGATGTGATGACTCACTTAATACGATTATATAAGTCATTTCAAATGATTATACCAAGAAAACAGAATTAAAATATAATTCACCTGAAATCAAACAAACAAATAATGTTACGATATCTTGGACCAAAAAAAAATGTAGGCTGCGGAGGGACTGCCTACCGAAGTGAAAACTTTAAGCTATGAAATAACATAGATGTTATGAATTTTCCAAGTAGCTAGAGTCGGCAAATCAGACGCGTTCTTTTATCAATTTATGCGTTATTGAATGTATAAACTGCTATTTTATAATGTTTATATATAATATATTTGTAACACAATTAATTTGGTTGGCTAAACGGTAAGTGGCTCGGTAATCGGCTGATAATCGCTTCGGTAAACGGTAATGGGTTGGTAATCGCTTCGGTAATCGGTTGGTAATGGCTTCGGTAATCGGTTGGTAATCGCTTCGGTAATTGATAATCGGCAGAGCTGTAAAAGAATGCAATCATTTCTGATTTTAAATCATGTGATTTATATTCAAAATGATTTCATTCGATTTTTCAAATCATTGATTGGGACTTGAAATTTCTAGTCCCAATTAAAGATTTAAAAAAATGATTGCATTCATTTTGGGATTTGAATGATTTTAAATCACAAATGATTGCATTCTTTTACAGCTCTGATAATCGGTAATCGCTTCGGTAATTGGTAATGGGTTGGTAATCGCTTCGGTAATCGCTTGTAATCGGTAATCGGTTGGCAATGGCTTCGGTCATCGGTAATCGGCTTGTAATCGCTTCGGTAATTGGTAATGGGTTGGTAATCACTTCGGTAATCTGTGGTCGGTTAGCATTCGCTTAGGAACTCGGTTGGTTATCACTTTGGTAATCGGTTAATAATTGCTTTGGTTATCGGTTGGTAATCGCTTCGGTAATCGGTTGGTGATGGCTTCGGTAATCGGTTGGTAATCGCTTCGGTAATTGATAATGGGTTGGTGATCGCTTCGATAATTGGTAATGGGTTGTAGTCGCTTCGGTAATCGGTAGTCGGTTGGTAATCGGTTGGCAATGGCCTCGGTCATCGGTAATCGGTTGGTAATCGCTTCGGTAATTGGTAATGGGTTAGCGATCGCTTCGGTAATCGGTGGTCGGTTGGTAATCGCTTAGGAAATCGGTTGGTTATCACTTCGGTAATCGGTAGATAATCGCTTTGGTAATCGGTTGGTAATCGCTTCGGTAATTGATAATCGGTTGGTAATCGCTTCGATAATTGGTAATGGGTTGGTAATCGCTTCGGTAATCGGTAGTTGGTTGGTAATAGGTTGGCAATGGCTTCGGTCATCGGTAATCGGTTGGTAACCGCTTCAGTAATTGGTAATGGGTTGGTAATCGCTGCGGTAATCGGTAGTCGGTTGATAATTGCTTAGGTAATCGGTTGGCAATCGCTTCGGTAATCGGTTGGTAATGACTTTGGTAATGGGTTGGTAATCGCTTCGGTAATCGGTTGATAATCGCTTCGGTAATCGGTAGGTAATGGCATCGGTAATCGGTTGATAATCGCTTCGGTGATTGGTAATCGGTTGGTAATTGCTTCGGTAATTTGTAATGGGTTGGTAATCGCTTCGGTAATTGGTAATAGGTTGGTAATCGCTTCGGTAATCGGTAGTCGGTTGGTAATCGGTTGGTTATCACTTCGGTAATCGGTTGATAATCGCTTTGGCAATCGGTTGGTAATCGCTCCGGTAATTGGTAATCGGCTGGGAATCGCTTCGGTAATTGGTAATGGGTTGGTAATCGCTTCGGTAACTGGTAAATGGTTCGGTAATCGGTTGGTTATCGCTACGGTAATCGGCAATCAGTTGATAATCTCTTCGGTAATTGGTAATCGGTTGGTAATCGCTTCGGTAATTGGTTCGGTAATCGGTTGGCAATCACTTCGGTAATCGGTAATTGGTTCGGTAATCAGTTGGTTATCGCCTCGGTAATAAAAACAAGCTCAACAAGCTTGTTTACCTAGCATAATCACAGTTGCTCTGCCGGCTGTCTTTGACATGGATCAGATTATCATTAAACTCTTCGTCTTTTTTTAACTTTTTATTATTGCGAGTTATATTCCACCTAGAAGCTCCCAGGAGCTCTAAAATGCTCATTTCGAAAGTTGCCGTTTCGTTCTTGATAATCATTCAAATTTTCAGCATGTAGTATTCGCTGGTGATTTTAACCTGGGGAACATTATTTGTTGGAAGCCTGACTGTGATGAATCTTACCTTCTACCGTTTAATGCACATGGTATAATTGAAAACCTTTTAGTTGGCTTTTTCACTCGTCATGACTTGGCCCAAATAAATGATATTTCCAATTATCTTAATCGAATTCTTGATCTTTTTTTTTTGTAGGTAAAGAATTTGATTTTTTCTTATAATCTCCTATCTCACCTTTGTTTCATGGTTCCTACCACCATCAAATAGACCATTTTTAATTGAATTTTCTGCTTATCAATACCAAAAACTGGTCACTAACAAGAACTTCTCATTAAACTATAAAAATGCTGATTTTAATGCGATGAATGTGATGTTGTCTTGGATTTTGTGGAATTCTGTCCTTGATAAGCTCAGACTTATCGGTTGATTATGATAATTTTATATCCATCTTGAATGATTCGGTGAATAGATTTGTCCCTCGCTCTAAGATCTCTAAAAATAACAACCCTCCTTGGTTTAATAAAAGACTCAACAACCTTATATTATAGATGCATAATAATAATTTAAAAATCAAATTTAATTTTACTTGATTTTATAATTTATATTTATTTTTAAATTGTTCAGTTGTCTGTAAGAGTTTTCGCTGTTTGATGAAATAAATAAATAAATAAAAGAACCGATTAAATATCATTATAACCGACTAAATGTCATAAGAACCGATTACCCGTAATAACAACCGATTACCCGAACCGATTAAATATCATTAGAACCGATTAAATGTCATAACAACCGATTACCCGCCATAAGAACCCATCATCCGAACCGATTAAAAATCATAAGAACCGATTAAGTGTCATAAGAACCGATTAGCCGTCATAAAAAACCGAGTACCCCGTTGTAAAACCGTTGCATAAAATCACTTCCGACTGCATCCTGCAGACATTTTGTAAATTATAATAAGAACTATCGTAAGGAATTAGAATTATTCAATAAAGTTTAGAAAAATAAATTCAAGCACCGCAAAATGTTTTGTTGATGCTGTCTGTATAGGGATATTTACACTGACTTGGGTAGATTGGCAACTGCCGCACATTTTGTTTTTGTAAAGAGGCATTGTACGGGAGTACCCATACCTACTAATCTACTCTAGATGACCCTTTGACTTGTTTGGGTAGATTGATTGAGTACTTTTTATAGGCTTTTCTTTTGACACATATGTAAGTCCGGTGACAACGCAATATTATGATAAAACTTTTTGCCACATCCCCTTTTACCGCCTACAAATCAATAAAAATGCATTATCACCAAAACTACGAGACTGATTCAGTTGAAATTGTGCCAGTAAATTTCTTACTGCCAAAGGTTTAAGAAAAATATTTGGCCACACCCCCTTTTACCGTCCACAAAGCAATTAAAATGCATTATCTCCAAAACTAATAGGCTGATTCAGCTGAAATTTCAACACTTTATTTTCCTCAAGTAGAGGATGGCGAAGCAAAAAATGTTGCCACACCCTATTTTACCGCCCACAAATCAATAAAAATGCTATACCACCAAAATGGCTATGCCGATTCATATGAAATTTTGAGCGTTAATTTTCTTCCAGTAGAGGATGGTTTCGAAGGTACTCTAAAGAAATTCGGTGATATAGCATTTTTATTGATTTGTGGGCGGAAAAACGGGGTGTGGCAAAAAATTTATCATAACATTACGATGTCACCGGACTTACATATTAGACCGGAGTCACATATACCGGACTTGAGAATTTTTAATTAAGATAATTTTATAATTCTGAACAGTATAATGGAGATAATTTTTGTTTAGAATTATAGAAATTTTAAATTTAAAATATTTAGAGTAATCTAATAATAATCGATTTGAAAAATATATAAAATTCATATTCAAATGAGCGATACCTTATTTTTCATAAATGAAAACGTGAAAAATATTTCTGAAAAATTTAAATATCTGAAAATTTTAGGTCTTTTAAAAAAAATCCTCTTGCATTTTAGAAAGAAAATTTTGCAGATTTATAATTTAATTTCTAAAAAAACAGTGCAATTTGTTTATTTGTAACAATCTATTAATTTTCGAGTGTTTTTTTTTTTTTTTTGTTGAATATTAATTAATTTTCTTTGGTATCGTGCTAACAGCAACATGATTGATCAAAGCCTTGCTTATGCTTGCAGTCAATTAATCAGCTTTCTGATTAGTGAAAAACTTTGATAAATTATTGCATTGCTTGGTTTTTATTTAAGTTCTTTTCAAGCGCTTCTTTCTTCTTCCGGGTAATATTTTTTTCCAACTTGCATTACAACCATTGAATATGCTGGAAATTATGCACAAACTTTACGGTTTTTATGCCGTTAAAAAAATACCACAAAAATCCTGCCGCAAAGGGATGTAGAACAGCATGGTATGAACACGCACTAACATACATAGACACACACAAACACAAGCTTGTTCACTTCCAAAGCAGTATAAGCAGCAACATTTCAGTAAAAAATCCAATTGCGGTGAAGATGAGTGTGCAAAAGGCAATAATTTACTATTTTGCACACACCAAAGCATGCATTAACAAACACATGCATTCACACAAACACACACACACACAACACTTTGGCAATGTTAAAGCATGCAATTTTAAAGCTTTTCAAATGGCATTCAAATGCTTTTCAGTCTTAATTGCAAGACTGGCTGGTCAGCAGCAAGCTGTTGTTGTTGTGGATTCCAGGTGTTGTTGTTTTTGTCTTTTGTGTTTTGCTTTGTGCCTAGTCATATTTTTCTCATTTGATGACTGTTACTTTTTGAACAATTCTAACATTTTCAATAAACAACTTTTACCAAGAGTTACAAAAGTTGTTAAAGCATACTTTTAGGCAGATTAAATCAATATATATATAAAATCGTTCGTGCGGGTTGGTGTTCATTAAGATCTCAGTAACGGTAGCACCTAAAGGCACCAAATTGACAACATCTGCTATCAAGGATCATATCTCCAATAATAAATAAAAATAAAAAAATTGCCACACCCCCTATTACCGCCAACAATTCAATAAAAATGCTGTTTTGCAGACGGTTGTGGTTGCATTGGAATAAAATTTTGTAATTTAGTTTGTATGGTTACTCTCACAAACTGCACTAAAAATGGGCGTGGTCGATCCAGAACTACGCCCATTTTTCAGAAATAAAACTATTATAATTCCTGAGTTCTACATGTTTCGACAGTTATACTTGGCGGTCACTTTATACATAAATGTTACCGCGCCTACTTTTCCCGCCTTTCTGAATATAATCATGTCTGTGTGTTCCCCAACAGCTCCTCCACAGTTTTTCCAACTTCAACCAAATTTTGCAAATATATTCTTTGGTATAATGAGCAGTTTTTAGAATAGAAAAGTGGGCAGAACTAGGCAAGGGGGCGTGTCATTTTAATTCGATTTAAACTCCTACACCATTTCCCAGATAACAATTTCACCTAAATAAACCTTGAGTAAAGTTTTGTTTAAGCAATTTATGTAGGAAGGAGAATTTAAACTTCCTTACACAATATTTGAAACAAGTTTTATATAAGGTTTATGCAAGGAAAAAAGGCGTATGAAATTATTTCCTTTATACAAGAACTTATATAAAGTTTGATCTAAGGTTTTTATTTCAGGCTTATTTAGGAACTCGGCAACTGAGAAAAAAAATTGAATTTTTTTTAGTAATCTCCTTTTTTATGTTTCATCATCTCATTTTATTTAACACAGAAAACTTATACATTTTAAAAATCTTTGTATGTTAACCATGTCCCAACCAGCACGGATTGAACTTGAGTACTTTGCATTGTCAGCCGCACGTTCTAACCACTCGTCTATTCAGGACTTTATTCGCGCGACGTTGAAACTTAATTAGCATTTTTTTTTTAATTCGCTTATGAACATTTTAATAAAGCTCTTGATTTCATATACGCACTTCATTTCAATTCAATAAATTGCCCAGCGGTTTAAGGTGACAGTTTATTAGCAGATAGATCCCAGGTTCAAGCCCACGCTCAGACGAAATTTTTTTTTTTTTTTGTCATTGAAATAGTTTTTTTTTATGATAGTGAAGGTTTTTTTATTTAAATCAATAATTTCTAATGTTCTAATGAAATTGTTTTCACAAACTGAAACTTTGTTTATCAAAAAAATAAAGCTAAGCTTGAGTAAAAATCTTCTTGACTAATTCCTAAAATGTGTCATTGAATAAAGCTTTATATAAAAAATTATACAAGAAATTTAAATTTTCAAAGCTTTCACAAGGCTCTTTCAAGAAAAGCATGAATAATTACTTTTATACAAGGCCTCTTCAAGTGGAGTATGAATAACTTCAAATATTTAAGTGAAATTGTTATCTGGGTTGTTCGACCTCAACCAAATTTAGCACATATATTCTTTGGTATAATGAGCAGTTTAAGGTCTAGAAAAGTAAGCGGTATAAGATAGGGGGCGGGGCACTATTTTTCCATACATTATACACACCCCAATTGCTACACCACCCCGGGCTTCGCCGGTTATTTCAACTAGTAATTTGTGGAAAAAGTTGAGTGGTGTAGTTTGTAGTGTGATGAGTAACGTTCAATTTGGATTTTATCCAGTTTTAGTCTTTTTGTCAGTTATGACTATTCGACCACAATATGGCTGACAATGAAAACTCAAAATCTCATGAAAATTCTCATATTTTGTATGACGTACGATAGAAAAATTATTGAAAAAATTTAATTATTGCAACTTTCATTCTAAATTAATTTTGTTTTTTTAATCTTATATGCATGAAATATTACGCTTTATGCTTATTTTCAATTAAAAAAAAAAAATAAAATAAAAATTTCTTATCTTCAGATAAACTACAAAAAGAGCCGAATTTCAATTTCGACCAAAATTTCAGTTTCGGCCTTACACTGGCAATGCGATGATTTAAGTAATAAATTTAAAAATTTTTTTTACTGATAATTTTTCTTAATAAATATAAAACAAAATTAAGTTGCTGTAGAGGCAAAATAAATAATAAAAATATTAAAAAAACATCTTAGAAATAGCGTTTTTGTAAGATATTTTTTTTTTTAAATTTAAGTGAGTTTTTAAGAAAAACTCAAGCGCACTTAGACTTATACTATGTTCACACTGAGAGCTAAATGCGCATTTAACGAAATGCGCATTAGCAATTAAGAATGCGTGGCCGTATGCTCCTTGTAGGAGTAAAAGAGACAAATATATAGGTTGAATTCTGTAAATGCGCATTTAGCTCTCAGTGTGAACATAGTATTATTTTATTATAATTTTATTATAATACATACTAAAGGGTAGTTAAATTTAAAGGGCCGATGTTGATTTTGAATAAAACACAAATTATTTAGAAAATTATTGTCATTTCTTTTTATTATGATAATATTGGTATGGTTCAATTATGTATGGAACATAATATCGGCCAAATGGCCGCCGCGACCTCCGCCGCAACCTTTTCTTTCAAATAACCTCAAAGAAAGAAGTCCAACGGTGTCAAATCACACGATCTTGGCGGCCAATTGACATCGCCACCACGTGAGATAACACGGCCATTGAATTTGTCGCGCAAAAAAGCCATTGTTTCGTGAGCTGTGTGGCAAGTGGCATCGTTCTGTTGAAACCACATATCGTTCACATCCATATCTTCCAATTCGGGCCATAAACAATTCGTTATCATCTCACGATAGCGAACAACATTCACAGTAACTGCCTAAAGGGTCTTCAGCCACACTATCGCTATATTTTCTGCAGTACGAGCTGTACGAGCATGCACTGGTGTTTTCACATCTCCTACAGACCCGGTTTGCTCAAATTTTTGCACGATTTTTCCGATTATACGCACATTTGGACAATTAAATTGACCGAACAAATCACGGAGCGTACGATATGCATTTTGATTTGAACGCCCATTTTCATAATAAGCCTGAATAACTCTAACGCGTTGCTCGATTGTGTATATTTCCATGGTTCAAATTGAGTTAGTCTCAAATTGAGAAATGTCAAATGAAATGCAGAAAAAAACTTGACGTTTAGGTGTGGTTCACATTCAACATCGGCCCTTAAAATTTAACCACCCTTTATGAAATATTTGCTGTTGTAGAAAAAAAAAACATTATTTTTAATTATTGTCACCATATGTTCAAATATATTTTATGGAAATAAATTTTACCTTAAAAATAGCTGAAAAAATTGCTTTAACATTTAACGTAAGATTTATAAATTCTTTATTTTTATTTTCCTTTATATTTTTACATGTGTTTTTTATTTTTAGTTTTTTGCTTGCATATTATTTTCTCGAGTACAATCTAAAGAGTTAAGTAATGGTATTATTTATATAAGCATTTTTTTTTAAGGCACATGTGTAAATAATACCTTTTTCACCCTAAAAATTATGCTAAAAACTTAACGGCAACACTTGGTCGAGAAAATGCAAATGAACTGCCATAAACACACTTACTACTGAACAAACACACAGATACAAGCACACACACACACACACACACGTGGATATATTCTCTCACATCGACTTACACACTCAATTTAACGCGCACGTATACTAACATTCAAACTTTTGCTTTAGCTGTTTTAAACTTTCCCGCTAAGTTTATCGAGTTCTTCCTTGCAGCACAGTTATTATTAACTGCTGAATGTAAAGTTTTTCATAATATCACACTGCAATAGAAACATTAGACAAAAACAAACATCATTGACACGCTTGAAATGATACACTAAGAAAATTTATAGCTTACTATTGATTTAGAACTTGTGTCGTACATCATGGCGTATGAGTAATATTAAGTTACTAGTACAGGTTTAAAGCACAAAAAAAATGCTAAACTTCAACATTTTTATTTCAATGGCTTTACAAAATATTAAAAACCTTACGCACAGTGTTTCAAATTTAAAAACAAAAAAATTTTGAATTGAATATTGTAATATTTATTTGAAATAAACATATATTCCTATTAAATACCTGTGTATTTTATTTTATATCCCAACCCAATTAACACCAAATCGTAGTCGGACTCGTTTCGAATTCGAAACGAATACGAGATCTCGGATTCGCCATCGCGGAATCAAAATAAATTCGCAAAAATTCAAATCAGCGAATCCGAAAATTTTTCGTGAAATCGTTTTCATATAAAAAACTAGAAAACATTCTGTGTGGAAATAATTGATATAATAAACAGACACGAACTAATATAATAGAAGATAAAAATTTTCAAAAAAATTTTTCATATAAAAACTTGTGAAAACATACTAAAACTTATACAATTCTTTTTTTCATATCAAATTTATGAAAGAAAAGAAATATTCGCTAAAATGACGAATTAGCAACAGAAGATCAATAAAAAATACTATTTTCTTAAAAAAAATGTTTTCATATTAAAAAAGTCGGCTTCGTTATGCATTCGAACAGAATTTGAAAAAATCCAAGCAAAAGTGAACCGGAGAATTTTTCGGGTAAACAAAATTATTTATATAAAAAACAGACACTAAATCAGTGGTGTACAACCGAATTTGTACTAAGGGCTACTTTGAAACCATGGCCATGCTTCGCGGTCACCAATCCGTATAAATATATGTAGGGTGAAGTGGGGTAATGTTTACCGAGGGGTGATGTGTAACACGGGGATTTTTCGAAAAAAATTTTGACATATGAGTGAATGAACAACTGTGTTATATTTCTTTTGGCAGCATCAAGCTTACCCGTAAGTGTTGCAGACATACATTTGTTTAGAGTTCTTAAAAAGCATGAACAATATTTGTCAAAGTTTTTTTTTAATTTACAAAAATAGTGAGTAAATGTAAATTGTTATAATATTTAATGTCTTTAAATATAAAAAAAGATCTTGCGAACTGTGACATTGTGGTAAAATACCATCAATAAAAAAAGTAGGTTACATTGGTGTTGTATAACACCCACGGTGGGGTGATGTGTAACACTTCTTACACATTATAATTGCCATTGAAGAGGCAATTAAAAAAAGTGGGTTACATTAGTGATGTGTAACACTCACGGTGGGGTGATGTGTAACACATCTCACACATTATAATTGCCATTGAAGAGGCAACAGTGTAAAACTCTGAAATGCCATCCACATCAATGGCATCTGTTCATGCAAAACAAACCGAAATCGGACCAGTTCATACTATTCAGCCCAGACCAAAATCCAATCGTGGTGGGAAGGCAATGGAAAGCTGTGCTCTTAAAACATCACAGAAAACCAAGCAAACAACAAAGAAAGATGCAGGTGCTCGCTCGCAAAGCCGGCGCTTTTAGTTGTCATCCGAAGAAGGTAGAGATTTTTGAACTCTGAATACCGATTTACGAAATATATTGCTATTACTTCATTAAGTATGATAAAAACTTTTGCTAAACATAAAAAGTCAAAATAAACAGAAAAATTAAAGTTCCTGGTCTGTAAACCAAAATTTTGTTGATGTTACACATCACCCCACTGATTTTAAAATGACAAAAAAAGCCATATTTTAACTTTTTGATTTACTTCATCTTAATTAAAGTTCTTAACTTTTATTGGAGCAAATAAAAACGTGTTACACATCACCCCACTTCAGCCTATTTATTATAAAATTTATACAATAAAGTAAACACATATAAAGCCCATTCGTTTGATTGTGAGAAAAATAAATTTAATTTGATGCTTGACTCTGCACATTTTCAGATAACTTAAGCCGGCTTAAATCATACTTTTTCAAACATGCTCGTCATTCCACATGACATGTTTCTGTATTTATTTTTTCTATAAGCGTTAGTTCTGAAAAAGACTGCTCGCATATAGTATATGTTGACCCAAAAAATGCTTTGACGATGGGCACTCATTGCTTACGTTTTTAAATATGACAGGGTCGGTCCATTACCTTAAAAACTGCATCGTTTTTGTAATATGTGCTTTTGAGTACGATATCACTGCAAAGTATTCTAAGCTCTAGTTCGGCTTCCGCTGTATTGATATAACAAAGTATTTCCATTAATGAAGCCAGTAGTGAAATTTCTTAATTTTAAGATTTTGAAGCAAAACAAATATTCACAAAAACGAAAAATAGAAAAGCAAGATGTTCTGAACTTTTTCATATGAGCACACTGTTGAGCAAGCATTTGAAGAATTTTTTGAATGGAAACGTCTGCAAACAAATAACTCTGCAGCTACAAAGCTGCTGTAGCTGTTAATTTGAAACTAGATCAGACAGTGTGAACGATCGTGTTAAATGAAAAGATCTTTTATATTTAACATATTAAATTTATTCGTTTTAAACATGTTATAAGCATGCTTGTACGAATCGCCGATTCTAGGGTAAGTATTCTTCTGTGCATCGTATTATTTGCGGGCGCCTAAAAATATGGTCGCGAGCTACTAGGCGCCCGCGAACTACCGGTTGGACACCACCGCACTAAATAATATAATAAAAGAAAATTTCATAGTAAAATTTTGTTCATATTAAAATTATATTAAAAAAAAAACATATTCGCCTAAGCGTTGTTTTAACAACAGAAAGTTAGTAAAAAATAAATTTTTTTTAAAAAAAAGTTTATACTAAAAAGTCGTCTCTGTTATGGTATACATTCGAAACGAATAGTCGATCAAGTTTTTTATATGAAAAAGTCTTCCCGAAAATTTTTTTTTTTTTGGCTAATTTGGATTTTTGTGAACTCCTTTCGAAGTCGTTTCGAATCCGTGATGTCGAATCCGAGATCTCGTATTCGTTTCGAATGTATAACGAAGCCGATTTTTAAATATGAAAATTTTTTTAAAAAAGTATTTTTTTTTTGTTCGCTGTTTTATTTAAGTTTTATATGAAAAAATTAATAAAAATAAAATAAATTTCGAACTTTAATAAGGTCAAATCTTAAAACAACCTAAATAATAAAAACCAAAAAAAAAATTTTTTTTGTGCCGAGTTGGGGTTTGAACCCACGTCATCAAATGCTTATTTCATTATGACGCAAATTAAGCCACACATGTTCAACAACTGAACAGCCGAATGGGTTAGGTGCTGGACTAGCATTCAGTTGACGTGGTTTCGATTCTTGACGTGGTAAGTTTGAAATTAATGTAAAGTTAATAATTATAACATTTAGAGTTTTTCATAATAATTTATATGATTCGAATTTATGAGTTAACGAATTGTTTTTTTTTTTAACTTGGGAACTCGTTAACGAATTGCTTTTTTAAGTTTGGGCGACTTGTAAACGAATTGTTTTTGGTTTTCGTTTTAGTTCGTTTCGCTTTTTTCAGTTTTGGCAACTTGTTAACGATTCGCTTTTTCCGGCTTTGACGATTTGGTAACGAAGGAGGAATTTCTCCCGCTTGCGATATTATAAGTGAATCGCTTCTTATAATTGCCAATGAATGAAATGCACGAGAATGATATTTGTAAACGATAATATAAGTTTGTTGGGTTATGAAAATGTTGTTTTTTTAATATTAGCATTGTTTGATTTCAAAATTTTTTTTTCATTCTCCTCAATTTATACTGTCCCAGTTCGAAAAATTAACAATAAATACAACTTAAGTTATTTACATCACTTATCTTTGCTTTGCAATAACTTTTAACACGTAGCACCAATCTTCATAGAATTTTCACAAAAATCAGCTGATTAGTCTGCTGTCAAAAAAAAGGAGTTGCCAGATGCAACTAAGCTTTTCACACTTCAAAGTCTAACAAACTAAAAAACGCCGAATACTTGCTCGAATAATATTTTATATAGGAAAAAATATACGATGTGTATTTTTTTCGATTTTTTATGTAACATGTCATAGTTCTAAGCGTTAAGCTTGTGCCTTCTTTCTCTTTATATCTAAGGCTTTGAACTCTTAATTCAATGATCATCCACTCAGCTCACTGCGCTTTAGATGTGAATGCTTAAAGCTTTAATTTTATCATATCAAAATTGTCTCACCATCAAGTCTCTAAGTACATAATACAATTTTTTTTTTTTCTCTCTAGACGCTTGATTGTGTTAAATGTAATCACAAAAGCATTTAAATTAAATTGAACAGCAGTGAAAAGCGTAGAGCTGCGCCACACTAATTGCAAATTAAAATGTAGCATAGAATTGCCACTTAAAAAATAATTGATCATACACTAGGTTGATCCAAAAAAATTAACATTTTATATTCAGCTGCTCTTCTGGGTATATTACAGTGAGTGTAAAAAAAAATGCATTTGAAAAAAAAAACTTTGAGATCGAACAATATTTAAAGGTTGCGCAAGAGACACTTTAAATGGGAATGCTTTGAAAATATACTTTTAAATACTGAATTAATAAATCAAGGCAACTTTAAATTTTACTTCATTGTTCCTTTTTATGGTTCAATATTGTGAAGTTTTAGTGTAAAATTAAGGCCAGATTATGATATAAGACTTCCGAAACCCAATTTTTCAGAATTGGGAAAAAAATGCGTTCCATTTGTATTAGAATTCTGCATTTGTGTTTGCGTTTTGTATGTAAATAAATCTCGCATTTTCTATATAAATTAATTAAACAAATTCAAAGTAAGCACAAAAAAACAACTTGAAAAGTGTCCCATTCATGGCAAAAATTGTTCCTTTTCTGACAAAAGGACGACATTTTTTCGTAAACGATTAAAATTACGTCCTTATAAAAAAATACTTTGAAATGTGTCCCATTAATGACACAACACATTGTCCCATTCATGACAAAAAGGGCGAAATTTTGTCTTATGCTATAAAAGTTACCCCTGCATACAAAACGGCTTTGAAGATTGTCCCATTCATAAAAAAAACTGTTCCATTCATGACAAAAGGACAAAATTTTTGACAGCTTGCATATTTTTGTAGTAAAACAATTATATCTTCAAAACCGTTTGTTCTACAACAAAATGTCAAGGACACGTTTTAGAGATCCTGAACTGATCCTCCTTGTGGTGAAGTTTCTTACCAACACTTTAATGAAAAATTTTAATTCTTTTGGCCACTACAAACTTCATTCACAATATCTATTATTATAAAAAATAGATCAAAAAATATCTATTATCATAATTATATTAGAAAAACTTTTATGAAAAACCGACTAGGATCATATCTATTTTAAGTTTGTGCTCTAAGTTTTTACCTTGCTTTTTTAACCTACCGGGTTAGGTTAATTAGTGACATCTGATGGAGAGTGGCTAAACAAAAATATGTGTACTGAACTCATTCAATTTAGATCTAAGAATTGATTCAGGATCCGTTCTGGATCATTTGTTGGTCCAGTAGCGAATGCTACTCAATAGTGAGCTAACAACGGTGCTCTGTTCGATGCCAGCCGAAATTTTAGTATTTCCAGATCAGGAATGCATTTCTTTTGCAGTCCCATACATGGCGATGTCCTACTCATGGAAATGTCCCATTCATGGCGATGTTCCATTCCAGATCAGGAATGCATTTCTTTTACTGTCCCATACATGGCAATGTCCCACTCCTGGCGATGTTCCATTCATGGCAATGTCCCTTTCATGGCGATGTCCCATTTATGACTACATTTCCCTATGTATTCAAGCAAAAAATTTGCGATGCAAAGCGAGATCCAGATCTCGATATTGGTGTGAAAACAACGCAGCTATTTAGCCCTATTATGAATAAAATTCTTCCCGAAATTGAAAGAGACTTTTCCATTTTTTAGACTGGGGATAATGTTTTGAAAGATTTTTTTCTTTTGATCTGAAAAATTGACAATGAATGCAAATACTTATGTTAAAATTTTTAAAAAATTCAGTGAACATTATTAAATATATGGAAATTCCCCTTTTTAATTTCGAGCTAAATTTTATTCACAATAGGGCTGATTATGTTTATATTTGCGAACGCTACTCAAAAGTGAGCTTAGAACGAATGTGTTCGATGCCAGCCGAAATTATAGAATTTTCAGATAAGAAATACATTTCGTTTACGGTCCCATACATGGCGATGTCCCACTCATGACGATGTCCCATTCATGACGATGTCCCATTCATGATGATGTCCCATTCAGGGCGATGTCTCATTCCTGACAATTTCTCATTCATGGCAACGTCCAATTCATGGCAACGTCCCATTCATGGCAATGTCCCAATCATCGCGCCGTCCCATTTATGACTACATTAACCTATGTATTCAGGCAAAAAATTTAAAGAGATTTTGCTCTTGCGCTACTCCTAAATATTGTTTAATTTTTTTGTTTTGTTTGTTTTGAAAATATATTTTGTTTTTACAGCCACAATAACATACTCGAAGGACAGCTGATAAACAAAAATGTTAGGTTTTTTTGATCCAATCTAACTATGCACATATAAGTTTAACACTTAACGACACTAAAACGTTATCAAGAAGCTGCCCGCAACCTCAAACTCAGCCAACCATCCACTTGAACACCTCAGAAAATGATGCCGATGGTTTCATAATTTTGTATACCTCTATTAAAATGTCAAAAAGCAAAGAACTTCAATAACTCAACAACAACATCAACAACAATTTAACCAAGCAGTAGACAGGAAAAATCATTGAATTTTATTGTGAAGGAAGCGCGAAACTGTCAACCCACAGCAATTCAAGCGTATAGATGCCAGATCTGATAGATTCTAATAGGGATGAGAGGGAGGTGTTAGTTGTGGGCATGAATAGCCATAACGGTAAATGGTAAAATAGAATGAATGAAAGCTCTCATCAAAGTGATTCGCTTGCCCAACGACAACAACACAACGACACATCAAGCAATAAATTCGATTAACGCAACGCTTTTGTTGTGTCAAATTTTTGGTGCGTTGAGTTTGGAGTGACTTGAGCATGAATGCCGTTCCGTTCCGTTACGTTTATTTGATTGATGAAAATGTTATCAGAAGGACATTTATATTTGTTATACGCTGTTGTTGTCGATGTTTTAAATATGTTGCAGAGCTGCCAGGTGGCGAGATATTCAACGTTTTTTTCCGGGATTTTTCTACTAAAACTGGATGACGGGGAGAAACCAAACCAAAATATATTATATCTCAATTTAAATTTCTTTAAATAGGTTTGACTTCCCATATGATAGGGAACTTTTTATTTTTATGCAACTAATCTGTTGTGGCGGCCGTGGCGTAGTGGGTAGAGTGTGTGACTCTTACGCCAGAGAACCCAGGTTCGAATCCTCCATCTGACACAGAAAATTTTTTCAATTGAATTAATTTTTCTGTTCGGCCGTCACCTCTCTGCAGTCAATGGCAAACCTCAAAGAGTAAAAACTGCCATGAAAAGCTTCTTGAGAACATAAGCCGTTCGCAGTCGGCGTAAAACATGTAGGTCCAGTTCTCGATCATTTGTGTGCAAACATTTCACATCACACAAAACACAATTGATCATAAGAAGCTCGGTCAAAGTCCTTACAAGGGCTGAGATGGCCATTTCGTTTTTTTGTTTAATCTGTTTGAAAAACTTTATCTTTCCACCCTTCAACTAACTATCACTCATCTTTCCAATAAACACAATGCTTTCGCATTTATAGTGGGCATCCTCTGTGTGTTGCTTGGATCTAAAAAAAAAATTATCATTTTCTATTATTTTTACCTTATCATCTTTAATGATCATTGTTTTCGTTGAGCATTTTTTCTTACAAGTTATTTCTCAATTGATCTTAATTCAACGTATACCTAAACAAGAAAATCAATGTTCTTATATTCGTTACAGTTATATATTCGCTTCATCCGCCATGTAACTGATATTTTGGCATATATTTTATATGTCTACGATGAATATTAAAGGCTGTAGGTATACGTTAAAAAGTGAACATAAACGTTGCATGACCTTGAAAAAATTTTCCAAGAAGGCCCTCCCTACAAACAGCGCTCCAAGAATTAATTCTACGTCAAAAATAGTTTAAGATTTTAAAAAAATTGTTATGAGAATGATATAAGCACGAAATATTTAATTATTTATAATAATAAAGTGAGTTTATATAAAATAGCCTTATATTGCTTTGCACCGAAAACTAGGCTGAAAATAAATATTATGTTTGAATATTGATGCAAAATCAACTGATTCTTACTCTTTATTAATATTCCTTGTACAGCTATGAAACAATTTGGTCTTCATTCATTTTTTTTATATGAATGTACAAATATTTTATATAAAGTAAAAACTAAAAATTTAAATTAAAAGTTTTAAATTAAAAATTGCAAATTATAAATTAAAAATTAAAAATTATAACTAAAAATTTAAAAATTAAGTATTAAGAAGAAGAAGTTAAAAAATAAAAATTTAAAATTTAAAATTAAAAACTAAAAATTTAAAAAAATTAAAATTCAAAAATTAAAAAAAAATAAAAAATAAAATTAAAAAATAAAAGTTTATAAATTAAAAATTAAAATTTAAATAAAAAAATTAAAAACTAAGAACTAAAAATTAAAATCCAATGAATTCTGTTAAACCGTTTGCTTAAAAAAAACTTTCATTTATTAGTTAAAAAAAAGCTGGGAAACTAAGGATCAAAAACGGTGAAAGCAGTTATTTGTATGCAAAAAAAGGGAATTTTTCAACGACACCTGGCAGCTCTGACAGGGTGTGGGAGGGGTGGGGGCTGGGGTTGTTGTAGCCTATTTTAAAGCGAATTTTTCTTGGCTTTTTTATTTATTTTTAAATGTATGACGTAGTAGTTGAGCTACATTATTGATAACTTGCCTGCATGTTTTTTCAAATGTCGTAAATCATTTATCTTGTTTTTTCGCGATGATTGATGTGCCCGAAAAGAGTAAAGATGGGGTATATAAAAGACCTAAGCAAAATAAAAACCTCAGAATTGCAGGAGATTCAAAGGGAAATTCAATCATTTTCTTCCTTTAAAAGTCTTTAACTATCTGTGAATTGTAGAAATGTTGTCATCATTTCATCAATCATTTTCTTTCCTTAAAAAAAAAAACCTTATCGCTAACTGTGATTTGTAAAAATATTGTCCCAATGTTAAGAAGTTGATTAATTAAATTCCATACTTTCAGAAAAGCAATACATTTTTAACGCATATTTTTTGTGTTTTTCTTTTTTACTTGCAGCATTTTTTACAACAAGGGCAACGAAAACATTCCACAACACAGCAATACCATGATATCCACGAAAATGCTTTAAAAAATCGTCGAATTTTGTTTTTCTTTGTCCAATATTGCCACCCCTGCTAAGGCATGTAAATCATTTTTCGAATTTGTATTAAAAACCCAAAAAAAAAGCACGAAGCAGGCATCCTTTAGGAGCCTGCAGCAGCAACATATCTCAGCAACATAAACCAAAAAAAAAAAAAAGCGCAAGGCAGCAGCAACAAAACGCCAAGAGCAACAACAGCAACTACAACAACAACTGTAACAGACAATGACCAAAAAATACGAATTCGATTGGATTATTCCAGTTCCACCGGAATTGACTACGGGTTGCGTTTTCGATCGCTGGTTCGAAAATGAAAAGGAAACCAAAGAGAATGATTTCGAAAAGGATGCTCTGTTCAAGGTGGACGAGTATGGCTTCTTTTTGTACTGGAAAAGTGATGGCAGGGTAGGTTGCAGCTTAAACGTCTCAAAAGTGCTGAATTAAAAATTAATTAAATTTATTTTTATTCACAACAAACAAAAAAAAAAAAAATAAATAAATAAACACGATTCCAGGAAGGCGATGTCATAGAGCTGTGTCAAGTGAGCGATATAAGAGCGGGCGGCACGCCGAAGGTGAGTTTAAAATAACATATTTGTTAGAAATAAATTTATCACACAAAATACACGCAAAAATAACTTATTTTATATGGTTGCATTGAAAATTAAATTAAATTAATTAATTAAAACGAAATAAATCATTGATAGAAGATTTAAATATAAATAAATAATATATCAAATTGCTTGAAATATTGAAAAAGAAAAAAAAAATTATTTTTTTTTTTGCCTCGGCGGGAATTCGATGCCGTCCCCAATCTGGGTACTAGGCCTGTTGCACGGCGCTTAAGGCAAGTGATCGCCAGAAGCGACGTTAGCGCTCAAAGGCAGCAATGGCAGCAAAGAGCGCGTTGCATTGAGACACCAGCGAACGCGTGTACTTCACATGTTATTCAAATGTAAATATCAACAAATAATAAGCGAAATGTCATCATAATTGAGTCAAGTGGTTTGATCAAAATCAGTCGTTTAGCAGGTAAGCGACTTTCTGGTGATTCTAAAAATATAAATAATTTTAGAAAAAACACAATATTTAAATAGGCAGCTTTCGTGGCAAGATCTAGCCATTTTATCACCAACAAAAAAAAATCCAACAAGCTCCGGCTTTTCGGCTTCGGCCAAACTCAAGCTTCGGCTTGTAATGGGGATTTTCTTCAAAGGCTGAGGTATGACTCAGCCGCTTCAGGATCAGACGAAAGACCCTCGAACTTTCGCCAATTAAAAAGACGTGGTGTTATTCGCTTTTTTCGACTCAAATAATTATTTGTTTTATTATAAAGAGTCTCTTTCAGTGTACAGAGTATTTACAGAGTACATTTATATACAATACACAATAATATGAATATTCCAAAATTATGCTTTGCTTGAAGAGTTTTAAATACTGCTTGATGGATTGTGGACGAGTGTTGCTTCTGCTTGTAGTGCTCTCGGTTCAGGTTCGGTTTCAGTGATGTTCGGAGGAATGTAATATTCGGTGAAATTTGGCGGTAGGTTCGGTGATGACGACTACACTTAGGCAAGACTCGACTACGATGCTTTCGGATAGCAAAAACTCTACATTAATTTTTATGCTTTAATTTGGCATGCATTACCTTACTATTTTTTTATATGCTAATTTATATATCTATAAATTTCATTACCTTACTATATTTTATACGCTAATTAATATACATATGTGTAATTAAATCAGTAACAACAGTGGATAATCGACCGGCCGAAGCCGACGTAAAATAATTCACGAATACGATAACTAATGTGGACGATCGACCGGCCGAAGCCGACGTAAAATAATCCACGAATACTAAACTAAACAAAACTAAAAAAATCCACAAATACAATAACTCAAAAAAAACTAAATGTATAAATAACGGTCCACCTTTCAGTAGACTACCTTTCGGTAGTCCGTTGTAAAAGTTCGCTTCTTGGTAACAACTAGCAGACGGTACAAAGCACTACTCTTCCGAGCCGTGCCCAAGTCTGCCAAACCCAGCGCTATTAAATATTCCTTAGCATAAACATAATGGGAACTATGTAGCTAGTACAGCGGTGAATGGTAGTCTGCCTGTCGTATGCGAGGTGTATGTGTGGTTGTTGTAGCCGTCATGCTTATGGTAGTTGCTGCAGTAGTTGATGTTTGCCTGCTGTATGTGTGGTGTGTGTGTGTGTAGTTGTTGTAGCCAAATATACTAGTTTGGCCACTTGGTGAGTTTATTCAGTGGCGTAGAGGAGCTAGTGGCGTAGTGCGTAAGGTGCACTTTGGGACGGGTCACCGTTACAGGTTTTTCGGCTCTGACCAAACTCAAGCTTCGGCTTCGCCCAACCTTATCTTAAGTATCCGTATTGTAAGGCCTTCAGTCATCAGCACTCTGCCGCCGTGCGCACTTTGCCACTATGTCCGCCTGTAATATTATATATATGGTTAACCGCAGGAACTTATTGTTAAGCTAATATTTTTTAAATAAAAAAAAATAATAAAAAAATACTAATAAATATTATAAATAAAAGTGAATCCATTTTGTGAGCGCTCCGAGTTAAAACCTTCAGGATTAGTAATAACGTATGCGGAATGAAATATGGACAAATTTTAAACCTTACTAAAAAAAAACCAAAGCATATAATTTGGTAAATTTTATTTTAAATGAAACTTATAAATTTATAGTTAATGCAGAAAAAAATTGCGTCGAATGAGTGCGGCCTTGCGGCAATTTAGAGACACTTTTGCCATTGGATCTGTAAATACCGATGTTGGCATTTTGATGAGCTCCGTTCTTATTTTGGCTATCAAAGTTTTCATAGTTTTGGGCCGAAATTTATTGGCATATATTCTCTAATTAGGATTAGCCCAAAAGTCTTCGATTGGTCGAAGTTGCGGCATGTTGGGAGGGTTATTCTTCTTATATACATAAGGTATCGGAGCCTATCCTTAACTTCTAAGCTCTGTTGACAGTAATGGCTTGATGCAAGGTCAGGCCAAAACACTATATTTTTATTGTTGTGTTTGCTTCTTATAAAGTCAGCTACTTTTAGCAAACAGAATTTGACATAATTTGACAAATATTTCACATTGCCTTCTACTTGCTTGTTGCGATCAAAAAAGTGCTGTCCTTGCCACTCATTACCACTTACTTTCTTAGGTGGCCGTAACAACCCGTGTCCGGGTTTCGGCCGACATCATCTGCTCTCGCCAGGCGCCTCGAAGGCATGATCTCCCTCGTCGTCGTTGACCAGCGATCCTCGCCTCGAGCACCTTTTTCGCTGGAGCTTCGTCGTCCATACGATGGACATGACCCAGCCCGCGTAGTTGCTGCACAGTTATACGCCGAACTACGTCAATGTCTTCTTAGAGCTCATACAGCTCGAGGTTCATTCAGATGCTATAGTCATCGCCGACTCGAACAGGACCGAAGCTTTTGCGAAGAACTTTTCTCTCGAACACCTCCAGAGCGGCTGCGTCAGTTTGCGAAACTACACATGCCTCAGTGCCATAAAGCAGCACAGGTAGAACGAGCGTCTTGTAGAGTGTTAGTTTTGTCGATCGAGAGAGGGCTCTGGAACTTAGTTGCTTACTGAGCCCATAGTAGAACCAATTAGCAATTATTGTTCTTCGCTTTATCTCCAGGCTGATTTCGTTGCTGGTATTAATGGCTGTGCCAAGGTATACAAACTCCTTGACTACTTCAAAGTTATAGCTGCCGGATGAAACGTAGGAGTCTAAACGCCGTGCTCCCTTGTTTGTAGACAGCATATACTTTGTTTTACCCTCATTTATCGTCAAACCCATTTTGACTGATTCGTTTTCGATAGCGGCTAAAGCAGCGGTAACATCTCTCTTGGTTCTACCGACAATATCAATATCATCAGAGTACGCAAGGAGCTAGACACCTTTATAGAAAATGGTGCCATTACGATGCACACCGGCCTTTCGTACGATCCCCTCCATGATGATGTTGAAGAGATGGCAAGATAGTGGATCGCCTTGCCTGAAACCTCTTTCGGTATTGAAGGTTTCGGAGAGGTCATTTCCTACTTTGACGGAGCTGCGTGTGTTGCTCAACGTCATTCTGCAAAGTCTTATGCAGCTTTGCAGGTATACCGAACTCAGACATTGTTGCGTATAGGCAATCCCTTCTCGGGCTATCGAACGAAGCTTTAAAATCGGTAAAGAGATGGTGTGTGTCAATTTAATTTTCGTGGGTTTTCTTCAGGACTTGTCGTAGCGCGAAAATCTGATCTATGGTGGACTTTCCAGGTCGAAAGCCACACTGATAAGGTCCAGTGTTTTTGTAATCGGATTTAATCTTTCACACAGTGCGCTTGAGAGAACCTTATATACAATGGAAATAAGACTTATACCTCTATAACTGATATCTCTATATCTATAAAGTATAGGGCACAGTACGCTGAGGTTCCAATCGTCGGGCATGCTTTCTTCTAGCCATATTTTGCTGATGAGCTGATGCATGCGCCTTATCAATTCATCGCCGCCGGTATTAAACAATTCAGCTGACAGGCCGTCAGCACCCGCTGCTTTATTGTTTTTGAGTCGTTGGATAGCAACTCGAACCTCTTCATGGCTCTTCGTGATGATATTTCCACTCCATCATCGTTGATTGGTGGCACTGAACTGCGCTCTCCATGGGCGGCATTGGTGGAATCGTCGCCAGTAAGTAAACTGGAGAAGTGCTGTCTCCACAATCTAAGCACACACTGTGTATCCGTATTCAGATCTCCATTTTAGCCATTTTTTCCATTTGGCATTGGATCTGTAAATACCGATGTTAGCACTTTGATGAGCTCCGTTTTTATTTAGGCTATCAAATATTTCGTAGTTTTGGGCCGAAATTTATTTGCATACATATATTCTCCAATTAAGATTAGCCCAAAAGTCTTCGATTGGACGAAGTTGCGGCAAGTTGGGAGGGTTATTCTTCTTATATACATAAGGTATCGGAGCCTATCCATAGCTTCTAAGCTCTGTTGACAGTAATGGCTTGATGTAATAACTGATGGTCTTTGTGAAAGCATACGTTGCCCAGATATCGAAGATGGTGAATATGAGAAAAAATATCAAATTCTCTCACGACGTTGCTTTTCTTTCTTTGGACATTTTGAATACACCTAAGAAGTTACCAGCATAAAATTTTAACTGTTTGTCAATGTCACATTTCAGTTATTGATGTTTTTACAAGGTTCAAAAAGTTGTCCAGATTTCATTCCGCATACGTTTCCAACCGTGACAAATTCTTCGATTCACAAAACTATTAATTATTTTCTTTTTGAGACTGTTTTTGCCCAGAGGTTACGAGATCCCTTGGACGGACCCTGGAGCGGCTGAGCACACCTCAGCCTAAGAAAAACTCGTTACAACTCATCAATATTCATCTTAACCGATTCTATTAAATTTCATCAAATAAATATTCATTAAAAAAATCGAGAAGAAGTTGTAAAAATATAGTATCATTTTTATATAGGAGAGAACGGAAAGTTTGGGTCTTTCCCCAAAAAAAGGACACAAGAAGATTTTTTTGCAAAGTGTGCTACACCATTTGAAAACTTGTTCCTTCAACTACAAGTCACAGTTTTTTTATCTTTAGAAATATAAGCACGTTTTGGCGTTTTATGAATCGCTACTATAATGATCACCTCGAAAGCAAAATTGTTGTTTTGTTCGCTGTACTGACTTGAGTGCAAATCAGTTACTGATTCTTCCAGCAAAGTATCTATGCAGACCTTCTGCTACTTCTGTTTTATTGTTTTGCTCGTTGCTCTGAGTTGGGTGGGAATCAGCTAATGCTCACCAGCGCAATATTGTTATATTGCTGGCCTCGCCAGGTTGAGGCAGTCAGACACGTTGCCTTGTGAAGGTTCGTCTTTTGTTCTGGGAAAGACCTTAATAAAAAAATTCTAGTGACATACCTGTACCGATTACAAGAAGGATTGATACCGAAAAATCGCTAATACTGTCTTCCACAATTTACTATACCGATTACCTGAATCACCGATACCATCTACTCGAAATAATTATACCAAATATCAAATTCAACTATATCGATTATTAGAATCGCCTATACCAATTACTAGAAGCACCGATACCGAATACCGGAATCACCAGCTACTATCACTAGATTTATACATAGAAATTTGGCAGTAGTAATTTTTAGAATAAAAGATATCTTCAGACCAAATTTGGTTGAAATCCAATATAATAACCAAAATATATAATCTAGAATATTTTCAAAAACAAAATAAGCGTAAATCAATTAAATTTAGCATACATTTCAGTTTTATACTGAAAAAAAGATAATGGAAAAAAAGAACCAAATTGACCCGCTAACACGCCCATCTCCAATATATCCGAAAGGGGTAATATGATATATTTGCCAAAAAAATAATGCCAGATCAATAAAATTTAGCACTTATAACTGTTTTATACCGAAAAAAGTTGGTGCAAAAAAAAATAACAAAATCAACCCAGTAACACGCACAACTCTCATACAACCCAAATCAGTAAACTGGAATATTTCGCTGGAATATTATAAAAAAAACGATCAGGAATCAATAAAATTTAGTACACATAGCTGTGTTATATAACAAAAAAGAGTTGGTGCAAAAAATAACCTCCCATACAATCGAAATCGATTGATAATCTTGTGTATTTCGGTAAAAAATACATTCTAAATTTCGCATAATTTACAAAATAAAAAAATACGAATTTGTGCCTGTTTCAGTCTTCATTTATTTTTCGACTGAAAAAGTTTGCAGTCATAAGCATTTCAATAAAAACGAGTCCCAAAAACAAAGGAAGTTTGACTTAAAGTACGAGAGCAAATCATAACATTAAAAAAAGTGGGAAATTCTCTGAACTCTATTGCAAAGAGAATTGGTCTTGTTAAGTCAACAGTACAAACAATAATAAAAACAATTCTGAATCAATATTGTTATATTGCTGGCCTCGCCAGGTTGAGGCAGTCAGACACGTTGCCTTGTGAAGGTTCGTCTTTTGTTCTGGAAAGAAAATAAAAAATAATTTCAAAAATATCGAGTTTAAAATATTTTATTAATAGTTTTTCTTTAAGAAAATTTGATACCCTTAGCAAAAAAATCTTCGAATTACCCAAATTCTTGTGTTTTTAAAATATTTTTTCCAACTGAATCTTCTTCGAAAAAGTCAATTTCGTTTTAAGGAAAACTAGAATTCGTACAGGACCAAATTTGTGTACAAAACTTGAAGACTTAAGATGTCTAACGTACCAAAAAAGTGTGTTCAAATTTTTATCCAAGATAAACTTAGCTTTGGCCAAATAATTTTTCATTGATTAAGCGAATTTTTTTTATATATACGTATTGAAAATTCAATAGAAATTCAAGTAAAGTAAATTAACATTATTATTTCAGTAAATCAAGTAAATTTATATAATTTTTTTCATTATAGCTTATAAACTTATTTCGTCCTATAAGCTCTTTCAAGTAGATTTACACCATTATTGCAATTTTTGTTAAAAAACAAAATATCACTTTTTGCTTTTAATGTCTCATTTTTGGCTATTCTTTCATACACCCTAGACCATATGGCTATAGTAGGCCTCTATAGTATATTTGATTGGCTTGAAAAAAAGTGACCTAAAAGTGACTTGATAAATAAGCAAATAATCCGTTCAGTGACGTAGAACTCTGTTAAGATGTTACATTATACTAAGAGTTTGTTCAGGCACATATGTAGATGGAGATAAGTCGGTATTAAAACCTTCATAAAGAGTATTATGTTAAATTGTTGCTCTCCATTTAATGGCCCCCTTAAAGTTTATCTATTGCTTCTTCGAATTTTAAGAGCAACATTAAACATTTCATCCACACATTGAAAAAGCTTTTTAACTGCTTGCTTGCTTGGTTGCTTGCTTTCACCTTCAGCAATCTTAAACTTAAGCTATTAAATTGTTTTATAACCTTTAGACACGTTCATATAAACTATCTACTCAGCATCTTCTAAATAAATGGCGACCGGAAACACGTTGTGAAAACATATAACAGAGTATGTAAAGAAATGAAATATCTTCAAGCAGACGTGCTGCAAAATGAAGGGAAAACTTCAGAGAAGCGCATGAAAATTGTTGAAATGGTTAAGAGCAGCGAGTTGTTGTTGTTGTTGTTATGATTGTTTTGCTACTTTTTAAGCAATGTGAGAAGTTGGCAAAAAATGTTGGCTATACCTGCAGTGAAGCGTCAAATGAAGAGCATCTTAAGCAGTCAGTTTTTATTATTTTTAATTTTAATTTTTTTTCTTTTTTTGTGCGAAGTATACCGGGGAAAAAGCTCATGTTAAATTGAAAAAAAAACCTAGTATTATTTATAAGATGGCTTTGGCAGTTTTCAGCCACCCAAGTACTTTATCAAAACGCCTAAGTTTTACTTGTTGACTTGCCAATTTTTATTTGAGTGTTAAATTAACCAAGTATTTGGAAAATTTTTATACACTATTTTAAAAAAAAATTGAATTTCAAAAATATAACTTTTTTTCGGGTTTTGGTTTTTTTTATTTTCCTTTTTTTTTAAGCTGCCGCCTCTCGTTCTGTGATTTGCTTGACTGAAATCGGCAACAACACAAATTTTTTCTTTTATAAACACCGTTTTTTTCTTAGAAATTAATGACTTCTCGGCTTTTTTTGCTGCTTGACGTCTGTTATAACAATAAAATAAATTAAATTAAATTAAATATGAAATACAAAAATTTTACCTTCGCATGCCGTTGAGACTCGAACCCACAACCAACCGATATCACTGTGTATGAAGTTACGCGGATTGATTTTGGAAAAAAAATTTTTTTGGACCATTGTTGGGGTTCGAACCCATGTCCGCGAATGCTGGCTTTTATTATCAAGCAAATTAATAAAGATATATTCAGCATCTGACATAGCCGAGTTGGTAAGGTGCCGGACTAGCATTTAGATAACGTGGTCTCAATTCTTGACGTAGTAGGCTTGAAATTAGTTTTTATTTTTTCTTTTTTTTTTTTATATGATTTATATGATTCGTTATCGAATTGCTTTTTTTTAGTTTTGGGAACTCGTTAAAGAATTGCTTTTTATAGTTTTGGCGACTCGTCAACGAAGTGCTTTTTATAGTTTTGGTGACTTGTTATCGAATTGCTTTTTTCGGTTTTGACAATTCATTAACGAAGGAGGAATTTCTCCCGCTCGCGAAATGAATCGCTACTAATAATTGCTAATGAATGAAATATACGAGAATGCATTTCGTAAACGATAACATTAGTGAATCATTTTGTTTGTTGGGAATCTATTAAAAAAGATTTTTGTTGTATGGCTATCAACAGAATACTGTGACATACTGCATCTGTTAATACAGCATCTGTTAACATAGCTGCAGTTATATCAGCAAGTAGTGGTTGCTAGGAGCAGTGGGTAGAGTGATGGATGTGCACACAAAGTTCCAGGTTCGATTCCACACGGCGGACAAAGAAAACTTTTTTTTTTCTTTTTTTTTTCTTTTTGTTTATGAAATGTAATAAAATTTACTGGTGTGAATATTAACGTGTGTTTTTTCATTTACTTTATGTTATTTTTGAATTTTAAAGCGGTTTGAGTACAAAAAAAAAACCATTAAATTATCAAATCTATCCTTCTCTTGTGTGTTTAATGACGTAGCTGTGTTCTTCTTTTTTTGCTGTGCAGAAAATAGCTCAAAACTATGCTTAAGCCATCAATGCTAGTTGTTTTTAAAATTTTGTATTTTTGGATTTTGGGCTTAGGTGAATCAAATATTTTTTGGCAAGGTATCGAAGTATGTGCAAAGCAATGTATTAAACAATGAATAGCTTAGGTGAATAAGCATAAGTTTATAATTCCCATACAATTCTCTTTACCTAAGCCGACTTAGGTGATTTACCTATTGCTTTTTTTCTCGGTGTATTTTGGCGAAATTTTCAGCTTATACCGTTTTCCTAAGGAACTCATTATTTTTTTTTGTTTATGCAATGCTGCCATATTGCGTGTTTATAATATTTTTTTCTGTTTTCGTCTTTACAACATGACAGCTTAGAAGATGAATGCGAAAAATATTTTTTTAATTGTTCGCATTACAATACCCCAACAGGTATGCGTGAAACGGAAAGAAGAACTGCGGAAGAAAACTTTATTTTCATGCCAAGCGAAAAAAAAACAAGCTGAGCACAAAATCAAGATGCCAAAAATTAGCAAAATAAACTTGCACGTAATTACCGTGAAAATGATTTTACTAGAGTTCTCAATATTATGTATTTTTTGCGGCCAATATCACGGCCACCTACTTGCAATATATACTATATGTCAACTTATGCCAAGCTTCTATTAAATTATGCCAAATAAGCTGATTTTGGTTGGCAGAGTTCGAAAGAGAATGATTTTTGTTGCTTTTCGGGTTGAGGGTACAAATTTTATGGTATTTTTTTTTTTTACTGTTATTAAAAGCAAAAAATTGTGTCTCTAAACTTTGTGTGTGGTAGCGCGTAAGAAGCGCGTTGAGTGCAGGTGTGTGGTTTAATAAAAATGTCAGTTTTTATGAGTGACATTTGGCAGCACACATTCAATTTTTGACGTTGTTGTGGCCTGACAAGTTCTGCAAATTTATTAACTTTAGACTTTAAGATAAGCTGTTCTTTTTATGGCAGGGTAACTTCACTTAAAATTGAAGCAGCAGTTGCTGCTGCTTTTTAAAAGAGAAAATAAGAACTTTTTTATGCACTTTTTAGTCTCAATTTGAAAAGTTTTAATTATTTGCGAATTACCATATTGAGCACTTTAAACAGACATGATTTGGGATTTTCATTCCGTAAAAAATATTACTAGATCGACTTATAATATTACTAGACCCAAAAATAATGTTTCTGTCAATGTCAACTTGTTTCTGCTCTACTCAAAAAGTTTGGAATAATTCTAAGAGATGACGTAAGTATGCACTATGTGAGCTATTCGCCACAAGCTTTATCCTTCATTAGATGTCTGTCGAAATTGCACTCATCTATGTTTACGCATTTACAAGTTACAACAGTGAGATGCAACCAACCATCGTGTTTTTGAAGTGAAACTTCGTAGGGGACAATGTGACGATTTTTATTGAGGGTGAATTTTCAAAAAATACGTATAACTGTTTATATACATGTAACAAAAAAGTGAAAGGGTTTTTTGTAAACATTGTTTATAAACACGTACAATGAAAGGGCATGCCCCCCAATTGTCAGGAAATATCCAACGAAGTTAGGATGTTTTTATTTATTTATCTTCGCTTTCTACATAAAATACGAAAATTATTGAAACTTGTCCTACAAAGTGATATTTATAGAAATTTGTATTTACGAATTTCCTTGTTATACCCGCTGTTTTTTCATTGTTTCCCGATATCCAAAATACAATAGTTGAAAATCAGCATACTGCACTGCTAAGATATGTTCTCTTAAAATAGAATAAATTCAATACCGAATCTTTAAATAAGTTGACGCTATAACTTATGGATATATGTGCACTAGGCTGGGTCGATTTGCAAACCTTTGTTGCCTGGGTGATTTTTGGATCGGTCATCAAAAGTTCTTAAGGGAGTATTCTTGGTTGGCAAAAAATTTTTTATGGTTTTTTTTTTTGCATATTTTTATAGCTTGGATATTTGAGAATATCGTCCTAAAAGGGTTTTTTTAAAATTCGAAATACTTTAGGAGATATGGCCTTTTTTTTCCAGCAATGTTTTCGCCAAAATGCGATTTGCTTAATTTGGCTACTTTTTGAATGCAACGGTTTGAAGCAACGACCGAATTTCGTTCAACGCGTTCTTTAGTAGGTAATAACTTGTTTGTATACGCATTTTAAATATAAATGAATACACATTTTAGAGCTTAGGTATTCGAATGTTGGCAGCGTTTAGTTCACTTTGAATTGAGTTATAAACCGGACGCGCGCGCGCATACTGTTTTGAAAAGTACAGTTTTGATAAAAATTTTTGTTTGGGCTAAAGACAATGGAAAGAAAAAGTAATAGGAATGCAAATAAAAGAAACACTGGTAGCAATCGAAAAACTCGTCCCTTGAAACGCCAGTTTCGTGGTAACCAACATGAAAGAGATAAGGACACCGAATACACAAGTGCATCGGCAAAAAAATGTAAATATATACTTCCAATACTTCAAATAATGAACCTAATGGGCATCCCGATTGGCAACGTCACATATGATTTCGCCATGTCTCGGAACGAAGAACGTTTGAAAAGGTCCGAAGCCAGAGCTCTGGCCGCATCAAAAGAAGGTAGAACTGCACCAAGAGCACAAAGAGCCGCTGAGTCCTCATTTTGTGAAGAAGAGGAAGGAGTTCTTTATGGGGCTGGCATTGCAGATTGATATATGTAAGTATTTTACAAAAAAAAAAATGTGTTATTGCCTAAAATTTTCTTTAATTTTTTTCAAAATCACGTTTTTGAACTTCGAAGTCACTTTTCTCCGGTTCTGATGAAACCAACTGCAATCGACGCAGAATTGTCGAATTTCTAAAACTGCATGCTCAATTTTTTCATTTCAATTTATTTTTTTTTTTTTTTGATGCAAAAAAATAACTTTAAACTTAAACGCGTTTATCTCGAAACCACGTTTTTCGAGCTTGCGGCCCAGATTGCGCTCGTAGTTTTAAACCGATTTTGATGAAACAAAATGCAATCCACGCAGAATCGTCACCATTCTAATCCCTACCTCAATCACAATTTTAAACAATTTTTTTTCTATTTTTTTTACCCTAAACTACAAAAAAAAAGACCCAAAATCGGATTTTCATTTTTCAATGAACGCCATTTTGTAAAAACTAATTGCAAAATTATGATTAAGGTAGGACCAGAATACATCTGTACTGAATCTAACGCCGTTTGTTTTTTCCATTTCAGATGATCCGAAGTCGAGTTATACGTTCCGCAAGCAGCATACCTTTTTTTTCGACGCCCAACTTTGACGGCCGACAACTTTTTGAACAGCCCTCGTACAAAAGAAAAAAAAATTGTATTTAATTTAATATGTTCTTACTACAATAAAAAACAGGAATTTAAATAACTCTTTGCGTTTTCAAATGAGAAGTTTTCCAAAGAGGGTCCAAAATCAGCCTTCCAACCAGGAATACTCCCTTAATTAGATAAACATATTATTTTCACAATAAAAACTGTTTTTCTAAAAAAAATTAACAAAAAATTGTTTGGAGTTTTGTCATCCTAAAATTGAAAAATCCGCACTGTGCACTGTGCGCTGCCTAAGAAATACTCTGTGGTTGACAGTTTTAGTTAATCGCTAATTCCCTCAGAATTTTTTAAAAATATTTTAAATATTTTTAATATTTTAAAATAATGTCAGAATTTTAAAATCAAAGACGGTGGATAGGACTGCCAGCTCGATTTTTTTTTTTTTTTTTTTGTAATTTGTGAATTCTTGTAATTTTGAAATTCTGACAAAGGATTTGATTTCGAAACAAATGTCAGAGTTTTAAAATTCAGGATGGCGGTAGGGCTGCCACCTTAATACTTACCACAGGAATGCCACCAAATAATATGTTTTTGCGAATTTTTGTCACAACAGCGGTCATGTTAAAATTTTAACAATATTAAAGTTATACAAATTAAAAAATTTCTCTATCATATCCAGGGCTGGCAATTCTAAGCAAATGCTTGGAAATGCTTATTTTGCATAATCTGGCAATTTTGGTGGGTTATGCATATATCTGACATTTGTGCATATTTTTTCATGTATGGCAACATTATTGTACATTTAACGGAAAAAGATTTTTTTATAAGCTTTTTTTATTTTTGTTGGTTAAAGTGCCAAAAGAAAAATAATCTCAAATGGTTCCTCAGTTTTCTAAAGTCTTGCGCTGCGACAATTCTATATTGTTTTGTCAATATTGTGAGTGGCATATAACAGACACACCCAGTAGTCTCGGGCATCATGGATGAATCGATCTTTGGTAATTTCTTAAAGAAACTTACTGCATAAGCCAGGCTTGCAGTTTATTCTTAATATTAAGGCTTAAGAATATTAAAAATTTTTGTCAAAACTTTCTGTCTTGTTTTCGTTCATTAAAAAATTTTTAGAAAATTCTTCAACTTTCTGTCTTGTGTTTGGTTATGACTTCCCTTTAAAGCTTAATTTTTGCTTATATTTCGGAGTAACTTTTTCGTCAAAAGTTGAAATATATATCATTTTGTTAACGTGGTATATTAATGGTCTAAATGACTGATATATCAAAGATTACAGATTCAGATAATGTGAACCAAAGAGAAAACATGTACAATAAAATAAAATAAAATCAAAGAATAAATAAAAATGGAAAAGAGAAAAAAATATTTTTTCTCACATTTCTGCCTTTTGTTTGTTAACGAAACTTCCCCGAATTTAGAACATTCATATGAGATTTCCGTCAATGAAATGTATGGCCGAATCAGCATCTTTCGTCCATGAATCGGAAAAATCACGCATGATTCTCTTACGATTTCCTTAAGAACGGAACTACTGAGAAGTGGTTATCTGCGGCGGAAAGTTTTGGCTAGAAATCCTGTGTATATAACAATATAAAACATATTTTACATACTTTGTGTCTCCACAACTAGGAGTGAAGATGTAGCGAAGTGCTTTCCAACAGAATTAGGTTTGTTAAAATATTTCCCAAGTTTTTCTATAGGTGTGAAAAGGAGCTTTCGGTTTTTAATGACAAGGGCATTTTCAATTGATAATTTAAAAAGTATATAATTTAATACTGTAATAGCGATATTATTAATACAAAGATAAAAATCGAAGTTAAGCTTTTCATTGATTTAGCATATTTAAGAGCATATTTTGTTTATTTATCGAGATATATATTTTTTGAAATGTATCCATGTAAATCTTTACATAAGTTCTTGAATAAAGAATTAATTTCATACGCTTTTTCTCCTTGCATAGACCTTATATAAAACTTGTTTCAAGGATCATTCAAGGAAGTTTAAAGTCTTTTCCCTGCATTAATATTATCCCTACATATTCCCTTCATTATATAAAGCTTTCTAAAGGTATGCATAAAGTTTAGAAAAAATTTGCAAAAATCATCGAAAATAGAGCAGGCAAAATAGTGTTCGGACATGGAATCTTGTAAAAAATAGCTTATAAATATAAATATAAGTTTTTATACATGTAGTGCAAAAGCTCATAATAACGTCTAAACTTTCAGCGCTGGACTAAAACTTTGTTCAGCAAATATGATCAGTTGAACTGTGTAATTTTTGTATACATTAGCTTAAAAAAAAACTTGATGCCTCAATTGCAGCTATAAATCACAGTGACAAATTGATCAATACTAAGCTGAAAAACAGCTTTCCACAGCTGTCAAAAAAGTGACAACCTAGATGATTTTTTTTTTTTTTTTGAAAAATTTGCAGCGGAAATAAAAAATTAAAATTGAATTTTATCTAAAAGCATTGCTGTAAGCAAAAACACAAGAAGAAAAATCACATTATCCAATTTCACTTTATGACATGGCAATTGCATTGAACTGTCAAGCAATATAGCAGTAAAATCTGACACACAGCTGTTGGCCGTTCTCCACAACAGCCCAGCTTTAACCTACACCAGCACCCCATTCACACATTCAATATACATATTTATAACTCATGAATTTGTCATCTGAACTCTATTTGACCTACTCTGACACTGACTGGCATCACAAACTATATTTTTTTTATATATAAAAATGCTAAATTATTAAGGTGACCAACAAAAAAACAAAAGTATGGCAACATGCTGCAGCATATCAATTCAACATTGTGCACAAAAAAAAGTGCTTTTGAATAGTTACTCAAATAAAATTAAATATTTATTTTATGGTGATGAGAATAAGGATGAGAATGATGATTATTAGAGTAGGTTATTAACTCAAAAGGCACACAAAAAAAATGGAACACACAAGCCAGCAGGTCAAATCAATAAAAATTTATAGAGTTTGTTATTTTTTAAAATAAATACAATTTATAGAAATTGTCATTAAAAAAAATAAAACTGAACCACACTTGTATGCACAGACGGCTCCTAAGTGTTGCATAAGCAATTTTTTTTTTTTTTGCCAACCTAAATGATGGCGAGAGTAAAACAACTTTTTTTCACTTGCCTTTTATATGATATTTTTTATTTGTAATTTATATGCTGTATTGTGAGTTGCAATCAAAAGAGTTACCCCGTGTAAGTGACAGTTATAGATAGAAAATAAAAAGCAGAGAAAAAGTTTGCACAGCATTTTTTATGTGCAGCTACTCACATACTGCTTATCAGCAATAGTAACAACAAAAGCTCACCAATTTTTACTACATAGAATGTGACTTTATTTTATGTAACTGCTATTTTTATGTAGCTGCTATTTTTCACTACAATTTTACGAGCAATGCGCGTCTGACATAATAATTGCGTAGTTTGTCAAATGGATTGAATACGAAGAGCGTTGTTTTGAGAGCATTGAGAAATTTGTGCAAATATAAGTTGGTTGGTACTATTTTCAATACCTACTCAATTTCAGTTTAGGAAACTTTTAATGAAAAATTAATTTAACTCATTATTTCATTAATAAAAACAGTGACTCATTTCAATTGAGTCAAATTTTAAAATTCATTTGCGTATTTTAATTGAATATGTTGTTCTTTTTTTGCAGTTTTTGTAATAAATACCACCAATATCAATTATACAGAACAACAAGTGTCCAAAAAATAAAAATGCAAAACGTCTGAAAACTGTTCCTAATCATTCGAATACCCGAACATTATGGCATTTGTATCCCCTCCCCCCCTCCCCCAGCACATACTAATTTTCGACGTAGAATTAATCATCTCAGTGCGGTTTGTATGAAGATCTTTTTCACATGTAGCTTTCTTTTTAAGCACATGTAGCGTTTTTGTTTACACTTTGGGGTATATCTACAGCCCAAATAAAAGCGTGAAGAAGTTGAATTTAAATATAAAATGCTTTATTCTAATTTGTTCTTGTAAAGCTCAATCATATTGAACAATATGGCAAACTTACTTGATGAGGCTGCGAATGTTTTTTTAATTTTGGGAAAACCATGCTTAGTGATATAGCAACGTGCTTGATGATGTAGCGACGTGTGTGATAACGTAACGAACGTGCTTGACTATGTAGCAGCGTGCTCGATAAGATGGTGACGTGGTCGTGGTGCCCAATGTAGAGCACGTGCATGACAATTTAGCGAGCACGTATGACGATGCAACGAACGTGTATGGCAATGTTGTGGACATGCGGACCAATGTAGCGCACCTACTTTACAATTTAGCGAGCGTGTATGATGATATAACGTTTTGACGATGTAGTGAACGTGCGTGACGATGTATCGCACGTGCTTGATGATCTAATAAATGTTCGTGACAATATTGTGGGCGAGTTGAACAACTTGGCGCACGAGCTTGAAAACATATCGAACGTATATGACGATGCAACGAACGTATGTCACGATGTAGTGGATGCGCTGATCAATGTATCGCATGCGCCTGGCGGTTTAGGTATGACGATGTAACAAACGTGTGTGGCGATGTTGTAGACATGCTGAACAATAAGGCGCACGTGCTTGACAACTTAACAAACGTGTATGACGATGTAGCGAACGTATGTGGCGATGTAGTGGGCGCGCTGACCTATGTAGCGCACGTGCCTGACGATTACAGATATAACGATGTAACGAACATGTGTGGCGATGTAGCAGACATGCCGACCAATGTAATTCACTAGTTTGACGATGTAGTGAAGTCGGTTACACTAAATACATTTAAATTTTAAAAGCTTAAGGCACTAATATTGTTCAGTAAACCTGTGTAATGGATTGCGGTTTATATACAGATAAGCCTACTAAAAGATGCAATTCCACTGATATTGTGTAGTAAACTTGTATATTTTGCATTTTGAAAATTTCTAAATTTATATACGTCCCTAGAACTTATCTATTTACGTACGCTTTTATTATGATGATGGGTAACCAAGAGAGAGGTTTTTCTGAATCTAGAATATACATACCTACTATATACATATATGACAAATGTCACTGAAATTTGTTTTTTCTTTTTAGTTCACGTTTTGGTTTTAAATAAAAGCTAATTTTTTAAAAAATTTTTTTTATATATTTTTTTTAAAAATTGTTTATTCAGAACACTTGAATTCACTAATTTCAAATAATTTTCTAAATTCTTTAGTATATTACATTCTTTCAAACCGATATATTAAAAACAAAATTTATATTATTCAACAAATTCTTCGCTTTTAGTCAAATAAAACAATATTTATTAGAAATTTATATAAGAAAAATTACAAAAATAGAGTGAATCGGATTTTCACGATAAAAATAACACAAATGAAAGTGGTAAATATTATAAAATGTTAAGATTGTTTTAAATTGAACTATATGTGCATAACTTTTTAAAACAATATTAAGCCTTGCACGCTTAAATCTGTAAATTTCTTAAGAAAAACCTAAATATTATTTTCAACATCCTCTTTTTAATAAAACAATTTATGAAGAATAGTCTTTATAAAAACCATCTTAATTATTGCTTATGCGCGAATACTTATGGGAACAACTGTCTTTTCTTATGACATCAACCCGTAAAAAGATTCTGTTCGATCAATGTTAAAGGCTATTGTTGTGGAACCAGTACTGGTCCTTTTTGAAACTAGTTCAGAACTATTTCAAATTAAGTTCATTTAACGGCAAGTATCATACTCGATTTTAGCACATGAGGGGGAAATGAGTAGTCAACTTTAGTCCTTTTATAAAGGTGTTACTTATAAATCATTTATTTTAAAAAAAAAAATATTTATTCAGTAAGAAAAAATATATACAGGGTGTCCCGCAATTGAGTGCAACTATTTAAGGAGGTGAAAGCTTATGTCAAGCTGAGCAAAAAATCGTATGAGAGGGGGGTGGGAGTCTATTTTCACATTCTTAGCGGCTACAGGGTTAATTAATATTTCACGACTTTGATTGACGTTTTCAACATCGGTCAACATCGGCACTTAAAATTTAACCACCCATTTTCACCAAATTATTTATGAAATTATCTTTGCATCATTTGTCCACATTGAAAAACAAATGCTTCAAAATATATATGGGGAATGCCTATGAGAGCAACTGTGACATCAACCAGTAAAAAGCTTCAGTTCGATCAACGTAAATGGGTATTGTTGTGGAACCAGTACTAGTTCAGAACTACTTCAGAACTTTTTCTCATTTAGACTATTTTTGCGGCAAAGATCATGCTCGACTTCATTAGACTTTCATGAACTTACCAAGCATAAGTAATGAAAAATGAAAGCACACATAATATCCTTACTGCGTGCTGTAGCAACTTCATTTATATTTGCCAAAAGTAGCAGCAAACAAAAAAAGAAACTACAAAAAAAAAACAGAGAAACAAACAAAAATAAAGTCAAGCAAAGAAGTTGGCAGTGCAAAAGTTAAATATTACAAGACATTCAGTGCATTTTAAATAGCTTGCAGCATGCTGCAATGATGATGCAAGTTGTGTAAGATGCGAGGGGCTTGCAGGTAACATTAGCCAACTGTTAGTAAGTTGAAACGTGTTGTTCTTTAACTTTATACTATTTCAATGCAACTACCATTTATTATGTACTAGTTAAGCTATGTTTTATTTGTAAATGTTTAATATTTTCCCTTGCATACTTTTAGGATCCCAAGATATTGGATAAGGTTACCAAAAAGAATGGCACCGACTTGGTAGCGCTGGATAAACGCTCGCTGACAATTTGCTCGAATACAGACTATATCAACATAACGTATCATCATGTTGTCTGTCCGGATGCGGATACGGCGAAGGTGAGTTGTTGTAATTTTCTTAATAAAACTAGTAATATCCACACGAATATCGGATGGGGTGGGGTGGGTTATACAGTTTTGGGTTCTTACCATTACTTTTTTAACTGATTCAATTTTATTATGAAAGACACACCCGAACGACGTGTTCGCTAGCATCTTTATGCCAAGCAAAGCTTTGTTGCTTGAACTGAGTTGAGCACACAAATAGACATGCCTAAAACTATGCCATACAATTCTTTCCAAATGATTCAAGCATTGCATTATATTGTCACATTCCTACGGAATTATTATATTCACTAGTATAAAAGCCCGTCCTACGACGGGTTGGAAGCGATAGGTTGGAAGTTTAACGCTAAGCTGTAATTATTTGTTGCCATTATTACAGTGCTTTTGCAACATACTGTTCGGAAAAATGTTCAGCCTGAAAGTATGCACATACATAAAGGGCAAGCATGTCACTGATAAGTATGAAATTAATTTTCTGTGCATACTTTCAGGCTGATCGCAAAAAACAATTACAGTTTGAGCGATATTGGGTGCAAAGCATTGCGCTTGCCTTTTATATATTAGGATGGTGGAATAACACTGTGGAACAAATTCAGGTTAGCAAAAGTTAGGTCGATTCTGAGAGTGAGGGGTGAAAATAGAGGCTAAATTAGAAGACCCGTATCGCGGCGTTTGTTTATGTTTGTTCGAATTTTTTTTTAATCGACCTTCGAACTTGGCAGTCAAATGCCGATTTTCAGCATATTGTTTATATGGTTTTTTGGCTATAACTCGTCGACTAATTGATATTTTTTCAATCTGTAAAAGCCAAATTATTGCTAGAGGCCTGTGCAACAATTAAAATTTTTTATAATATTGATTTAGAAAATTTTTGTGGTGCTTATGAAGCAAAATGTTGAAAAAATTATTTTTTTATCATGCTTTTTGAAAATATTTTCCACAAAACGAATAGCCTTATTTTGTATTCCTAACAAAGCATTCAACGAACGATGACTATGCGAACGATGTTGAATTCAAGCGGAAACATGTATTTCGAACGAAGCTTATCGTTGGCTCATTCGTCAAACTTGTTGTGTATAACACTCAAACTGTTATACACAAGCAGTTGTCAAATGTGGCACTGCCATATCAAACACTAGGGAAGTTTTCTGTATTTTGTCTACTTCAAAGATGTTTTTAATATGTTGCTTCGTTTCTTATATGTTGGCAGTGCTTTTTGGTTTTGTCCGGTTTGTGTATTCAATAAATAAACTTTGAGCAATTAAGTGGTTTGCGGACTTGCTATTCATTCTTTTTGTTTTCAGTGATTGTGTGTTTGCTTTTGACATAACAATATAAAATGTATGCAGCTATTGCAGTTTTTATTTTTATTTTATGTATTTCTAGTGCTTCACAGCGTTCAAACACTATTTACCTTTAGGTTCAGAATTTTTAATTTTTTAACCATTCTTTTAAAGTTTGCAACCACAACGATAGCATAAAAGTGTTCGTTTGATTTTGACGTTTGGATTCGTGGTTTCAGTGCTCGTTAGAAATACATATTGCAAATATGTAACTGTACTACGGCATCGTTCGTTGGCTGATCAGCTGTTATCGTTGTTTGATTCTGTTCGAATTACAAATTTCAAAAACACGAACGAACACTGTTTTGAACGAAACGATTGATCGGATAGGAATACAAAATGAAGCCATAAGTCTTTTTTGCTTTCTGTTTGACCTATAATATGCTTCTTAGTTTCTTCAATAAATTTCATTTGAAAAGAAAACAATCATAATACAAAACTTGCGTTTTCCAGCTTAATATTAACTTACTTCTCATTTTTTATGTACCAATTTTGTTCAGTGTTCGTTTTGAAGAAACATTGAAAGAGAAATTATAAAAATATGGAAAAAAATATAATTTTGAAATGTTAGTTATGAAAAGATTTAAGTAAAAAAATTAAATAAATTAAATTAATGATTTGGCCAGTTGCCGTTTAGCAGGCGGCTGTGGATCAACATCACTGCTCTCTCTAATATCTTGGTCATCGTCATCATCATCAGAAAGGTGGATAATTTCGTCCAACAGATATTCTGGAATTTCATCTTTGCCTTGCCCCTTCTTCCTCTTTCTCCTCGTTTCCTCTTCTTCAAAGGTGTTTTTATACCACCAACAAATTTCAGCGAGTATTGCATCTGGAGATTTCTTTTCTCTGTACCTGAAACGAAAATAGTTTTCAATCGTTAACATGTTTAAATTGTGCACTCTGACAAAGATATTAGAAAAATCTAGGAATTCAAAATATGCACACTCTTATTTCAAATGGAAGCGCAGTTTGATGATAACGTTCGCCTTGCTCATCAGATTCAGTTGGCAACTGTTGAGCGAGTTGATCAAGATGCTGATGCAAGAGATGAATTTTGTACGACATATTAACCCCAATTTTATCGAAAGCTGCCAACATGTTTGCAACAGATTGCCTGTAGTTGTCTTTGCGTTCTTACACCAAAAAGTCCTTTAATGACTGCTTTCAATGCCAGCCATGCATTTAATTCTCGGTCTGTCAGAACTTGGTCAAAATCTTGACGACTCATTAGTTTCCGTATGTCGGAACCATTCACAACCCCTTCCTGAATTTTGGCGTTACTTAGTCTTGGGAAAATGTCTTTTCAGCGGTTGAATACTGCTGGTCTTTTTGCGATATATTTCAAAAAATTTTTAGCAATGCCCAGCTTAATGTGGAGCAACGGCAACAAAATTTTCATTTCAGGAACAATACTTTCGTGTAGCCTATTGTCTTTAGGCCTTTTCCGTCCAATGCGACTATTCCAGCTATGCTGTTTGTACTGGTTTCTTCCTTTAATACCTTCTCCGTATCGTGAATCCCAATCGCACAAAAAACACGGATATTTTGGACGGCCAGATGCTGTTAAGCCTGTAATCAATGAAACTATTTTGAGGTCGCAGCAGATGCGCCACTGGTGTTCGTTATATTTGACTACTTCCAGAATGTGTTTCAAATTATCGAAATTTTCACTAGTGTCAGTGCTATATGCAATCGGAACAGAAGGCATTCTATTTGTTTTGTGCAAAAGCACAACTTTTAAGCTGATTAGTGAACTATCGATGAATAAACGCCAATCATCTTTTTTATAGGTTAACCCTATCGTCTCCATTAACTTTTCAATATCGTTGCAATAAGCGAAATTTTTTGCATCATTCCCATTGAAGAACTTTTCTAACTCTTTTTGTCGTTTTCGATATGCTATTACTTTGGTACTTTTCGCCAGCAAATTCTTTCCTTTAAAAAATGAAGCCATTAGTTCTGATTTTTTCTGAGTCAAACACAAATTTGCAACAATTCCATCCAATTGATTTTGTGTGACTAGGATTGGGTCCTTTGATGTTTCATAGGATGTACCTTCACCAGGGTACGATCTGAGAAGAAATCCATGGATGTAGCAGCGGCGGTTGTAGTAATGATATCTGTTTGAAGATCAATGCTTCGCTATGTTGGTACTGGAACGAATTCTGAGTGCGGTAAAATTGTCGCATTTTCGTTTTATTAAAATTCATTTGATTAAAATTTCATAAAAATTTATTAAAATTAATTTTATTAAAATTTTTGAAATCTTTATTGTCATATTTTCCTCTTTATTTGTCAAAATTTTTTCCTATTAAAGCTCTCTCCTTTTTAAACTCTTTATTGATCAAAATTTATTTTGTCTTTTTTAAACTCTTTTTCTTTTTATTTATATATAAAATTTATTTTATTTTAACTCTTTGTCAAAATTAATTTTTGTTTTAATCACATAATAAAAAAAATCACATCGTTGTTTCTATTCTTGTAAAGGGAGTGATCCTAAAACTTTACAAAAGCGTCAGTTCGCTTAAACAAAAACAAATGCATGCAAACGTGATTAAAATGAAAACAACCTTCACTCGACGATGCTGATGTTGATAGCATCGCTACTGTGTGCAGTCGCTAAGAATTGTTTTTGCATGTGTATTTTGTTATTGGCCTAGAACTTTAGCAAAGTTATTTATATGTCATAGTCGGCTCTCGGCATCTAACCTAAGGAGCCGAAAAACATATTGGAGCAAATAAGATGCATTACTGGGTTTCTTTGTTGCTCCAATGTGTTTTTCGGCTCGACTTCCGATCAATCGTCAATCGTTTCGTTCAAAACAGTGTTCGTTCGTGTTTTTGAAATTTGTAATTCGAACAGAATCAAACAACAACAATAACAGCTGATCAGCCAACGAACGATGCCGTAGTACAGTTACATATTTGCAATATGTATTTCTAACGAGCACTGAAACCACGAATCCAAATGTCAAAATCAAACGAACACTTTTATGCTATCGTTGTGGTTGCAAACTTTAAAAGAATGGTTAAAAAATTAAAAATTCTGAACCTTAAGGTAAATAAATTATGAAATATATAAATATATACAGTGTTTGAAGGCTGTGAAGCACTTGAAATACATAAAATAAAAATAAAAACTGCAATAGCTGCATACATTTTATATTGTTATGTCAAAAGCAAACACACAATCACTGAAAACAAAAAGAATGAAAAGCAAGTCCGCAAACCACTTAATTGCTCAAAGTTTATTTATTGAATACACAAACCGGACAAAACCAAAAAGGCACTGCCAACATATAAGAAACGAAGCAACATATTAAAAACATCTCTGACAAAATACAGAAAACTTCCCTAGTGTTTGATATGGCAGTGCCACATTTGACAACTGCTTGTGTATAACAGTTTGAGTGTACAGATCAAACAAAAGCTTGACGAATGTGCCAACGATAAGCTTCGTTCGAAATACATATTTCCGCTTGAATTCAACATCGTTCGCATAGCCATCGTTCGTTGAATGCTTCGTTAGGAATACAAAATAAGGCTATAAGTCTTTACTTTGTTCGCAACCTAATTATTCCATAGCCTTGTTTATGTCAGCCATTGTTGTGACGTCAGCTATACTAGTCAAAGTCATGGTGTAATTAATAAGGTGTGTGCATGGGAAGAGCAAGTGACCGTAGCTGTAAAACGAAGTTGACAACTCATACAAAATCTGGCACTGCTCTATGTTTTCATCTGTTTTTAAAAAATAACAAATTAATAATAAAATAAAATATTAATTGAAAAAATGAACATGCAAACTTTTTTAAGTTTATAATTTTTTTTCAAGTTTATTAATAAAATTGAAAAAAAAAATTAAGTACTTTGGTGAAGTATAGTGAAGGAAAAAAGTCTACATACAGCATCGAATTTTTGATTTCCATTTGCTTATGATGAAACATTTGAAGGTGGTGAAAACCCACCGTTTATAATCCTCAGGTATCGAAGCCAAAAATTTGTAGGACTTTTTTTCGTCATTTTTAACCACTTCTGTAGGTCTTTTTCCATAGTTTAAGGAATTTTTTTTTGTCGTATAGCTATTCATTAATTTTGGACTTTATGGCATTTTGATTGGGTTGTTGGGCATTTTTAATGCTTTTATAGTATATGAGGTAATTTTTTTAGGTCATTTTTGGATCTCATATTAAATTGCATACTTAACTTTTTATTAAGTTTCAGAAATTTTGCGTAAATCAATAATTTTGCAATTAATATCATTAGCTTTGAAAAAAATTATAAATTTAAAAGTGTATGCATGTTCATGTTTTCAATTAATACTTTATTCAATTTCACATCTAATGCTAAGAAGCTAACGCTTCCGTCGGCAGTCCTGATGACTGCACCCCGGTTTTTTGTTTCTGTCTTTTATCTTTTCTGATGGTTTACTCGATGGTTTCTGATAATTTTAAAATCGAGTCTCGACTCACTTGTAACCATTCCGTTACAACCTTCCGAACCACTGGTTGTGAAGCACTGCCCTAGTGTAATTGTTTACTGAGATATATCCGGCTCATTCGAATATCCATTGCATTCATTTTTTCAAATCATCAATTTGGGCTTGAAATTTCAAATCACTTTCAATGATTTGAAAAATAAATGCATTTATTTTGAATATAAATCACATGATTTTAAATCACAAATGATTGTATTCCTTCGCAGCTCTGTGAGCTATTTTACAATATTTAAATGAACATAGCAGTTGGATTGAAAAAAATATTTAATGCATTTTTTTTTTTTTTGCTATATATGACCTTCACATTTGCCGTCGCAGCAGCCTTCAAAAACAATTAAGCGCTAAACTTTTACCATTGCTTCAAACTTAAACCGAGCCATACGTCTTTAGTAGACGTTTCTGTCTTAGCCGCAAGCGAAAAACTTGTACTTTTCTAATTTGTGCAAAACTTTTGCTGTCATCACAGGCTGGTTGCATATGTTTGCAAATGTTGCCACAGTTTAATTTTCATCTCTCTTATATCATGTTTCATTTCGTATCTCGTTCTTCTTCTTCTTCTTCTTCTTCACTTCTAAGCTTCCAAGAGTTTTAACAGCATTTGTTGATGTGACTGCCATTAAATCTTGGCATTCATTGTTATTATTGTCAATGTCATCGGTGTTGATATTGTCAACAATTAAACTTCATATAAGTATTGTTGCCATGACATTGTCTTAATACTTTTGTGGTTTTATTCCATATTGTTTTATTTCGTTCGTCAAGAGTCGAAGAAAAGAATTATGCACAAAATCCAAAGCAGCACTTTTAAGCTTTAAGAATTCTTAATCGCAGTATTGCATAAGTTTATTGTTTTTTATTTTAATATTTAAACTAGGTCAAAGAGGTCTTTATGTGTAAATCATTACTTGTCTTAGCATTAATTAATTCTCGATTACTTTAGATTTTATTTAAAAGAAAAAATAAAAAAGTTTCACCGTTTTTAAAATTGTTTTGTATCTTACTTACGATTTTTATTCTGTAACATGTATGTATAATGTCATTAAAAACTGGTTAACGGTATGTAACTTCAGGAACTATTTTGACACCTCATATCAAAGGGCTAGGTTTTTTCTTTTATATGCCGAAAACGGCTTAAAAAAATGTTCATTCGCTTGGAAGTTATACGTAGATTTGTAACCGCCAAATGCCAAAAAACTCACTTTTTGCAACTCTGTGCGCCGTAGTACTGTCTTTTATACTAGTTTTAAATAATATTGGAAATAATTAAATCACATTTTCTCAAATTAAGTTTATAAAAACTCTTATATTTGCCTACAATCCGATATAGCTGAAAATTTCATAGTTTTGTCGTATCTCTATTTTCATTTATAATTTCTGGAATAACTTTATAATTTTAAACCAACTTTTCTTTTGCAAGCTCAAGTATAATTTTATTATCTAAAATAAAATTTATTTAAGCTTTATTCCCGCGGAAATTATTCGCCAAACTTTGTTTTCATTCTTCCTTTCGTTGCATTTTTCTTATTCAAGCGTCTTAATTTCTCTCTTGCTTTATAGTTTGTGGAATTTAATAGTTTTACTTTATGTTTCAAAACTATTTTTAGGTGTTTTCTGCTCCACAGAAGTGTAAAATAATTCAAGCATTTCAGCATTTCAAAGAATGCAATTTTATTATCTACTCTAAGCTTTGTTTAAATCGTGCGCTTTTTTGTAGCATTACTTAACTGCTGGCCATAAAAAGATCTACAAAATGAATTAAAACTCTATAAAATTTGGCTTCGTATTTCTTTTAAATCTGCAAAAATGTTTCTTTATAAATTTAAAACTACTTTATGGGGGCAGATAAAGAATATTGCTGAAGAAGCAGTAGTTTTTGAAGATAATATTTTTTTCTTTAATTCCTTGATTACTTGGCTATCTGATTTTCTATCTAACTTATTTAATCTAATTCTTGAAAAAAATGCAATTTCGATATTATTGTAAGTGTAGGCGCTGAATTTTTTGTTTGATATACACATATGGTCAAAATTATATTCGGCTTATTAGTCAAAAAATATTTATTTATTCAATTAAAAGAAAAGAAAACCAAACGGATGTTATACGTTAACATTGCATTAAATAAAAAATAAGTTGAACTTAGAAAAAAGGCAGAGAAATATGTTTTGTATACATTTATATATAAAGGAAGCAAATTCAGCTGGTCAAAAAAAATAGGTGCAAAGAAGATCTGTAAAGAAAATTATGGATATTTGTAAAACTTTTGATAATATAACATATAAAAACCTTAAGTTGGTTAATATCCAGTGTATCCACCATTATTTTGGATTACTTTAGTCACCCTGTTCGATATACTGGAGAACAACTTGCGGCAGGCTTCGATTGAGATCTCATACCCGGTTTTTTGTACAAGCACCCATAATTTGTCCTTATTTGAGAAAGTGTGTGTTTGGCTATTCGTGTTTTTAATTCGCCCCACAGGTTTTCTATGGAATTAAGGTCCGGTGATTGACTTGGCCAGCTTAGCAAGTTGACATTTTCGTCATCAAACTATACCTGTATGAGCCTGGGGGTGTGATTTGGATCGTTATTCTGCTGGAACGTCCAAATAAGGGGCATGGTTTCCTCAGCATAGGGTAACATGATGGTGTTCAATATTTTTTTATGCATGAATCAATCCATGGTATCGTTTATTTGGTGTATTGGACCCACCCCATACCAAGAAAAGCAGCCCCAAACCATTATACTCCCTCCATGCTTAACGGTTTTTTTTTTTGTGAAGCGAACGTGAAATTCCTTGCCCTTGGGCAAATAAACTAAGTTTATTTTCGTTTCGCCGCTCCACAAAATATTCCTCCACTTTTTAGAGCCTTCAGATCCTGACCAAGGTGAGTGAGTTTTTGCAAATTGTAACCTCATAGCCAAATTTGATAACCTCATAGGCACTTTTCTGGCGAGTCTTCCTGGAAGATTAGCTCGTTGTAGTCTCCTACGCACAGTTCTAGAGGATACTACGTTGCCTATATCTGCCGCAATCACTCTGGATGATGAGAATGGGTTATTTTTGGAAAGACAGACAATATGGTTATCTGTTGTTTGAGATGTTTTCTTTGGTCTTCCACTGGTTTCCATCGTAGGTTTTGATTTGAGAGCATTTCCAACAAAATTTAACGACCTTCCCAATGATTTGGCAATCATTCAACACCAATCGCCGTTCATCTTCAGAACAATGCATATATCGGCCCATCTAATAAAAAAATTATGTTGCAAAAATATTGCTTCTACTTACCTCTAATAAGAAAACTTTCCAAAATCACTTTAAAAAGACAAAAAAAAAACCCCAAAATAGTTGAACTGTGCCTAGCAATTTTGTCCTAGCAATAATACTCACTTTCAAGCTAATTCGGTGTTTTTACTTTTTCTCGAATAATCACACCGTTACTTTTATATTTTAAGTATTGCCAGATCAATTTTATAGTGGTGAGTATCAAATATTTACAACAGAATGTTTCACAGAACAAAAAAAAAATGTATTAAAGAAGTAGGTGAGACCTGTACCTATTATTTTAACCATGTGTGTATTTTCGGTGATGAATTTGTTGTTCTTGTTCATTTTTATTTTGGGTAAAAATAAATGTAATTCAATGTTATGTTTAATAAATGGAAATAAATACTTCGGACTAATAAATGTAAAAAAATATTTTTCCTGCGGTAAAGAAATAATGTATATATTTTAAATTGTATTGGAAATTTAAATTTTGTCAAAGAAGATATATTTTTAATAAGGAAGAAATGTTGTTATAACAACCATAACAACAATATTATAAGCAGCTACTGAAGAATTTTTCTCTTACGAAAATATAAATTTTATTTTCTTAAAAGTTACTATTTTGTGTCTTTATTAACGAAGTGATAAACAGGGCTTCATTTGCCCTGTAACTGATATTTTGGCATATATTTTATTTTTGTACGATGAATATTTAAGATTGTAGGTATACCCTAAAAAGTGACAAAAACGTTGTATGTGTTTGAACAAATTTTGCGAAAAAGATCCTCATACAAACCACGCTGTAAGACGTCAAAAATTGAGGTGTTCTATTGTTGTTTCTGTGTATTAAACCAAAAAAATGTTATATTTTAAATATATTTACAATTACACATACTATTTGTACAATATATGATAAGAAATTCCTGTGAAATTTTCATAAATTCCTTAATTGAATTAGCACTTTAATGCAGCTTGACCTTTTATCAGAAGTTTTTATTTCTTATAAACCTATTTAATGCCCCTTTTATATCAATACTTTTTCTTATAGATATGGTTAGACGGTATTAGAAAAATAACACATAATGTCAAAGCGAATAATGTCTGCCCGATGATGTGTCTCAAAAAGCAGTAAGTGCTCAAAAAATCATTGTCTGTTGTATACTCTACGGAACTTTTTTCTATTTTAAAATTTTTTTTTTTATGATATTTAAAATATTCTCTAACTACTTACTAAACAGTTTCTTAAAACTCAACCACTTTTTATTAACTTTATTTCACTTTTTTGCACTTTCGTTTTGTCTAATATTGCATGAAATTTATGGTTCTCTATATTAACACGCATATTTATTACTATACTGATTATAACTGTTTTACTACTTCAGACACCTGACACATGGATTGCATGTCTAACAAACTTAACTTAACTGCTGTGTTGTATTTATTTTGTTTTCTAATTTTCTCATAAATAACAAACTAACATTATATAAGACACAATATTTTTCGAGAATTATAACTTGATGTGATTACACTGTGCTTTATTAAGAGTCCCTTTTGCTGCGTTTGAAACGTTTTGTTTGTTATTCGTGGTATACAATTTGTTAATTCAGCTCTTAAGCTTTACAGGGCCGGCATAACACTTTTTTTTTGAGCTGAAAAATACCCACATAAAATTCTATTAAGCTCCATTACACTGCGAAAATGCTCGCATGAAATTTTGGGTAGATTTCTAGAAAGTTTAAAGGGGACAGTCGTTTTTAGGGTTGAAGAAAACACACTTGTTTAGAATTTGTTTTTTGCGAAAAACTCATAAAACTTATTGAAAAACATTACTTTGCACATAGTTTGAGAAATTAAAAATACAAAAATGTATTTGTAGCCACTTCTGGTTCGTCCTGGCAGTGATAGAGGGTATCTTGTTAAAGTTACTTTTAAACTGGTATACCACATAACAAAAAATCTGTTATAAAAATGTTCTAATAAAATAATAATAAAGCTTAAATAAACTTCAGGCGCGTTTATTATGCCGGCTGGTTGCTGTGCTGAGTCGAATCGAGAAGGAAAGCTGATAAACGCTGCACATACAATCGTATAAAATAAGCTGACATTGCGTATAGTGCAATGCTCGGCATTTTGCGGCAGCGCAGGTAAAGAGCTTTCTCTGCCGCCACACGTATTTTAGCACACGTACTCTGCTAGAGCTTTTGGTGTTGTTTGAAAATGCATGAGAGTAGGGTGTTGGAACGCAATTTTTATACAAAAGCTTTACGCAAAGTACAAACAGTGCAAAGCTTTTGAATGCACAAATAAGCACTGTTTACACGTCGTTAAAATAGAAGAATCATTAAAAATTTGTTGTTGTTTTCCGAGCGAAAAAAAATTAACTCGCTGCAAGAGCGGAAATAAACTTTCAACACTTCATCGCATCGCATTTTGTAAAAGAGAACAAAAAACGCGATATTCTTCATTCAATTTTGAATGACGTATAAACTCTGCCATACATAAACGCAAAGTTTGCGGTTGTGTAAGTATGACAACTACCTTACGGAGAAAACAGAGTCAATTGTCTTTAAGAGACTGCTCCCGTGACAACTCAAATGTAATCTATCACAGGTCAGGTTCCGTGAGTATAGCTCTTCACGGAACAGTTCCTTTGTGCTTATTATCGGACGGATTTAATTTTACTCGGTACGGGACCAATTTAATATGATACAAGTGGAGACAGATCGATTAAAACTAAAAGCTGTATTTATATTGTGTGGAAATTCAAAGTTGAAGACCGGTCAGTTTCATATGCTGGTGGCAGAATAGGGACAGGTCCCTTTCTCCTGAAAATCTATCACGTGATAGATTCTGAATCAGTTCCTTTTTTTCTAGTCATCTAGGCCGGTCACTGGATAGATCTAAGGTGATGCAGCAGGTGGCAATTTACCGCTGTCAATGATAACGTCGTGTAAAAGTGACCGGTCGGTTTCATATGTTGGTGGCAGAATTGGGACTGATCCTACTCCCTTGGGGACCTATCACGTGATAGGTTTGAAACCGGTTCGTTTTTCCGTAGGGCAAGAGTACGTCAGGCAGTCGCTTTAAGCTGCCTGCTCGGCTGGCACTTTACCAGCGGTCCTGAACCAGAGCTGTGTAAGATTGCAATCATTTCACGTTTCAAGTCTTTTGATTTTGTTCAAATTGATTGCAATACATAATTCTTTACATTTATCGTAATTTGAGTGCAGTCTTGCATTGATTTATGCGGCAATTGATTGCATTCAAGTCACATCAAATCAGCCGGGACTTCAAATCACTTGATTGAAATCTTTTTTTCTAATTTATTATTTCAATTATTGAGAAAAATGCGAAAAAACTACAGTCATGTATTTGCCAGGCCTCGTGAAACGCCGAGTGAATATCGAAATTATTATTATTGATAATTCCCATCGAAAAAAATAAACGAAAAAAGAAAAAAAGCACATATGCATCGCCGGCCACACGAGAGAAGCGAAGCTATTTTACTACCATATTTAAGTTAATATATGAAAAACTGGTCGTGGTGGAACGATACGGAAACCGGATTCAGAATCAGCACAAAAATTTGCTTAAGCATATTGCGTAAAAACATTTAAATTTGTGTTACTTGAATGCATTCACTAAAGTCAAATCACAATTGATTGGAAATGGTGGCAATGAAATCAAGTCATGATTGAACAAAATGATTAATCAATCAAAATCATTCAAAATGGTTGGTGACTTCATTTTTTTCAAATCTTATTCATGAAATTGAATAAATACTGCAATCAAAAATTTTACTCTTTGATTGCGACTTCAAAGAATGCAGCTCAGAATGATTGCAATCTTACACAGTTCTGTTCTCAACGCATGTTTTCCCATAACACGCGGGCGTCGTGTGTTTTTGTGCTTTTGCGTTCGAAGTAGCAATCGGCTCGCTGTGTTCGTACACTTCGTAAGTTTCTTTTTTCTGCTATGTGCAGTAGTGCCAGATTTTTTTTTTACTAAATTTTTAAAAACAAAATTGCATTTTCCACAAAAAACTGTAACTTCAAAAACTTTGTAAATAAAGATTTTTTAGTTTTATTACACATAAAAAGATAACAAAAAAATTATTTAAAATAAAGTAAAATGAAATAAGGTAAAAAATCATAACGTAACATAACATAACATAACATAACATAACATAACATAACAATACATAACATAACATAACATAGCATAACATAACATAACATAACATAACATAACATAACATAACATAACATAACAAAACATAACATAACATAACATAACAAAACATAACATAACAAAGCATAGCATAACATAACTTAACTTAACTTAACTTAGCATAAAGTAACGTAACAACATAACATAACTTAACGTAACGGAACGTAACATAACATAACAAAACATAACTTAATTTCACATAACATAACATAACATAACAGAACATAACATAACATAACATAACATAACATAACATAACATAGCATAGCATAACATAGCATAACATAACATAACATAACATAACATAACGTATCATAACATAACATAACATAACATAATATAACATAACGTAACATAACATCGCATAGCATAACATAACTTAACTTAACTTAGCTTAGCATAACGTAACGTAACAACATAACATAACTTTACGTAACGGAACGTAACGTAACGTAACATAACATAACTTAACTTAACATAACATAACATAACATAACATAACTTAATATAACAACATAACATAACATAACATAACAACATAACATAACATAGCATAGTATAACAAAACATATCATAACATAAAATAACATAACAAAATAAAATAACACAAACAGTTAAAATAATATTTTACTAAACAGAAAATAATAATATTATATATGGAACATTATTTTTCGTAAATTGATTTGTCAATTTTTCTTTTAACATTTCATTCGATACTTTTAAGTTTAAACTTATTGCAATCTGAATCCTATTTTTTATGAGTTCTTTGAATTTAATTTTTTTAAATAATGTATTCTTTCAAATCTTAAATTTTTAAAAAACTGTTATTTTCACTAGGAGCTTATTTTAAAAACTGCGCGCTCGCTATCATTTTGAACTGTAAATATGGCAGCACTGGCTGTGCTTTAAATTTCATGACAGTATGCTTTGAGCGTTCATACGTTACGATGTTGCTCGCTGTTTTTTTTATGAGTGTACGTAAATATTTTGCGATGTTTCAAAAGAGAGGAACAAATTCTTTGTTTGGAATTTTTAATAATTAATATCTTTCAATAAAATTAAAATAAAATAAAATACTAAAAATTTAAGTAAGAAAATTAGAGCAAAAATATTTTATATAGATATAAAAAAACGTTGGTACATTCTATTCAACAATTTTTTTCCGTTTTTGCTCATTTATATATTAAAATAGCAAAAAACAAACACAAAGATAAAAAGAAAATGTTATATTGACAATATAACACTCCATAATATTTCCTTGCTTCAAATGGTGCGAGAGCTTTTAAGAACTTTTTGTTTCAGTGTAAAGCTGTGCACTCGGAAAACTCTCTTTGTTGTTGTTTGAACTCTGCGTTGATGACTAAACTGCGCTATAAGCACTTTAAGCATATTTTATGTGATTGTATGTGAAGCGTCGGGCTTCTAAGCAAGTGTGTTTTTTTTTTAATTTTATAAGCGACTGCCCCCTTAAAAGAGCTGCTCAGTTCTAAAAGTTTTCAGAAAGTCAAATTAAATAAAATTCTATAAAATAGCTTAGAGCTTATGAGTACTTCTTCAAGTTGAACCAAGTTCCCAAAGTGTCAAAAGCTTAAAATATATATATATATATATGACCACTTAACTTTTCTCTAAATATGTCAGTATGACTTAATAATGGGCAGTTCTAATTTTGCCTGACAGCCCCTAATGCAACACATCATCAAACTTATTAAAGTGACATCTAGGTCTCAGTTAGTTTTTTTTATATATTTTTTTTTTCCTCGTTTGTTTTCATGGCATTATTTTATGTTGTATGAGCCTTCGTGCTGCCTTTCTAACATGAACACAAAATAAATTTCTGCACGACTTGCTGTTGATTTTGAGTGTCATAAATACCGTTATTAATTATGTTAATACCTTTTATTACGTTACACATTGTTAGGTGGCGACGTCACGTTACGTTGTTGTCATATACATACTTAATTACTTTTATGCCTTTTCTATTTTTTTTTTTGTTTGTGTTTTACTTTTATGGCTATTATTTTATCTTTTTTATTTTTTCTTTTTCTGCTTTCTTTTTTCTTTTTCTTTTTTTCTCTCTCTCCATCTCTCTCTCTCTCTCTCTCTCTCTCTCTTTTTCTTTCACACGTTTTGTTCTTTGCATGGCTGTACAAATTTGCACTGATTTATTTTGTTTTATTATTTTGTCTAACTAATATTATTTTGTCAAAAATACAAACGCATACGAATTTTTTTTTTTTTTTTTTAATAATTATAAATATATACACGAACATGCACGGACAGCGCTGGCAAAATGGTCTACGTTATATCACGCATAATAATAAAGCTACAAACGTTTGTCCTACAACGAATCTTATGAAACAGTAAGTAGAACATTTTACTCTTAAGGTTTTGACGAGCACATACAGGCATGCGAAATAATTTCTTAAAATTGGGTAAGTAACCATTTAGTTATGTCAAATTTGTACATTTAACTTTTTACATTTGAATATATTTAATACGAAAATACGCAAAAAAATTTTTAGAAATTCTCTTAAACTGATTTATTGCGGCAGTAATATTAAATTTATAACTTTTACACACACACTTTGAAGCACGCATACCCAGCAAACGAAAATCCATCTCCTCAGATGTATGTATGTGTGCATCAAATCATTTGTTTATAGCAATTTTAAAATTTATCTCCTTTTATTGCGCCCATTTATATGCAGCAACATACTTCTTGCTTTACAATAAAAACATTTTCTCTCACATTGTTTTAAAAGTAAATGTGTGTGTGTATGCGTCTGTGTGTCTCTATAATTTTATTGCAGCTTTACGTATTGCATAAAATAAATTATTTCTCACACACACGCAAGCTGCACTCTATAAAAGAATGATCGCTATAAATAAGCTTTGCTCGAAGCCTTTAGCTGTTAAGAAAAAAAAAAATAACCAAAACTTTTTACTCTTACGCATTGAGTTTTATAGCACGTCATTAATAACAAGTTTGTGTCTCGCTTTTGAGCTCACATTTAAATCGAATGCCAACGATGCAAATAATACTACAACTAATGAGCTTGATCTGCAATTTTCTGGTGCACTCTGACTTCCACGTCGCTCTCACTCTAACTCCGACTTCGCTCGCAATGTCTGCAGCATTAGCTTCAATTTACGCATTCTCTGCAGTTTTACGATATATGTTAATATATATGTTGATTAAAACTTATTAGCTAGAAAAATTACACCCACAGTAGCTCAGGCACACATATCGCTAGAGCATAATACTGAGCTGCATTTGAATAGAGTTGCCAAGTTTAGAGAAAATAAAAATTTGTATACACAGTGCAGCAAAAAATTTTTGCAAAACTGCTAAAAAGTAAATTTTTTAGACATGAGCAAAACAACTATTTTAAAAGTGAAAACTTAAACATTTTACTTTTATTTGGAGTTCTTGTGCTAGTAATGCCCGTATGATACTTAATTTTTTTGTCCAATTTTAAAATCTGAAAACAAGTGGCGCGTGGGCAGGACAGACATATTTTGTAAGAAAAGGATAAACGTTGTTACTTTTTTACTTCTGGTGTTTTGAAGAGCAGCTGCATGAAATAAATTAATATTAGCTACACACATCACTTCCCATTCAGCATACATTTATATTATTTGTTTACTCTAAAAATGTCAAATTTATTACTAACAGCACAGTAAATATTTGATCGAAACTTAACGAAGAACGAATTGAAAGAAACGGCAAAAAAAATGCAGAGAAAATACAGTCTGTCCTACAAATTGTTCTCCAATTCGTACTATATTCGTACTCACTCACACCAATTGAAACCATGCATTCGTAATATTTGAACTGCTCTAGTTTAATTTTCAATGACAAAAGTTGTAAAAAAAAATTAAGTATCATACGGGCATAAGTAAAAATTTTAAATGAGTCAAAATTATACAAAAATCCGAAAATTTTATTAATTTTGTTAAATTTGTTTATAGTTTTACCACACCCTATTTAATTATTTTCATCACGTTGTACGAATAGTTCTGAAGGATCTAATAACGTTTATTTCAAAAAAATGTCAAACAATATTGAAATTTATTTTTTTAATTACTTATTTAAAATTCATCTGCTGGACTTAACCCTTACTTGATTAAATTAAAATATTAAAATAATATAATTATTTAATCTAATTAAATATTTATGATAATATAACATGAATTTTAAGATTGCATTCAGGCCTATCATGAGTAATTTTTTTCGCCCGGAATCGGAAAAGGGAATTTCCGTTTTTTAAGATAAAGCTCAAGAACTTTTGAAAATTTTTAATGGAAATTTGTTTAATAGAAACCGCCAATATTAATGAGTGTAAAAATATTAAAAGGTGAAGTCATACCTGCTATCTTAAAAACAAAAATTCCCTTTTTCGATTCCGAGCGAAAAAATTACTCATGATAGGCCTGATTAAGAATACGAGTATTATAGAGATCGTTTAAAAAGATATGTCTGTTTAAATCAAAATTCGCAAGAGTGTTGATTGAATTGAACAAGGTTAGACATTTTGATATTGGTTCATTCCAACCATATTTAGAACTATCGGACTGAAGTAAAAAATTAGTTTCTTATTCGCAGAGTTTTTTTGCGACGCGTAAAAGTTTATTAGACCTAATAATTCAGTAGAATCAATTTTATTGTCGAGGGAATCTTTGATAAGAATAATTCTCTAAGCCTTTCTTCTTTGTTTAAATTTAATAATTCGTAGCGCAATTCGTACAAGAGCATATTTAAACTAAAAAACTGTGACGAAGTGTAAATTTAGTGACACGCTTTTGTATTTTTTCAATTCTTTTTACAATAATCTCTTATGAAGGATACCAAATAATGTTGGCATATTCTAGAATATCGGTCGGTCTCTTGAAGTGGATGCCCCCATATAGCTTTTTGAATAATAGCGTAATAGGGTTGATGTTCCAACAATTCGTACTTTAATTTACTGATTTTAGAGATGGTTTTTTGACTTTTGTGAGCTGGTGCGTTGTTCTGATGAAAAATTACTTTTTACTTCTACAAACCGGGTCTTTTTCACGAACGAGCTGATCCAAAAGGTTACAAGAATTTTTAGAATTTATTGCTTTTTCCGTTTAATAGTCCATCAACAAAATCATTCCTTTTGTATCCCAAAAACAAACTAATGATATAACCTTCTCGCTTAGGAGCCGAAGTACCAGGTTCATACCACTCTTTAACTTCTTGTTTGGATTCAGGATCATGGTGGTAGACCGAAATCTCATCCATAGTGATGAATTGATACATAAAATCCTTTTTATCCTTCTTAAAATGCTCCAAATGTTGCTGAGAAAGTCTGATTCGAATATGTTTTTGTTCCATTGTTAGCGAATGCGGCACCTATTGTGCACACACCTTTCCCAAACTTTATTTAAAATATGGCTCACACTGTTTAATGAGATTTTTACGGCTTCTACTAAATCTCACTCAGTCAATTGACGTTCTTTCAAGACCATATCCTTTGGACGTCCTTGAGGTGGATCGCCTTCAAGACTTCTACGACCACGTTCAAACTCAGCAACCCAGTTTAGTAGTAACATTTTTAAAAAAATTAAATTGCGGGCGTACTAACGCCATCTATGTGTGATTCTAGAAACTTATTGAGCAACCTGGTACTATGTGTTGGTAAAAGACTTGTTATAAAAAATACTTCACTGTGATGTATGTAAATGGGAAATATTTTTTTGGGCCAGATTTGTCTAAAGCAAATGCTTGCAGGTTGCTACCCCATAGCTTTTTTGATCAAAGCTCGTCAGAAAATCAACGTATTGTTTATTTGCTGCATAGGTTTGTAAGAGGAAATAAAAATCTACAAACGGAAGCAAGAATTTATTTCAATTATCAAAAAATAAAAATTGTACAACAAATTTTCAAAAGTATTTCAAATCGACCCTTTGCAATTTTGGCTTGCAGGTTGCCACCCCTTGAAAAATTGCTGAAAATGTAGAGAAACTGAAAAAAAACACCTGATTTAGAAATTTAATAAACAATTTATTGTATTTTACATGAATTTCGTAGTGCTTTTGTTCGATTTATTGTTAACTTAAATTGCTGTAATTGCATCGAGCAATGCATCACAATTCTTAATATCGCGGTCGGTATTTCTTAATCTGCTCTCCGCCACACTACAAATGTAACAAAAATGTAATAAAATCACCGAAAATATCACTAAAATAAAATACAAGTTCACTTTTGACTCAGTCACACTTGTAGACATGCAAAAGCAAGCAACACAAAAGTGAAAAAGACAGGTAGCAACCTGCAAACTTGCAAAGGTGCCAACATACAGCCATGGACACATAAATAGCACAAATGTCAACTTATTTTTTAAAAGCTTCGTTTAAACCTAATAATGCGTTCATTACTGTAGCTATAATTTTTTGAGACTCCAGTGTGACGTTGTTTAAAATTCCGCGAGAGATGTACCGTTACTTTCTTTTATTTGCTCAGGCCATCGCTTTCTGTATAGGCATGTACGATCTGCTGTGGTCATATAAATAGCATACATGTTAGTTGGTGAATAAAAGTCAACAAGATCGGGTGTTTATAAAAATTTTAGAGTTTTATTCAGTTAATTTCGCCGATTCTAAATAAAATGGGTCGTGGCAAGCATAGCACTCCGGAAAAAAAGGTCTATAATTCAAATAATTTCGAGAATAAGCCGCGCAATCCTAGTCGTACAACCACCGCTTCTACTGATAGACTTATAGTTTGCAAAAGTAAGGCTGATCCTTTCAAGTCAGCAAAGCAAATAATGAGGTTAATAAATAAAGAAAATAACCTTAATGTTGCAAGAAAACTAGTATCTAGGAGACAACATGAAGTTAATCCTTATGGACACATTAGCCGAAGAAAGCCGCTCTTAACAAAAAAAAATTGAAAGGATCGTTTAGCGTTTGCAAGGGCCCATGTGAATAAAGAAGACCAATTTTTTAAGAACGTGCTCTGGACTGACAAAACTATATTTAATAGGGTTGCAACAGATGGAATAAATTTTATTCGGTGCCCCAAACGCCAAGAGTTGAATCCGAAGTATACAAAAAACCCGTTAAAGCATGGATGAGGAAATTTAATGGCTTGGGGAGCTTTTTCCTGGCCAGCGTTGGGCCAATTTTTCGTATACCAGGAATAATGAAAAAAAAAATATGTATTTAGATATTCTTAATAACCAGATGGAACCATTTGTATTTGAGAACATGCCTATTAGGTGGACTTTTATGCACGATAATGATCCAAAACATACAGCAAAGGTTGTGATTGATTGGCTAAAAAAGGAAAAAATAAATATGTTGAAGCCCAGACCTCAATAGGGGTAATCCAAACGAACTCGTTAGTTTGTTAGTTGTTACTTATGATTTGTATAACATAATAATTTGTGTAACAAAGTACATATACAAATACACAAAAACAAAATACATGTAAAAAAAATAACAACAACTTACAAACTAACGAGTCCGGTGTAAATACCCCTAATATAAAATTTGCCAACACACAATATCTTTAAAATTTTTTTGGACTATAAAAATTTTAGAATAGTAAGAATGTTCTTTAGGCTTAGTCTTTGGTTTAAAAATAAAAAAATTTTCTGCAATACGTTCTCTTTTAAAATGCAATTTGAAAAATTTGCTATTCTTTGCGATGAAGCCGATCTTCTCAGCATTATTTGGCACCCTTTATCAATAACATAATTTTGCCGAAATCTATATGGAACTATTCTGATTCACTTTTTATTTCTATTTATTTATTTATAGGCTTTGGCAACTCTTGTGGCTCGAAAGCTTTCTTGTTAACCGTTATTTATTGTTGCATCCACCAAGCAAGTGCAATCAATTATTTAACATTGTTAATGACAGCCGTTATAGTACCTTGGGATGCGATTTTAAATGTATGTGTGTGTGTTTATTGTGATTATGTGGGTTGCTTGTTTACTGCATTGTGTGCCGCAAATTTGTTGACAATGAGCAATTTTCTTTGCATTTGCTGACAAGAATATTGCCAGGCTAAAAAAATTGCTTTGATATTTTTGAAGCGAAGCTTTTTACTCCTCGTTCTGTGATTTGCTTAGAGTGGAATCTGAAAAATTTTCGACAGAATTTTTCTTGGGATTTTGATGGTTTCTTTGTTTCTAGCGCTTATTACAACAAGAAAATTTAATACTTTAATATTAAATACTAAAAATATGTCTTGGCCCTCCCGTGGTGATCGAACCCGTGTCCTCTTAAATGATAGTCCAACACACTATCCACCAGGCCACAAAGACTTGTGAGAAACAGTTGTTAATTTAATGTTAGTTATAACAGAAGCTATGCTGCAGTAGATCGTCACCATCTATCAATAGATAGAGGTTTGTGTATTTGCTATGCTACAACTAAAAAAAATTTGCTTTTATTTGCCACAAGGTGTCTCCAGCATCGGTGTGTTTGTATTGTGAATGCGTTTGTGGTGTTGTTGGTACGAAGAAAATTAACAATTAAATTAAGTGACAAAAAAATAGATAATATCAATAAATTTGGAATTAACAAACGCATGCATGAAATCGGCAAGGTATCTAAAATGTTTGTTAAATTTTGTTTCGTGTGCGTTCTCTAATATATATTTTTGAAGCGAAGTTTTTTACTCCTCGTTCTGTGATTTGCTTGGAGTGAAATCTGAAAAATTTTCGACAGATTTTTTCGCTACGTAGTACGCTGTTGAAGGAAAAAATTTGTTCAGTGCATCCAAGTTCACAACCATGTGTGGAGAGTTAAAATGGAGAGTCGCTGGCATTATATGCCCGTATATGTAATTAGCGTGGAAATATGAAATTCAACAATAAAAAATAAGCAGTAAATACTTATGTTTTATGTATATATGTAATTTATTTTATGGTATTTTAAATTTTTGAATTTAAAAGTTCATTTATTTGAAATAAAAAATTATTAAGCTATCAAATCTATGTAACTGCGAAAATGCTCCGCTTCTCTCGTGTGTCCAACGACGCACCTGTGTTTTTGTTTTAGAAATTCTCTTCATGAAATAATGCATTTATTCATTTTATTTACTTCTTAATGAAAATTTTCTAACTTGTATTGGGTGTATACATTGAAAACCGAACTTTTTTGGATGAAAATAATGCTTTATTTTGATTAATTAATGACATTACATGTTGTACAAAATATTGTCCATCGCGTGTGATCGATGGTTGTCGGATGGCGCCAATTCTGATGAATATGACGGGTGAGCTAAAACTTCCCAGCCACTATTCTCCAGGTAATTGTTGGCCGGTATAGCAACGTGTGGTCGAGCATTGTCATGATGGAAAATTACAGACTCGTGCCTGGTTAAATATTCCCGCTGTTTTTCTGTCGGTAAAGCAGTCCCGTAATGGTTTCACCTGATTTCAATGACTCGTAGTGGATCGGTCCCTTATGATCCCTCCAAATACTGAGCATTAGCTCTTGCGCTTCGGGTTATCATAATGTATCCAGTTTTCATCGCCAGTAATAATTCGATGCAAAAACGAGTTTCTTTTGTAGCGTTCAAGGTGAATTTCAGACATGCAAAATTGCCTTTCTACATCTCTTGGCTTAAGTTCGTGTGGCACCCAATTTCCTACCTTCTGGATGAACCCTAACGCTTTCAAGCGCCTGGAAATGTTTACCTGTGTGCTTTTGCGAGCTCATCTCGTGTTTGGCACAAGTCTTCACTAAGGAGGGTCTCTAATTTTTCGTATTCAAATTTTTTTACTTGACCAGGGCACTCTTTGTCTTTGATGTCGAAATCGCCCCTTTCAAAGCTTTTAAACCACTCAAAACACTGTGTTCAAGATAGAGCATCATCGCCATAAACATTAGCCAGCTGAACGAAGACTTTCGGCAAAAGTTTTCTTGACAAAAAAATATACCCCACCAATACTTCCCGCAAATGCTGTTTTTTTTGCTAGTTTTCGAAGTTTTCCATGAGGTTCAAAAACTTATGCGCACACAATATTAGCAAATTGTCTTTGTGGCTTTGACAGCTGACCGATGCTACTTTAAAACTGCATATATGTTATTGGAATGTTACAGCGCATATGTTAGTGGTGCCATCTGTTGTAAAAGATCGGTTTTCAATTCGAACAACTAATATTTTTAGTATTTTATAGAACAGCATCTATTTGTGAAGACAGCTTCACATAATCGCGGCATGGACTCTACTAATATCTGACAATAGCTCTGAGGTATGGCATACCAATCCTTCTCTGAATTTTTGTCCCAAATATCCGTCTTACTCGTATTTTTTGATTTGACAGGTTCTATATTATTTTTTAAAATCTTCCATAAATTTTCAATTGGAAATCTAGTGACTGTGCTGTACATGTCATTACACTTCGTTTTATCTAACCAAAGCACTTGCCTTCATTTTTTGAGCGATTTTGCAAAAGCAATGCTATGTTTACTATGACTCAAGGTCAGCATAGGAACCTTTCGCGCAGATCTACCAAACAGTTTTTACTCCGCCAGTCGTTGCCTGATAGTTCGAGTAGAAATTCCAAAGCTTACCTCAATCTGGATTGCTTCTGCAGACTAGAATGTATCACGAGTGGACAAAATTAGATGTAGTCGCCCTGCTGTGCCGCAATTTTTCTTAGTTTTCCTCTTTTGAGATTAGGTTTTGAAGGCGATATTACACTAAATACACATTTTTGAGATCTTCCTAATGCCATACTGATGCTGGGCAAACATGCTTGGTGAGCTTTTTTTGTTGTTAGTGTTTTAAGCATAAAATGAGAATAAGCTTTTCTCTCGTGCTCTTAAACACTAACAACAAAAAAGCTTATCACGCATGTTTGCCTAGCATAGCCACAGCATAAGGTTTTGGCAATCTCACGTTGTCTCTGGCTCTCTTTGCTTAACTCTGGCCATTTTAATTATTTTTGGACACTCTTTGGAATAATTCTTTTTTTATTTTAAAGTAAATTTAGATACTAATCATAGCTTTCCAACAAAAACTTTGCACTTCTGTTGAAAATTTTTTTTTAGTTAATTTAGAACATTTGTTCTTTAAGTTCCAAGAATTACCCAACAAACAGTTGTGTTCGAACAAAACCCAGCAAACATTTTTAAAGTATTTTTTAATAACGAGTATTTATGATAGAAGTTTGCATTTTTTTTTTTTTTTAACTGAAAGCAACAAAAAATGCATGTAACCATAACTCAGGGTCATTCTATTTTATTGTCCGACACTGTATATCACTAATTCATTCGAAAAATTTTTGTTGACTGGCTCAAAACGATTGAATTTAGTGAATAGATTAGCCTAAGTTTATTGTTCATTTTTCTTAACAATTATTTTTTTTTCTCGGTATAGCATAAAATAAAACATGCAACTGCAAACATAATCCGCAGATTCTGGCTCAAGGATACGCTGAAATACTTTCATAGTATTAAGTGTAATCAGAATGCTATCTTAAAGTAATTTATCAAAAGAAATCGTTTATTGCTTTGCAAAAAAATAAAAAAACCAAAAAAGCGCATTTTGCATGCACAAATATTTATACACAGGCAAAAGGATGACGGATGGGCGTAGAATCCACGCCGAGGTTTGGTATGCTTTTTGCGTTATTTACATGTACTGACCAGAGCTGCCAAAAGTGCAAGAATTGTAGTATTAAACTACTAGTGGGTCGTGTGTACTACTATACTGCCGTACCTACTATACTGCCTGCGTAGTGACATTCATTTATAAGGCTGAAGTGGGGTGATGTGTAACACGTTTTTATTAGCTTCAATAAAAGTATTAAGAAATTGCATTTTTGATTGGTTTGAAGACCTATTATACCTTGCTGTAGAACCAATTCCAAATAAGTATTTTCATGGCTATTGAATGTTTTGAGAAATGGATGAAGTAGAATAAAAATTATAAATATGGTTTTTTTGGACTTTTCAAATCGGTGCGGTGATGTGTAACACCAACAAAATATTGGTTTAAGGTTCAGGAACTTTATATGTTGAGTACATGTATTATGAAAAATTAGCAATATCTCGTAAATCTATATGATTTTCAATGCACACACACACCCTGATCGTTAACTCTCGATTAATTAATTAATCGCTTTATTAATTGCAAGAAATAACACATTTCAAATGTAAAATGATTATTCGTTGGAAATATATATATATCGAAGTGAGAATTCTCACAAATAAGATGACTCACAAAAAATAATAATGCGCTTGCATTTGTTGCATTCAAAAATCTCGATTTTTTTCCGGATGACGACGAAAAGCGCCGGTTTTGCGGCCGAAAACCTGAAGCTTTCGTTGTCGTTTGTTTAGTTTTCTTTTACGTATTTTTTTTTTCTTGTCACCTTCTGCAACTGTAAACGCTTTGGTGGCGTTGTTAGAACACAGCTTTTCATTGATTACCTACCAAAATTGGATTTTGGTCTAGGCTGACTAGAATGAACTGGGCCGATCTCTTTATATGCCGTTGACGTATTTGCATTTCAGAGCTTAACGTTCCCTCTTTAATGGCAATTATAATGTGTAAAATGTGTTACTTATCACCCCACTGTGAGTGTTACACATCACCCTAATGTAAGTCACTTTTTTCTTAATTGATGGAATTTACCACAACGGGAAAAAATGTAAAATCTTTGATATATTTAAAGATATTAAACAATACCACATTTTACATCTTAAAAAACATTTCGCATCTACTCACTTAAAATCTGAAGAAAATTTTATCCAAAACGCTATTTTTTGTAAATTTGAAAAATAAACTTTTTAACAAAAAATTTTTCACGCTTTTTAAGAACTCTTATAAAATGTATATCTGCCTACTTCCAACACTTATAAAAAATCTAGATGGTGTCAAAAGAAACAAATCACAGTTGTTCATTTAGTCATATGTTAACATTTTGTGCGAAAAATTGCCGTGTTACACATAACCCCATGGTACACATTAACCCATCTCACCTTACTACTAAAAACTCAAAAATACTGCCCAAAAACTTATATTTTACTACTATTGGAAAATGTAAGACGGCATCACTGATACTGACTGTCCTTTTTTCTTTTTTTTTAAAGGCATTTTTTGTTGTTGTAAAGTCTTTCATGGAACACTCAGTAGATGCTAAGATATTTATTGGCAACTAAGCGTGTTTTCCCAAAGGATAAGAAAAGAAGGAGAATTCCACAACAAGCAGCACAATTTGAATGTGAGTGTGGGCAAAAAAGATAAAGGTGAGCGGTTGCCGATGTTGGGCGGATGGGCGGCGTCAGCGCGATTGTAAGACCAAAGATAGCGCTACCGTTGTGAGATTGAGACTGTGACTGTGCTTGTGCTTGTGCTTGTGTAGGTTGTTAATAACAAGAACAATAATAATGTAAAAAATATTTCATACAAATAAAATTAAACAATTACATAAACAAACAATAAATGAATGGATGAATAAAAGCATAGAAATAGATAAAGTTCAGAGTTCAATGAATGTTAAGAAAATTAATATATGCCAGAATTTTAACATATTTCTCAAAGGACCGCTGGGAATGAAGTCAGGTTTGTTTAGTGAACAAAAACAACAGCAACGAAAAAACCCTTCACCCAATCAATTTTGGATAAAAATAGACGAAAAACTCGAAAAATACTTGGAATTTTTTACTCAAATAAATCATAATAAAAATTATTGTATATAAAGACGATAAAAATAAAATCCTTTATATTATTTTCATTGATTTAATCAAAGTTCAAGTGGAAGAAAAAACAAAATAAAAGCAAAAAAAAAAATATTATCTATGCATATCAGTGCTAAGGCGGAATTAGCCCACTACTAAAGAATAAACTTTTTGCTAAAGGTCAGAACATTTTTACATCTGTTAACGTTGTAGTAAAAATTATACTCTTAAAGTTAAAGGGCGTTACAGAACTTGATGTTAATAATTACCGTTGTTTTGCTCACTTCTTAAGCCTTTAACAAACTTTATTAAAAAAAAAAAAAAGTTGTGCAATGGACCTTTTATCTTATTGAAAAATAATTTCTCCTAAAACTGGTAATACTTTTTATATACAATAAATAACTTAAAATTAAAGGGCATCACTTAGGCAACAATTTCACCTAAATAAGCTTTGAGTAAAGCTTTACCTTCTGTTCAAATTTGAACCTAACGGGGCGAAGGAAACAACAACAGTTGTCATAAAACGAATGATTTTTTTTTTTTTTTTGAAGGCTGGTAATACTGTTTTAGATTTCGGCACATGATACAATAATAAGGTAGGGTAAGGAGATTCACCACACCGACCTAGAATGTCAAAATTATAAATTACGGTGGTGCCGTATCTTAAAAAACATCCATGAAAAATCCATGTTTGTTCTTAGTGTTTTTGGTGAATTACATAGCTGTGGCGACACGTTTTAACTTCGAAAACTTCAATATACGACAATTTGTTGAAAATAGGTATGTTGAAATACATTCGACAGGCGACCATTTTGATGAAATATCGCTTTGTTTCCTTTTTTTTTCACTTTAATATTGATCTTTCGCTAGAAACTAGAAACGGGGAAGTACATTATTTTATAATTAAAAAAATGTTGAAGTATTTTTGGGTTTTCCCATTCGTCATTAGGCCATTCGCTATAAATTCGTTCTCTGATACAATAAAGCTCTTCAGTTTTTGTGATTTATGAGTATATTAAGTGAATATATATTTATCTGCCATCTGTCATATAACGTGAAACAAAGAAAACTTCAGTTTTTTAAAGTTTCAACAGATTAAATAAAAAGACTTTTAAAAAGCAATTTTTTGATTTATGTTGAGCAGTTTCTCTGTCAGATAGCAAAAACATAATAGCTGCATTCACGTGGTCATTGATCTAGAGCGTGGCTCTATTTTATTCGCAATGCAAAAACAAACATTAGAACCAGCTCCTTTCCTTGCTTTATTTCTGATCTTAAAATGCTACCAAGTTTAAAGCACTTTTTTCTAAACGAACGTAGTTGGCAAATCTGAATTACTCTTATTCGAATAAAGGTATATTTAACAAGGTAGTGTCGCTTCGGAGCGGTGGGTACCGCAGCTAATTATTTGTTTTGCTTTTATTCGTAAAAACCTGGTTTTGACAGGTGCGGTACACAGCACAAGAGATAATTTTAACTACTAACACTACCTTGTCTTATTCTACCATGATTCGAGTTTTCGTCTCACTGCTCGCATTCATATTTTGGCACTTCATCGCTAGTGATACCAAATTGTAATAAAGTTGAACTAAAACTGTTCCACTGAGATTTGATCTGATCCAGTGCCACGGGAATGAAGCTAATGTTTTCAATTTATAGTAGACATTAAAATATTTATAATTTTATGTAAAAAATTAAGAACACAAAAAGTTAGACAAGAACCAATGGGCAATAATAATTAACTGAAAACTAAACATTAAAATAACAAAACAGCGATTTGTTTCATTGTACAGGGTTGCCCATATTCGAAGCGCCCATTTTATTTTTAAATAAATCAAAGAAACCACAATTTTTTGTCTGTTCGTCATGAATATCATTTAATTGGGTTCAAGTAGATTTGCTTACATCATTTCTTGAATATGATATCTCGTAAATGGTCGAAATTGGCCTCTACGACATATTGTGCCCGTTTTGCAGCATTTTCCATGGTTTTCTTCAACATTTCGATGGGAATGACGGTTATTTCTTGACGGATGTTGGTTTTCAGCTCTTCTAGGGTCTTTGGCTTGTTGACGTAAACCTTTGATTTCAAATAACCCCACAAAAAGAAGTCTGGATTCGTTAAATCTGGTGATCTTGGCGGCCAATCGAAATCACCATTTTTTGACATCAAACGGTAGAGAAGAGATTCAAGAAGAGGTACCTCTTGAATCTCTTGTGGATTTTCAGTGGCATAAATACGGCAATTTTGTTTGTTTACCGTTCCGTTCAACTGAAAATGAGCTTCATCGCTCATGATAATTTTATGCCAAAATTGCTCGTCTTCTTCAGCCATTTCGATGACTCTTTGAGCCCATTCCAATCGACGTGGCTTATCGGTAGGCAACAATTTGTTTACCAATTGAATTTTGTACGGAAACAAATTCAAATCAACACGTAAAATGCGTTGTAAAGTGGATCGGGGAATGCCGAGCTGCTGAGAACGGCGATTTTGGGATGTTGTTGGTGACTGCTCAATACTGGCTCGTACGGCTGCAATATTCTCATCCGATCGCCTTGGTCGTTTTTTATTTGGCCTCTTTGGGTTACCAAGAGTATTACCAGTTGTAAATCTTTCATACAAACGATAAATTGTTTTCTTGGAAGGCGCACTTTTCACTTTATTTATTTTTTTGAAAGCACGTTGAGTTTTCACTATTGACTTGTTTTGTTGAATGTAAATTTCAACAATTTTAGAGCGTTCACGTGGCGTGTACTGTTCCATTGTAAACATTACACTTCAAACGCGGTATGTCATTAGTCGATTTGGCATCACTGCGGAAAGTTACAGTGTTTCCAGATGGGCGCTTCGAATAAGGGCTACAATGTAAATACAATTATCCTAATTTATCCTATTTATCCTACAAATAATTTCCTGTTTTATTATTTGTCCCACATTTATCAATAATACAGAAAAGTGGCAATGCTTTAATATATTTTGACATTCGAGGTCGATGTGGTGAATCTCCTTACCCTACCTTATTATTGTATCATGCTTCGGCATTAAGTTTTAGCGCGATCTGTCATGTAGTTTCTTTCTCATTACTTTGTAAGCAAGTTCAACTCAAGCATGATACAATAATAAGGTAGGGTAAGGAGATTCACATGTTTTAACTTTGTGAACTTCGATGTTCGACAATTTGTCGAAAATTGTTATGTTGTAATACATTCAACAGGTGATCATTTTAAGAAACATGCTTTGTTTCCTTTTTTCATACAATTCTATTATTTTTTTAATGAACTACATACTTTACTATTGATATTTCGCTTCGACATTTTCTTCGAAAGCAAGTTATAACATGTTGCAACTGAAAAACGGGGAAGTACATTATTTTACTATTGGAAAAGATTTTAAGTTATTTTAGATTTTTCCATTCGCTATTAGGCAATAGGCCATTTGCTATAAATAAATTCCCTGTTACAGAAATGCACTTAAGTTTTTGTGATTTGTGAATACATTAAGTAAATATATGTGTATAGTTAATTTACATAATTTTGATAAGGTCAAAAAGTAGTTCTTTGCCATCTGTCATATAACATGAAGAATAGAAAAGACTAAAAAAATTAAATAAAAGCATTGAGCCAATATTCAAAAACAAATAAAAATTAAATAAAAAAATTATGTTGTACATTTATTGGGGACATTAGAACAAAATTTTCATATAAACCATTAAGAACACAAAAAGCTAAACAAAAACCAATGGGCAAAAATAATTTACTGAAAACAAAGCTTTAAGGCGGACTTCTCATTCAAACCCCGTTTTTTGGACCCTTTTTAAAAAAATTCTTATTTGAAAACGCAAAGAATAATTGAAAACTTTTTTTATTTATTGTATTACAAAAGGTTCAAAGTAAATAAAAAATTTTTTTTGCCTCGATACGTGGGCTGTTCAAAAAGTAATGAGACTTCAAAGTTGGTGGTGAAAAAAAAAGGTGTCGTCACGGCGGCCACGATTCCGGGTCTCCGGAGCGTCTGAAATGAAAAAAAAGGGGTTATAATCAGTATAGATGTAATTCTCGGGTGAACCTCAAGCTTAATTTTGTGATTTTTTTTGACAAAATGGCGGCCATTCAAAAAAAAAATTTCAATTTCGGGTTTTTTTTTTGTAGCTTAGTGTAAAAAAAGAATAGTAAAAAATTTTTTAAAATTATGGTCGAAGTTCACCCGAGAATGGTGACAATTCTGCGTCGATTCCACTTTGTTTCATGAAAATCGGTTCAGTTGAACTGGAGATATCATGGCCGCCAGTTCGAAAAACGTATTTTTTTATAGCTGATTTTGACGAAGGCCTTTCACAAAAAAGGCTGTATCTTCTAAAGTATTTCGAATTTCTAAAAATCCTTTTAGGGGCATATTCACAACTACCCAAGCTATAAATAAATGCAAAAAAAAAAGGAAAAAAAAAAATTTTGCTCAATGAGAAGACCGCCTTAAACATCGATTTATTTCATTGTAAATATATGTGTCCTAAATTATCCTATTTATCCTATAAATAAATTACATTTTTTACCATTTGACCCACATTTATCAATAAAACAGAAAAGTGGCAATGCTAAATTACATTTTGACATTCGAGGTCGGTGTGGTGAATCTCCTTACACTACCTTATAATTGTATCATGAACTCGAGTCTGGCCTGCGAATTTCATAATGGAAAAAAATGTTGAGCAAAGAGTATGTTTGAAATTGTGTTTTACGAACGAATTTTCTTGTCCGAAAGCATTGATAATATTGCAAAAACTATGGAGAGTATGTTCTATAACGAATGCTAACGAAATAAACAATGAAAATGTCAAAAAAGTAAATGAAATTGTGCTCGAAAATCGTCGTGCGACCGTGATAGATAACAGGTCATTCAATAAGTCCGTAGGATAAGTAAGAAAAAATAAAATTTTGATAAAACTCGATTATATTATTCAACATAGTTGCCTTCGAGAGCGATACAACGGGTATAGCGTTTTCCAACTTTTCGATACCACTTTTATAGTACGATTTCTCTTTTTCGTCAAAATAGGCCTCCGTTTCAGCGATTACATCATCATTGTACTTGAATTTCTTTCCAGCAAGAATTCTCTTGAGATCTGAAAACAGGAAACAGTTGCTGGGGGCAAAATCTAGAGAATGCGGTGGGTGGGTAAGCAATTCGAAGCCCAATTCATTCAACTTTGCTATCGTTTTCATCGATTTGTGACACGGTGCGTTGTCTTGGTGAAACAACACCTTTTCTCTTGCAAATGTGGCCGTTTCTTGGCGATTTCAGTCTTCAATCGATCCAAAAGTGCAGATTGTTGTCAAATTTTTGCACGTATCGTTTGAAGGTTGGTACCAAATAAATATCATATGGAAAAAATCTAGTAACGCCATCTATGTGTCATCCTATGGACTTTTTGAAAGTACTGGTATAGCTGGCAAGCTTGATATATCGACTAGATCGGCGAACACCATTTTATATACTGTTGGATTTCCATCAAAATTAGTTTCGCAAAAATGTCGATACGGACATTGAACGCATCATTACTGATCATTACCACGACAAAGTCGTTCAAAAATTAAGGTGATATTGACTGTTTTCTTCAATTCTCAAGGTGTAGTGCACTCGGAACTCCTTTCGCAAGGTCAATCGGTCAACACGCAATATTATTTGAGAATTCTAAAGCGTTTGTGCAAGAATATTCACCGAAAGAGGATAGAATTATGGAAGAACAATTCATGGTTTTTGCACCACGATAATGCACCAGCTCACACATCACTCATTGTACGCCATTATTTGACCAAAACAATGTCAATATCGTTCAACAAGCACCATATTCACCAGATATGACCCCGTGTGACTTTTTCCTATTCCCCAAACTCAAATAGTTGCTCAAAAGAAAAACATTTTGAGACGATTGAAGTCATCAAAGAGAATTCGCAGAGGGAATTAAAGGCCATTCCGAAATCGGCCTACCAAAAATGCTTTCAAGAATGTAAAAAACGTTGGCATATATGTGTATCGCCTCCGTTGGTGACTTTTTGAAGGTGATTAAAGTAAATATTGAAGGATACTTGACCGCTGTTATTCTATTTACACAGTCCTGTTCAATTTTGAACAGAAGTTATATAAGAAATTTATGTAGGGAGGAGAATTTAAACTTCCTCAACCGGTAAATGCCTGATATTTTTTGATTGGCAGCAAAAAATATATGTTACGTAACTTTCAATTCTGAACAACTTTTGTTCTTTTTACAGGTGCGTTTTACTTCCTGTACATACAAATTAACTGGTCGTACACTTTTTTTTATAAACGTTTTTTTCGATAATTTTTTGCAAAAAGTTTATTTAATTTATATATTCAATACTTACTATAGTTATTAAATACACTATTGAAAAAAGAAATAAATTTTCGATCACGATAACGCCAAATTTTAAAAAAGAAAGAACTTCCCGAAAATTCATAATTTACTAAAATTTCGCTTTTTGGAGGTGTTTTTGACCGACTAAAACACTTGTCAAACGATTTGAAAGCACGTGTCCTCAAATCAAAAATGGTCGTCAATCCTTTTGTTGTTTGAATAGCTGCTTAATATGTTGAATATTTAGTCCTGCATGAATATATTCATCAAGTGAATATACCCTGATTCTCTGCTGTAGCAGTCACTGCAGCTTTGCTTCTCGTGTCGTGTAGCGCAAAAGAATAACTTTTTATTTGTTCTCTTTTCATACACTCTTGCACTGAGGTGACCTTGCGATCTACGCGTTGTTTCAGTTTTTTTCTCTGAGCACTTAATAAACTACACGAATACTCAGGTATCTGCTGCAGTGACCTGAATAAGAGTTAATATGTTGGGTTTTCCCCGCAATAAGCTTTTTGTTGTTCTTAATGCATATTTGTGTTATTTTTTGTTGCTTTATTCGCTACCTTCCATACAAAAAACACAAACACTGTCGAAAATAGCTTATATCAGCCGTAGCTTAACTCCTAGAGGGGTCAAATATATGAGTTGGTCCTATTATTTTTTGCCCCTCAACATTTCTTCCCAACACACCTACCCCCTATCTGTCACCCTTCTTTGGGTCCCCATACAAAAAACACAAAAGCTGTCGAAAATAGTTTATATCGGCCGTAGCTGGACTCCTAGAGGGGTCAAATATACGAGTAGGTCCTATTGTTTTTTGTCCCTCAACATTTCTCCCCAACACACCTATCCCCTGTCTACCGCCCTTCTTTGGGTGCCAATACAAAAAACATATATTTACTACGAACGAACGAATAAAAAAAATATTCCCTAAATATTTAGGGTATGAACATTGTATAGCAAGAGAATATATTGAGGGAGGCGAAAAAGCATACTCATGCAAGGCTCCAGTTAGCCAATATACAATCCTTTTAATAGATTAATAATTGTGATCTGCCGCAGCATAGATAGCTTTAGTTTTACTTAATTTCGAATCAACAACTCTGCGTAACAGAGCTTTTTGGATTAGTGGGTAGTGTATAGAATTCTCAATCGATGGAGTATGAGTTCGAAACCCACGGTGATCATGGAAATATTTTTAATACATTCATATTATATTTTCTTGTTGTAAGAGACGAATGGAAAAAAACAAACATTAATTTCTAAGAAAACGATGTCGGAAAGAAGTGGCGTTTTTGATATTTCACTCAAGCAAATCACATGACGAGACGTAAGAAGCTTCGCTTCAAAAATACAGATAGTTAATTGTGAACGACATCGTTTTCAAACGAACAAGGCGTTCAACAAAGCAATCGTTGTACAAAAAGATGCTATTAATTCTTCTTTGCCCCATGACTACGGAGTCGATAATTCATTAAACAGCGAAAATAAAATACTTATATATACAATATAATATATACTCTCCAGAGTTTACAGAGAACCGAGCCAACGAGTAAAGTATCCATGACACTGGCGCCAATTTTATAAACATTGTCATCACCCTATCCTGTAAAAACAATATAGAATACACATCAATATAATTGGATACAATATAATTTCGCAGTTGTTGCTAATACAAGATTCACGAACTATATGAAAGCTTCATATATTAATTTTAAGGGGGGACATGACATTCGCAGTTTTTTGAAATCGACTATTTTTTAATAATTTTGTATTTTAGTAAATATTCTTAAGATTCTAAGAAAAAAATTCATGGAAAAATTCCTACCGGTTCAAAAGTTACAGCCGGATTAGTGAGAGCGCATTTTTAATTTTTGCGCTACCTACGTACGGCAGCTGGTATATACTTGTTTTATTTGCTACCTGACTTTTGGTGGTTGTTATTTCGTACCTACATGAAGGGTCGGTTTTTTTTTTGTGTTTTTGAATTTCTTTATATTTCTTTATATTTATAACTCATATAGTGGAATTTTTATTTTATATGCTCAGTTATTTGGCATCTTTTTCAGCGTGAAGTCGTGTTTTTTTTGTGAAAAATATTGAAAAATGAAGCGTCGTTCTTTAGATCGAAAAGGCAAAAGAGGTTTTTTACACAAAATCATTACACCAAGAAACCTATTTCAACAGAAGAAATGGAATCTGAGGTGGAGTTCACTAGTACATCTGCTAAAAAAACTTCATGGAGCATCAGTGGATGTTGGTTGGGATGAAACATTTTCCTACTGCTGAAATATTTTTGTGCATTGCTGATTGCCTTGTTTGTCGAAAATGTGGTGGAAATGTAAAATTTTAAAAGAAATCTATGCGTGGCCTTGGATTCAAAACTGGTTATATTTTGTACAAAGTGCAATGACGATATCAAAACCATAAATTCATCACCATTGATAAACGGTAGAGCGTATGAAATCAATAGGAGACTTGCTGCCACTATGCGCGTTCTTGGGAAAGGACTGTCGGCCACGCAACTGTTTTGTGGACTTATGGATTTACCAACTTGCATCTCTCAACGACCATATGATGCTATTATGGAAAATGTTGAAAAAGCCGCAACCACAGTTGCTCAATCATCAATGAAGTGTGCTGCTGAGAAAGAACTATCAGAAACTGAAAAATAAGATGACTTAGAATTGGTTGATGATGGTATAATTGTGTGTGGCGATGGAACTTGGATGAAAAGAGGTTTTTCGTCTTTGTTCGGAGTGGCTACACTCATTGGACACTTTACGGGGAAAGTAATTGATTTTGAAGTCAAAAGTGCCTACTGCAAGAAGTGTGAGTACCAAAAAGAAAATTTGAACAATGCAGACTTTGAAATATGGTTCTCAGAGCATGAAGCATCGTGCTCCATGAACCATAGCGGCTGCGCAGGAAAAATGGAACCGGATGCAATTTTGACAATGTTTTAAAGATCTGAACTATATGATGAACTATATGATGTCAAATATCAGTATTACATCGGAGATGGAGACTCCAAAACATTTGCTTCAATTTCAAATGCCAAACCGTACAATGATGTTGAAGTGCAAAAAAAAGAATGCATTGGCCATGTACAAAAACGTATGGGTTCACGGCTACGAAAATTGATTACAGATTTTAAAAAAACAAATACACCAGTAAAAGAGCCAGGAACATCACGAACAAGTCTCAGCGGCAAAGGAAAATTAACAGCGAAATTGATTGACGAATTGACAGTTTATTATGAATTGGCCATTAGAAACAACGTCAATTCTTTGGAAAATATGCGTAATGCCATTTGGGCAACATTTTATCACAAGATATCCACGGATGAAAATCCTCAGCATATGTTTTGCCCTACATGTAGTGACAGTTGGTGTTATTGGCAGAAGGCAAAGGCAGAAGGATCAACTGTTCTCCATAAACCACCACTTCATGAAATAGTGCAAAAGGCAATCAAACCAGTTTACACGGCGTTGAGTAACGATGAATTGCTAAACAAGTGCTTGGGTGGATTCACGCAAAACTCCAATGAAAGTTTGAATGCAAAAATTTGGCTCATTGCACCTAAGTGTATGCCAGGCAGCAACAGAATTGTTAATATTGCAAGCTGCATGGCAGTGTCTACTTACAATGACGGCGCTTATAGTTATTTGCAAATGTTTCAACTTGAATTTTGAATTCAATTGAATTTTTCCAAAGGAAATGATGCAAATCGTTTGAAATGCGCCAGAGTGAAGGCATATGAAGCTTCAAAAGAAGCCCGAATTGCTAAACGATTGCAAAAAAACGTTTTGCAAAAAGCGTTTATCTCGAAACCATGTTTTTCGTACTGGTTGCGGCACTAGCGGGTTAATTTTTAAACGAATTTTTTTTTTTGTATTTTTTTAAACTTGATTCGCTTCGTATGACACGAGCTTTTTTTAATTTTTTTTTCGATTTTTTATGAATTTTTAAAGTCAATATTTTTTTCGAAAAAAACACTTTCAAATTTGGAACATCACCAAAAATTGAAAAAAAATTAAAAAAAAAGCTCATGTCATACGGTAACCAATTTTGTTAAGATTTAAAAAAGTCTATTTTTTTCAGATCGGACAATTTTTGCAACTCCCAGCGCTGCAACCACGAGGCCCCGTTTTTTCTCTGCCGTCAGTTTGGAGCTCTATAAAACCATGTTGGAGTGAAAAATATATTATTTTGAATTTTTTTTTTTCTTGTAATTTGTTCAATTCTCTACAATAATAAAAAAAATGTTTGGAAAAATGTTTGTTTTTGACTGAGTTATGAATTTTTAAAAAAAGGTCTGTTTTCTCTGCCGCGAATGTCATGTCCCCCCTTAGTAAAACCAATTTTACGTACAGTAGTTGACGTGCCATCATAGTCATATATTGATCAAGACAAGACCTATCTAATCTCTTGTATGTACATAAAAGATATACCAGCCCGGTCGTACTAAGCCTGACTCCCACTAGCCCACTCTGTACATAAACCGCCGGTGCAAGCGATGTACACAAACCACAACTAGCAAGAGACTCCCCGAAGGACCATGACCCAGACATGGGTTCCACCAGATGAAGCTCTCCAACATCACCGACAAAAAAATCCAAAAGTTGAAATGAACTTTAACAACTGACCGTGTCCAGTTTTAACACTAAATCTTGCATGACTTACATTCAACCTCGTCATTAGTTCAGGATACACGATTCATCACTGAAAACTTGGAAGTGTATAAATCCAACTCCTTTCCTTAAAGTTTGAACAAAGGATTACTATGTCTCATGCTCTTCTACATAGAACCCCTTTCTAAGGTTCTTATGTTGGCGCGATAGATCAGATCTTCTCATCATTTTAGTGGAAAACACTATCCCCGTGCTAACAAGTTCAACTGGACAATTGCTAATCCATTCACAGGCGCGTGCCAAAGCTAAGTACCAACTTTTCATACCTACTCCAAGGAATGAACACAAAAGCCGGGCTCCAAGATTAGTTACTTATTTTGTGAAAAAGAAGTAAGACTTAAAAAATAACTGTTATTTATGAGAAGAAAAAATAAAATTCGAAAAATAATTTTATTTTGTGAGGTAAAAAATAAAACTTAAAAATATAAAACTCTTGGCATTTTTTAACACTGAAGAGCTAAAGTGCTTAAGCAGTAGAATTTTAGTATATTTAGTTCTTTTGTGTTTCTTAAAATTTTAAAAAGAACTGTTATTTTCGGTCCCTGAATCAAAAGGTGGCAGTGGCGTAGTGGGCAGAGTGTGTGGCCCATACGCCAGAGAATCCTGGTTCGATTCCCACCTGGCACAGAAAGTTTTTCCAATTAAATTAATTTTTCTGTTCGGCCGTCACCTCTCTGCAGGCAATGGCAAACCTCAGAGAGTAAAAACTGCCATGAAAAGCTTCTTGAGAACATACGCCGTTCGGAGTCGGCATAAAACTTGTAGGTCTAGTTCTCAATCATTTGTGTTCAAACATTTCACAACACCTTTGAAAGTGCTTTTTGGTAGCACCTCCCAGTCACTCTTTACTAATATTTAAATTTTATTAAAAAACCTGGACTGATTATAAAATTTGTTGCAATTAAAAAAAAAAGCGTATCAAAAAAAAATCTTTTGTCATCAAAACATCATGTAAGTATTTAAATTTATCCAAATTATCGCATCAATTTTCTACACAGGTAAGCTTTGTTAACTTATTTTTACACCCACACCATAACACAAATTTAAAATTTATTGTGCAATTTTATAACTTTAATGTTTCCTTCAATTTTTATCATGACTTTAATATTTTTTTCTTTTATTTTTTTTTTTTATTTCTTTATCATAAGAAAAACGGAAATAAAACATTCAACTTCTTATTTCATGTCTTTGCTTTAATTTTCACGCATATCTACCATTCACGCAACACCCACAACAACAGTTGGATGCGTCTGTGCTTTTCCGTTGAGAAGGGCGGCAAAATACCCGTCAAAGTTGTGGCCAAAACATTCGCCTCCGGCAAAACCGAAAAGTTAGTATATCAATGTATTAAAGATGTCGGGCTGCCGGAAGACAAAAATGCGGTCATGACCAAGGATGACTTTACTTTCGATAAATTCTATGCACTGTATCACAAAGTTTGCCCGAGAAACGATATCGAAGAATTGTTTATGCAAATGTAAGTATATAAATTGTACAGCGATGAATGTTAAAAGTTATACGTTGACACAGCATATAATTTGAGATCTCTGTGTCAGTAGAAATTTATTCAATCCTTTTCTGTTTTTTTCTGTTTTTCTTTTTTTTTTTCTTTTTTTTCTTCTGTATATTTTCTTATTTATATTCATAATTTGCCATGCTCAGCACAAAAGGCAAAGCGGATGTCATTGATATGGGACAGTTCGTGCAGTTCATGAATGAGAAGCAACGTGATCCGCGAATGAATGAAATTCTGTATCCACTGTACGATGAAAAGCGCTGTCAAGAAATCTTGAACGATTATGAATTGGACGAGGAGAGAAGGAAAAACGGTAGGTTAAATTATGTGTGGGAGTTAGTATGACGAATGGGCTAAAGTAATATGATAAGCTTTAAGTTAAATCTTAAAGTAATAAAAAAGGGGGTCTTAAGTATAGAATGAAATTAAAAAAAAAATTTGCCCCTAAAATAATAAAAATAATATTTTCCCCTAATAAAAACAAAAACCAAAAATATTTATTGCTAGAATAGGCAATCAGTTCAGTTCTGAATGAAATCTCCCGGGAATTGAAAAAAGGGAATTTTAGTATTTTTAACCATCTTCAGAGAATTTTTGAAAAATTTGAAAGCAAATATTTGTATTCATAGTCAATTTTTAAGATTAAAAAAAAAAAACCTTTAAAATCATTATCCCTTGTCTAAAAAATTAAAACTCCCTTTTTCAATTCCCGGTGAGATTTCATTCAGAATCGGCGTGAATAATTTTGACTGTTGAAGAATTCGGGAAAGTTCAAAATTGTATTGAGTTAAAAGTTTTTTTTTTTTAACATTTTAAATTAATTTTTTTATTTTTCTTACTTTAGGTCAAATGTCGCTGGACGGCCTCAAACGTTATCTCATGTCCGACGAAAATGCGCCCGTATTTCTGGATCGTCTGGATATCTATATGGAAATGGATCATCCACTGGCGCATTACTATATCAACTCTTCGCATAATACGTATCTTTCGGGTCGACAAATCGGCGGCAAAAGTTCGGTAGAAATGTATCGACAAACTATGTTGGCCGGTTGTCGGTAAGTCGCACGCTTAAAATATAAGAGACAACTCCATTTATCCATTTAACCGTACTTTTCTTATCCCATACAGTTGCGTGGAGCTTGACTGCTGGAATGGCAAGGGTGAGGATGAGGAGCCTATTGTTACTCACGGTCACGCCTATTGTACTGAAATTTTATATAAAGTATGTCTTTTTAGAAAACCCATATTTCTTCTCACAAGCTCAGTTTTTCTAAACTTTGTGTTTCCCTAGGATTGCATACAAGCTATTGCCGATTGTGCTTTCGTTGCCTCTGAGTATCCTGTTATATTATCCTTTGAAAATCACTGCAATCGTGCGCAGCAATATAAGTTGGCCAAATACTGTGATGACTTCTTTGGTGATTTGCTTCTAAAGGAACCCTTGCCAGAACATCCGGTAGCATTTTAACAAGCTATACTTTTATATTTATTTAATGTCCTTATTATACATATAGCTTGAGCCTGGTCTACCACTCCCACCGCCTTCTAAATTAAAACGTAAGATACTGATCAAAAACAAACGCATGAAGCCCGAAGTTGAAAAAGTCGAACTTGAGCTTTGGCTCAAGGGTGAGCTCAAGACGGACGATGATCCTGAAGAGGATGCCAGTGCGGGTAAACCACCGGAAGCAGCACCACCGCCAGAGGTGGCTGCAGCAGCTCCTGGTGAGCCAGGCGCCGAAGGTGCTGCCGCCGAGGGTGGTGAGGCGCCGGCTAACTACAGCGGCTCAACGACGAATGTTCATCCTTGGCTGTCATCGATGATTAACTATGCGCAGCCAATCAAATTTCAAGGATTCGATAAAGCCATTGGTAAGTCTTTATACAGTAAGTAAGTAAGTAAGCCTATGAGGAAAATTTAAACTTCTTTGAATAATTCTTGATACATGTTTTATACAAGATCTATGCAAAGAGAACCCACACGACGTGCAGCAGCCGTGGCGTAGTCGGTAGAGTGTGTGGCCCATACGACAGAGAACCCTGGTTCGATTCCCACCTGACACAGAAAGTTTTTTTAATTGAACTAATTTTTCTGTTCGGCCATCACCTTTCTGCAAACAATGACAAACCTCAGAGAGTAAAAACTGCCATCAAAAGCTTATTGAGAACATAAGACTTTCGGAGCCGGCATAAAACTTGTAGGTCCAGTTCTCGATCATTTGTGTTCAAACATTTCATAACATGCACAACACAATTGATCAAAAGAAGCTCGGTCAAAGCCCTTGCAAGGGCTGTAATGGCCAATTCGTTTTTTTTACTTACTTAGATGGCGCTTGCAATCGCAAGTTGGTTTTGGCCTGTTGTAAAAATTTGAGCCAGCCATTTCTATTTCGCGCTTGCTGGCGCCAGTTGGAAGCTCCAAGTATCGTCAGGTTGTCCTTTACTTGGACATTTCAACGGAGATGCGGTCATCCTCTTCTGCGTTGATAGCCGAGCCCTAGTATGAAGCTGACCTGACCTAGTCAGCCAAGCAAAAATAAATTACACACTACTCTTAAAAGTAGTACCAGTTTAACTACTAGTAGTGTAGTAGTTGTCATTGCCATCTACTGGTGAATATGAGACCCATCCAATCTTCTGCATATTAAGGGAATATGCCAGCCCGGCCGTACCACTGCGTGGCTTCCGCCGGTCAATCTAGACCTGTGCAGCATACTCACAACTACAACCAGCACGAGCCTCCCCGAAGGGCCAACCCATGATAGCTACCTGGGCAACTCGGTCCTGCCAAATGAGGCTCTACAACATCCCAGCAATGAGACTTAAAATACACGAATAAATTTTTGCAACTGGTCGTGCCCAGTTTGTGCACTGAAATTGCTCTTGGTCAGAACCTTAAATCCATTACCAGAAACGAGGGGTGCCTCGCCCAGCTGCACTTACAGAGCTGGATCAAGGATAATACGAGGGGGCTAACAAAAGATCGCTTAATAGCGTAGACAAAACTAAACAAAAAATGTTTTAATTTTATATCTTTATTCTTCATCGCTTTGTATTTTTTCAACGTAATCGCCATTAATTTCGATACATTTTTGAAGTCGATAAATCCACCTTGAAAAACAGTCTTCAAAATCGGCTTTTTGGAGTTTTGCAATTTCATCATTGACCGCATTTATTATCTCCTCATTGCTGTTGAAGACTCTTCCTTGCAAATTTTTTTTTTTATTTTTGGAAATAGCCAGAAGTCGCAAGGTGCTAGATCTGGGGAATAAGGTGCTGGTCGAATTTCTTCGATGCCTGACAGCGCAATAAAGTCGCTCGTTTTTCCAGCAGTGTGCGCTGGCGCATTGTCGTTTTGGCGTTTTCCCAATAAACTTCCGAATACTTCTGGTAAGCAAGTTTCAGTATACCACTTGGCAGTTACCGCCTGACCTTTTTCCAAAGGAATACTCGTAGCAGCTACAACTTTCTCTCTGTGGTGAAGTAAACTGACATCATTACTTTTGTTGCTGACTTTTGATGCTTTGCTTTAACGGGTGAATTTGCACTTTCTGGGCTCCATACCATGCTTTGTTGTTTGGTTTCAGGATCCTACTTGTTAAACCATGCTTCATCACCTGTTACAGTTTTCTGAAAAGTGGAAAATTTTCGGTTTTTGAATTTGTCAAGAAAATATTGAACAAAACGCACACCTCTTTTTGAGCTTCAGTTAAAATTCTAGGAACCCATCGTGCAGATTTTTTCGTGTATCCAAGATTATTTTTTAATATTCGCGATACAGCCATGGCATTTAAGCTCAGATCTTCAGGAATCATTTCCTGGGTCAATATTGGATCTTAGTCAATTTTAGACTTCACCAGCGCTACACTTACATCGTCTGTCGCAGATTTTGGACGGCCTTCTCGAGGTTCGTCCTCCACAGAAAAATTACCAGTGTGGAATCTCCGGAACCACTTGAAATAGTCACAAGGGCTGGCGCATAACTCCAAACGCTGTTTGGCATGCACTAAATATTTCCACAGGCTTCAGCTTACGCCAATATCCAAAAAGAATAGCAAACCGAATTTCTTGCTGCGTTGGCACAGGGATATCCACTGACCCTGCTTCACTAATTTTACGTTTTCTTGTCTCCATTTTGACCGATCTTTCTGAAAATTAGAGTGATCTATCGTAAGATTATAACAAACAGTATGCAATGTTTGATTTATTAAAAACTTATAATATGACAGCATCTAAGCGAACTTATCCCTCGTATGCCTATATCCACGCATAAAACCCTTTATTAAAAGTCTCATTGCCGTGAATAGATAAGTTCATTTCCATTATGGCAGTTTAGACTATCCCCGTGCTAACAAGTTCTTATAGGACAATTGATATTCCCTCTCAGGCTTTCTGAACATGATATTCCCGCATTGGCCTGCTACCAAGATGGACGCCAACTCCGAGCTCTTGGTGGGCCCTTATCTTTTACGTGGGTAGGACAAGACTATTGCATGCAAGCATGTTTCGTCTCTAAGCATTCTTCCCACAACCATCCTCCTTTATTCTGGCATTGAACAGGCAGGCGCAACTTAGTTGCTAGCATGGCGGAGTACGTTGAAATTGCAATAAACAATTTTTCATGTCTAATATTTTAATTTTTTCTTTTTTTCGGGGTACGACTATAATTTTTGAAATCCTTACCTCACTCATTTTGCAACTGTATATTTTACTCTATTAAATATATCAAGTAGTTTCATACCAATGTCGAATTTTAATGGGTTAAAAAAACTCGGTTGTTTTCCAGCCAAATGTGTTTATTCCTGAAAATATTCACCGTTTACATCTATGATGCTTTGCCAACATGTTGTTAAATTTAAAAAAAAAAACTCTTATTTTTCACTCCAAAAATTCTGCAAAGGACGCAATTACAGCGTTTTGGTTGGAAAAGCGCTGTTCTTGTAAATAGTTTCCCAGACTCCGGAAAATATGATAATGTGCTTGTGACAGGTCTGGAGAATATGGAGGTTGGGTCAAAACTTCGTACTGCAACTCCTGTAGTTTTAGCACGGTCAAACGGTAGCATACGGTCGAGCGTTATCGTGTAACAGAATTGGTTCATGCCCATTCACCATAGAGGGCTGTTCGCAACGCAATTACGCGTTCATTTTGGCCAATTGTGCACAGTAGGACTGCGCAGTTATCATTTCGTCGGATTCAAAAAAGAATAGTGAACGATGCCTTCAGAAGTCCACCAAACAGTCACCATGACCTTGTTAGGATGCAGTTTCATTCTTACCTGGTGGCTGGGAACTTCTCTGCGATGCAACCATTGTCCTGAACGTTTCCTATTATCATATAGGATCCATTTTTTGTTTCTTTCGGTTAGCGCATGTGGAACTCATCGATTGAGTTTTTTCACTTTTCCTTTGATACATTGAAGGTCTCAGCAAAGCATTGTAAAGTAATCGTCATCAACACTGATACCTTCTTGGACATGCCACCCATTGTTGCAAGCAAATTGGCAACTAGTGTAACACTATGCGTTCGTTTTCTAAACATAAACAGGTAAAGAACACGAATATATCTTGTTGCAAACATATCTGCAAGAGCGAAAAGGACAGATACAGTAACCGCACAGGCAATAAATTAGGCACTAAAAGAGAGGTATTTACCCCTATTTACGAACACGAAACTTATTTTTAATTTTACTAAACACGTCTGTTCACCATAAAAGTACTTTTAAGACTGACAGAAAATCTGACATTTGGTATGAAACTACCTGTACTTAGTTCTCTCAAAATAAAGTCAAAGGGAACTGAAAAAATGTATTTATTTATAAATTATTTATTTATATAATTAATTATATAGATAAACTTAAAGCTAGTCACTAACAACTATGGCACTAACAACAACATATAACGCAATATTATATAATATATTGCGCAATATTATACAGGGTGTCCCGCAATTGAGTGCAACTATTTACGGAGCTGAAAGGTTATGTCGAGGTGAGCAAAAAATTGTATGGGAGGGGGGGGGGGGGAGTCTATTTTCACATTCTTAGGAGCTACAGGGTTAAATAATATTTCACGACTTTGGTTTACGTTATTGTTTCTAGCAGAAAAACTAACTTACATAAAACTTATTTTGATAGCTCATTTTAAAGGCAATAAAATCAACTTTCCAACGATATATCAACAAACCCTACCAATTTAACCGTTACCGAGCTGTGGTCGTGTGGAGATGAAATCAATCGGTTGAAACTACCAAATTTAAATTTTATGTGCAAATTTCTCAGAATTTTGCGTAATAAAGGAAATTTTTTTTAAAATCAATTTAGTAATTTATTCAATTTTCTTTTCAATGACACCAAAAACATAAACATATCTTAAAAAATACAAAAGTTGGCTGTACTAAAAAAATTATACTTGTTAGAAAACAATGATATTATCTACTGCATAACTAATTGTATTGTCAGTATTTATCATTGTTTTATGTGAGTTCGTTTTTCTGCTAGAAACATTAACGTAAACCAAAGTCGTGAAATATTAATTAACCCTGTAGCTCCTAAGAATGTGAAAATAGAATACGATTTTTTGCTCAGCTCGACATAGCCTTTCAGCTCCGTAAATAGTTGCACTCAATTGCGGGACACCGTGTATAATAGAAAAACAACTCAACTAGACTAAACTATATCGATTGACATTTCTGCCTTTCTTTGCAGAGAAAAACATTGCCCACAACATGTCTTCATTTGCCGAATCGGCCGGCATGAATTACCTGAAACAGAGCTCCATCGATTTTGTCAATTACAATAAACGTCAAATGTCGCGCATTTATCCAAAAGGTACGCGTGCCGATTCTTCCAATTACATGCCGCAAGTCTTCTGGAATGCCGGCTGCCAAATGGTCTCACTTAACTTCCAAACCTCCGATCTGCCAATGCAGCTTAATCAGGGCAAATTCGAGTACAACGGTGGCTGTGGCTATTTGCTAAAGCCAGATTTTATGCGTCGCTCCGACAAAGATTTCGATCCATTTGCCGATGCACCCGTCGACGGTGTCATAGCAGCGCAATGTTCTGTCAAAATAATTGCAGGCCAGTTCTTGTCCGACAAAAAGGTGGGCACCTATGTCGAAGTCGACATGTATGGTCTGCCCTCGGACACTGTGAAAAAAGAGTTCCGTACCCGCTTGGTGCCTAACAACGGACTGAATCCCGTCTACAACGAGGATCCATTCGTATTCCGTAAAGTTGTCTTACCCGATCTGGCGGTGCTGCGTTTCGGCGTCTATGAAGAAAGCGGCAAAATGATCGGTCAACGTATCTTGCCTTTGGACGGTCTGCAGGGAGGCTATCGCCACGTCTCACTGCGTACCGAAGCTAATTTTCCCATGTCGTTGCCTATGCTGTTCGTAAACATCGAATTGAAAATCTATGTACCTGATGGCTTTGAGGACTTCATGGCTATGTTATCTGATCCGCGTGGCTTTGCGGGTGCAGCGCAAAAACAGAATGAACAAATGAAGGCGCTGGGCATTGAAGAGCAAAGCGGTGGAGCAGCGCGTGATGCGGGCAAAGCCAAGGAGGAGGAGAAAAAAGAGCCACCACTGGTTTTCGAGCCTGTAACTCTTGAGTCGCTGCGCGGCGAGAAGGGCTTTCAGAAGGTGGCCAAGAAGCAGAACAAGGAGCTCGATACGCTTAAGAAGAAACACACGAAGGAACGCATGGCAATGCAGAAAACGCAAAATGCGGCCATCGACAAGCTGATCAAGGGCAAGAGGTAGGCACAAGTTTCAACGCTATTAATGTGGGCTGAGAAATTTAAATATATATATTTTTTTTTTAATTTAAATAACTGCAGCAAAGATGAGATACGCAATGATTCAGCTATTAAGAATGCTATCGCCGATCAGACAAATCAATGGACAGACATGATAGCCAAACACAAAAAGGAAGAGTGGGATATGCTGCGCACGCATGTGCAGGACTCGCAGGAGGCCATGAAGGCGCTCATGCTCACCGTGCAGGCAACACAAGTCAAACAGCTGGAGGAGCGTCATGCCAGGTAAGTGGAAATATATAAAAAATGCTTCAGGCGCTTGAGTTGTTAAATATTTGCAATTTCGCTGAGCAGAGATATCAAGGAATTGAACACCAAACAAGCCAAAACCTCAGCTGATACTGCGAAAGAGGTGCAGAACGACAAGACACTAAAGACAAAGAACGAAAAAGATCGTCGTCTGCGCGAAAAGCGGCAGAATAATATCAAACGCTTTATGGAGGAGAAGAAGGTAGGAGCTTTAGTGATTCCAACAAATTTTAAGACAACAAATAATAACTGTACCATACTCTACTAGCAAATCGGTGTCAAGCAAGGACGTGCCATGGAAAAACTGAAAGTGGCGCATACGAAGCAGGTCGAAGAGTTTGGTACTGATGTTCAAAAGGTACTAAATGAAACATTAAAGGATAACGACACTATAACCAGTATTGAGACTGTACTTTAGGCAAACACAAAAAAAAAAAAAAATATTAAAACAAACAACGTAAAGTAGCTAAATAAATGCATCTAAACCATAAAAAAAACATAATATGCTAGCATAATGACAGTTAACAATACGTTCATGAAACAGTTACTTTTATATAAAACAAGCAACTTATTATTTTAAGCCAATGAAACCAAAAAAAAAAACTTGTAATTTTTGTCTGTATGTTTTTTTTTTACAAAATACTCTTGTTTCGTTACAAAAATTGTTATTTTGTTGTTTAATTGTAAATGTATTAGTTCAGATTTTATTATTTATGTATGTTTGTGAATATGTAGTTAGTTAATTTATTGCTTTCAAAGTAGTATTTCGTTGTTAGTCGATTCTTTTTTTTACCTTTTCAATCAGTCATTATTTTAGTAATTTTCTAGTAATTTTTTTTTAGTATTTGTCGTAAAGTATTTTTAAAAATTTTACTCAGATATGCTGTTTTATGAAAAAAACAACAAAATACTTTTGTTTATTTTAAAGTTATTGATTGCCGCTTGAGTTCAAAAATGTTCAGGTTTTAAGTTTAAGGAGGGGGACATACCTTTAGGCAGGATGAAATTAGTCATGTTTAATGAAGTTTTTTTTTCTAGTTGAAAACATAATTGTATTTTTTATTTTCCTGTCTTTTTAGTAGACCTTTAAACTAAATTTTTAGTTTTTAGACGATTTAAATTTTTTTTTACAAAATAGCGGCTCTGCGGAGTATATCCTCGGGCGTCTGCTGCGAGGCATCTAAAAGTGCTGCAGCTATCAACATTTTTCCACTTGTCTGAAACAAAAGATGTTTTTTTCTTCGATTACTACGGATATGTTGAAGGGAAGAATAAACCTATAAAATAATAAAAAAGTTAAAAATTAAAATTTATATTGGCTGTTAATCGAAGGACCAGATTTTTGACTATTTGACCTCAAACGATATCATTTAGCTTGTAGGTACAAACTTCCGTTTATACTACAGAGAGAAATCTGTCAAAATTTCAGCCTGATCAATCAACAACTTTTTGAGTTGCAGCAAGAGCATTTTTTTAAAAAGAATTTTCGAGTTAATCATGCTTAAAATTTCGATACGGTATTATTACTTACAGGTCAATCTTACCATATAATAGCCTTCGATCTCCTCGAAAAGCTGATTATCTCATAGCTGCCGCTGTTTTTGAGCAGTACGAGCTGCTTTTGTCTCAGAGAGACTCTTTCGGTGCTGCTTCACTACTCATTAAACATTCCAGCAGCAATGTAAGCTACAATTTCGAGAATTTTCAGCCCGGAATTGGGATGCTTCGGGCATATTCGCCAAACTGTCACATTGAAATTTTCGTTGGCATTTTGGGTATGGTCATCCAAGCATCTTTCCAGTAAATCTACTTTAGATAAATCAGTGTAAATTAATAGAAGATATTGTTTCATTTCATTTTTTTTTTAAGCAACAAAAAATTTCCTAAGCAAAGTTTATAAAAATAAAAATATTTTCTTCATTATATAATTTTGAGATAAGAGATAATTTTGTTTTGTGGTGCTGGTGTATAAAGATCTGAAATGAAAAATAAATCTTATAAAATGCAACAAACTATAAACGATGTTACTACAATCAATTAACATAAATACTAACATTATCTAGTTGCTAATGCTGGTTTTTTAAAAATTTAATTTATCACAAATAAATGAATTAAACAATGAAAAGCTTTTCCATAGAAGATTCCCTAGTGATCCTCAATGGAGTTTAAATCTGCACTTATTGCTGGCTGTAAAAAACTCTTCTGTACGCTTTGCACAGTGTATTGGCACATTATCCTGCCGATAAGTCCAATTATATTAGTTCATTGTCCAATATATATACGTACATTTCAGCATTCATTTTTGTTGATATAAAACACATTGGAGTCTTTCCTTCATAACAAAACGCAGCCCAGATCATCACCGATCCTTCCCAATGAACACGTATGTGGCAAGTGCGCCACAACTGATTCCTATGCCACCAATACTTCTTGGAAACATCAGGCCCATCTAAATTGAATTTTTTTCGTCACTAAAGATAATGTTACGTCATTCCTCATCCCAAAATTGGAACTTGGTAGCAAAGGCCAAACGTGCGTTAATATGTCGAGGCAAAAGGTTAGGCTTTCGCGTCTTGGAAATACACTTACTTTAGGATTTTCATGTAATATTAAAAATGTTCTACTTCTTGTTATGTTAAGACCCATTTGACTTTTTATTTTTCCGGTACACATTCCTTCGACTACTGCAATATGTTCTCCGTTTATACCGAGCGTCGATGTGTCTTTTCCTACCACTCCATCTAACTGTGCCATAACTACTAGGACATTTTAAAAATGTTGTTATTGTGTTACTATGGCAATTAAGCCTTTTGGCTATTTCTTTTATTTCAGCTCTATTTTCGCTTATTCTCAGTATTATTCCTTGTTCCGAAAGGCTCGTTCCGCGAGGCACTTTCAATATCGAACACGTAATAATCAAATTAACTTTATTGATTATAAAAGACAAAAACCTTACTTTTTATTTCGCAACAATTATTTCCAATGCGAGCTCTTAAAGCTATCAACTAAGCAACCAAACACCAAATAAATGCGTTTTGCACATATAATTTTTTACTACTAACCAATCAATGCACCGCCACATTCTTCATATAACGGTATATTAAATACTTTACGAACTGCATACTAAAACTTGTCAAACAATAACAACGAATAAGAAAAACAAGCTGCATACCAAAAAACTGCACAAGCCTACTTGAAATTCAAGCTTTTTCAAGTACTTGAATTCAAGTATGTATCCAAACTTGAAAAAGCAAGCTTTGGCCTGCTTATAAAAATAGCAAACAATTACAAGTCATATCCAAGCTTTTTCGTTGGCTTGCTTGTTGAGGCTTACTATGTCGGGTAAGAAAGTTGAAAAGCTTGAAACGTTCGGCAAAAGCTTGTAAGCTCGCAAGTATCCAATTAATTGAATTTAAAGCAAGTATCCGAAAAAATTCAATTAGCTTGTTTAGGAAAATCTTAAGCGTATTAAGACTTTTAAGGGTTCTGTGGACTCCGTGGTTGGCAGTTTTATTGGGTAGCTGATTTTGAAATTGATGTAAAAATTTAAAATTCAAGATGGCGAATAGAGTTGCCATCTTGATTTTTTTTTTATTTTGCGAATTCTTGTTATTCTGAATTTCTGACAACGGATTTGATTTCGAATCTAATATCACAGTTTTAAAATTTAAAATGGAGGATAGGCTTGCCACCTAAATTTTCTCCATAGTGTTGCCACCTAGTAAAATGCATTTTTAAGAGTTTTAACCACCACCTATTGTTCGCTCCAGCACCAAATTCGTCAAAATAAAAAATTTTAGGTGGCAACACTTTGAACCATCTTAAATTTTAAAATTCTAACATCAGATTCGAAGTCAGCGACCCCTTAACACTATTAAATTATATTTAAAAATCTTAAAAACACATTTTGGTAGGTGGCAACACTGTTATAAAAAAATTACACAATTTTGAAATTCTGGCAACGGTGTTTGCTCTAGCACCGAATTCGTGACAATAAAAAAATTTTAGGTGGCAACACTAATAATCATCTTAAATTTTAAAATTTTGACATCAGATTCAAAGTCAGCGACCCCTTAACACTGTTAAATGGTGTTTAAAACTCTTAAAAATACATTTTACTAGGTGGCAGCACTATGGTGAAAATTTAGGTGGCAAGCCTATCCTCCATCTTAAATTTTAAAACTGTGATATTAGATTCGAAATCAAATCCGAATTTAAATTTTTACATCAATTTCAAAATCAGCTACCCCCTAAAACTGCCAACCACGGAGTCCACAGAACTCTTAGAAGTCCAAATACGCTTAAGCTTTTCCTACACAAGCTCATTGCATTTTTTGGATACTTGTTTTTATATTGGATACTTGCCTCCAATTTCAAGCTTTTCAAGCTTTTTGCCGAAGGCATCAATTTTTCCTTTACTTGGGACTTTGTGCCGTTCGCTTGTAAGCTAGCAAACTTGCAAGTCGCAAGCTGTCATGGGCTTATTTATTTTCAATCACAAGTCAGACTTGATTGAAAACTATCAAGCTCAAGCTAGCTTGAACTTGTATTTTAAGCATGTACTTAAAATCGATTTCAAGTAGGCTTGTGCAGTTCTCTGCTGCATACATAAAAATATTGTACTATTCTAGATTGCGAAAAAATGCAAGCAAATATTTATGCACATATAATTATTTGTATGAGATACTTGGACAGCTCATTTGGTCAGACAGCAAAATGGTGAGAAGAAAAAAAAATGCCCTCAACATTTTTAAAGTAAATCCAACTGTTTCCACGCCATGCGACTAGGTATGTCTGACCAGAGCAAAGTAGAAGCTATGTACTAAGAGCGATACAGCTATCACTAATTCACTCTTTTTAACAAATAAAAATAATATATTCTCTAGTTTTCTTTTTGGTTTTCTACTATTCTTATTTCTTCTCACCATATTTACTGTCCGACCAACTGGAGCGGAATTATTGGCGAATTACCAGTTCCGATCAACTTTGATCCCGAATATCTTCTGGCGCCTAGATGGTATCATAAAGAACTTTTGATAGATTGTTTATTATACCTTAATACAGGTGTTTCCTAACAAAACAGTTGTGTCAAAACTTATTTTACGTAGCTGTGCAAGTAAAAGTGTTCAGATATGTAGGTAACTTTGAGAAGTGAGTCACAGATCCCGAAATAATAATCGGATATGCATGAAATTCGGATATGTCAGAGGGGACGAAATTTGAAGGAATAAGTTTTTTCCCCCAGCCAATTTGCTCTATAAATGTTTTGCCAAATTGAACTTACCTGCAAAATCAATTTTTGCTCCATACAAATCGTATGGATAAACACAAAAAAAAGTGCCACCTCTAAACCATTACCAATTTGATTGTGCTTCTCATGGGGTGTTTCTTAGGGCAAGAGGAAGGGAAAAAGCTTCACCCACGAAAAACTTTTTTTCACATACAAAAATTTGACATTCTTTTTAATAATAATACCTTCTCTTTCTTTCACATGCATTTGCCACAATGATATATATTTTTCCTTGTTTCACAAACGTTGACACTTAAATGAATATGCGGATGTGGTCGTAAACATAAAAATTGATGTGACCGTGTTGGAGTTTCGGTTATCCATTTCTTGTAGGGTTGGACTTTATGACACTGGGCGATATGACACCACACCAAAAATGAGAATTTTAAAATAACAATAATTGTTTAAAAAAATTGTTCAAAATTAAAAGATTTCGCATAGATACAAAAAAATCTAGGTCATCTTGAATTTTAAAATTCTGATATCAGATTCGAAATCAGAAACCCGCCTAAAACTGTTGAAAAAAACAGTTGATTTTCAAAACTCTTTAAAATACATTTTATTAAGTGGCAACCGTATTATAAAAATATTACACAATTTTGAAATTTTAACAGCGGATTCGGATTCAGCAACCCAATTTTACCTTATGTTCGCCCCAGCACCGAATTTACAGAAATAAAAAATTTTAAAATTTTTAATCCGAAAATACTCTCCTCCCCATTTGTACTAAAGAGAGCTTTTTACTGGAATTAATTCTTCCAGATTCATTGTAGGCAAAAATTGCAAAAAAAAATTTGTTTTACATAGGAAAAGCTCTTTGTTTGATACTTAATATGAGGTTGCATTAGTTTTAAATTGATTTTCAACTCATTACCCTTTTCTGCTAGGATATTTAGGCCATTCACCAGGTTTCACACCAGTAGAATTTGACGTATTGTCTTAAAAATATATACAGTGGGTCAAAAAAAGAAGTTGGACAAACAAATAATCACGGTGGAATAAATATAAGGTGTTCTCATCCGGAAAATTAAAAAAAAAATAGGCTGCTTTATTTTGACATTTTCATAGAATTAAACATCGAACTATGTATGGAACTTGTCAAAATAAGGCAGCATGTCAAAAAACATATTGAAAAATGTCATGGGATGAGAACACCTTATAATTATTTCACCATGCAAATAATAACATATATTTCGCTTGTATTGCAAATAAGCTAGCTTAAAAGAATTGTCTTAAATAAAATTCTAATCAAATTATATGATACAAAGTGGTAATGCATACACTACGCATCAACAGCTTAGGGACACCAATACTTATTTGAATATATTGTAGTAAAAAGAGTTATATAGAGTAAATTCATAATTTTAATATTTTGCATTAATAAATATGAAAAAAAAAAGAAATAAAATGAAATAATACGCTTCATGCAGTATTTAACACTTTATAGTACTTCGTTGATACGTCTTGTGGAAATTTACACTTTTTCATACGTCAGTAGGATAAGGACAGCTAGGAGAAATTTCTGAAATAGTGGAATTATTTCATTTTTTTTTTTTCTAAATAATTTTTTCATAATTCCAACCATTTTTACTAGTGAGTACTACCACCATTCTTTAAAATCACCTTTAAAGAAACGATTGGGCATTGAATCGTAAAGTGATTTTAGATAGTTTAGGTTAACTTTATACAATGCCGTTTTGACGGCGTCAATTAAAGAATTTTTTTGTTGTCGAACTGCCTTCCATTTTTGTATACTTTTCTGGAAAGCCAGCCCCACACATTTTCCATGACGTTTAGGTCAGGAGAATAAGGTGGCCATGCTAAAATCTCAACATTTTGTTCACGAATCCAGGTTTTAACGAGCCTTGCAGTGTGAATTGGAACATTGTCATATTGGTATATCTAACCAAGTGATCCAAATAAATTATTAAATTGTGGGAAAGCTTCTTCTAGTATGTTTTTGTATGTTTGTGCTATCGTTTTTGCATTTTCGAAAATCAAGTCAATTGTTCCATGGTAGAAAATGGCGCCCCATACCATTACACCATCCCTCTCTGCTATGGTGTCTCGCGAAAAAAAGGTCTCGTTTTCTCAAATCATGAAAATAATAATTGTAACCATCAGACCCGTCGAAACTAATTTTTTTCCCGAGAACACAACTCATCTCCATTCTGTAGTCCAAAACATGATACAATGATAAGGTAGGCCCATGATACTAAGTGCTCTCACGCGTCAACGAAGAGTGGATAATGAGAAGCAACATTAATGTCAAAACGACGAATTTCGTAGAAATTGCAAATGAAGAAAATATTTTATGTTTCCAAGTTGCAAACAGTGCGGCCGCGGGTGTTAAATTTGTGCTAATTTGAGTGAAAATATTATATAAAAAGTGTAATAAAAACTATAAAATGTGAAAGAAGTCTTAAAATTGCAAAAAAAAAACCTGTAACAGTTTTAACCTAAAAACAACTGCGAAACGTGAGCATAAAGAAATTCGCGAGGAACAGCTGATTTTGACATCAATGTAGCTTTATTCTGCTTTCTACTCCATTCCTCTTCGTGATGACCTTACCTTATAATTCTGCCATGGTCCAAAACATGGTACGTTTAGCAAATTTTAGACGAAAATGCTTTCGTTGTTGATTGAGCGGTGATTTTTTTTTATAACTTTTTTCGCTATAAGTGTACCTACAGATACTTAATGATGCAACGCACTGTTGAGAGACTAACTTCAACTCCCGTTTCACTCCCGTTTCAGCCTTGATCTTTGCTTAAGACTTAGCTGAATTAGACGCTGAATGTACTAATAATATTTTTTATTCTGCTGCTGTAGTGGCTCTTTAAGTGCCCCCTTTTTGGTTTTTTTCCATAGCCTTTAATATTTCTGAGAAAATTATTCACCACAGTTTTGCTTCGCCCAATTTTAGCAGCAATTACACGGGTGCTGTACCCTCCTTCATGGATCACTTCAACTTTAGCTTTGTTAGCTTCACTTAAAACTTTTCCCTTCGGCATTTTGCGAAGAAAAACTATTTTTTGCCTACTCTATGCAAGTATAAATAAATATCTACAATAACCTTTCCACAACCTTTCGCGCTCACACAAAAATTAGTACTGTCTTTATCCTAATAATGCATTTCTGAACGCTCGCTCTTACATGCTTGCAACTATTTTTAGCTGGAACTTAATTTTTTGTAAAAACACAATTTAAGAATCATGGTATAATGATTTACAAGGTAGGAGTGACAGCTCTTTTGGCGATTTGGAGTTGTCAAAAACACATTGAAAAGAGAAAACGAAGAAGCAGCAAAACAGATGAAAAGTTAAACTTTGTATTGATTTGACAACTCCCGATCGCCGCTCGTGAGAAAAAAGGTAGTTGTCAAGGCTACCTTGTAAATTATTGTATCATGGGAAGAATATATTCAAATTTAATTCTCTATAAAAACTAGTAAGAAATGGAGCTTCGGCAGGGTACCGAAGCTAAAATACTCTCCCGCGGCCGTATTAAAGTATATTCGAAGTCTTTAGCCATCTATAAAATGTTTATGTATAATCTGCAAAAATATTTGTGTCATACGCTTAATTTTACCCTTAGATGCCACATAGAGTAATTTGTAGACTGCCCATTATGCTAAAGCATATATGTGCAAAATTTGATTGGTATGTGCAAATACATGCCAATGATGTTAAATAATTTCGTTTAAAATTAAAGCTCCACACCCTCCGTTCATTCCGCCCAATTTTCTAGACTACTGACTGTTTATTATTCCACAGAATATGGAAATTTTGGAAGAAGTCGAACAAGCTTCGAAAAGAGTTCGATTTTAATTAAAGTGGCACGCCCCTGTCTAATTTCGCCCAATTTTTTAGACTAATCACTGCTCATTATTCCAAAAAATATATTTGCAAAATTTGGTTGAAGTAAGGAAAGCGGTGTAAAAGAAGTTTGATTAGAATTAAATTGACACGCCCCTCGTCCAAACCCGCCCACTTTTGTAGGCTTAAATCTTCTCATTATACTAAAGAATATGTGCAAGAATTTTGGTTTAAATCGGATAAACGATGTAGATGGAAATAGATTAAAAATAAAGTGCTGCGCCCCCTGTCTAGTACCGCCCGTTTTTATAAACTACTGACTAATCATTATGTCAAATAATATGTGTGCAAAATTTGGTTCAAGTCAGGAAGCGGTGGAAAAGGTGTTTGATTAGAATTAAATTAACACGCCCCTTGTCCAATCCTACCCACTTTTTATGCTTAAAACTTCTCATTATATTTAAGAATATATGTAAGAAATTTGGTTTAAATCGGACAAACGGTGAGCTAGTTTAAAAATAAAGTGCGACGCCCCCCGCCTAGTACTGCCCAATTTTATAAACTTAAGATTGTTCAAATTACCAAGGAGTAGGTGTCCAAAATTTGTTGAAGTCAGAGACGCAGTGTAACAGAATTTCGATTTCAAGTAAAATGCCACACCCACTTTTCTAGTCTAAGGACTCCACATTATAACGAAGAATATATGTATGGGTTGGATAAAAGATGTGGGCGGAGCTTGTGTACATACAGACACGATGTTATTCAGTTTTATATATTTACGAAAGTTTTTTTATATTGATGAGGTCGCTTTTTGTGGGAGGTAGGCGTGGTTTTCATCCGATTTTGCCAAATATCATAGAGATGTTTCATGTTGTATATCAAAGCTTATGTGCAAAATTTTAAAATATCCCCTTTATTTTTGTGGATTTTTATGAGATTTTTCGTTAAGAATAAAGCCACTTTGTATGGGAAGTAGGCGTGGTTTTCTACCGATTTTGCCAAATATCATAGAGATGGTTTATGTTAAATATCAAAGCTTATGTACAAAATTTCAAGACATTTCTTTAATATTTGGAAATTTGAAACAGATTTTACTTTTTAAATAAGTCCAATTTGTATGGGAAGTAGGCGTGGTCTTCATCCGATTTGTCCAAATATCACACTGATGGTCTATATTATATACCAAAGCGTATGTGCAAAATTCCAAGACATTTGTGTGATTTGAGCAGATTTTTAATTTAATTTACTGTTTATATAAAGCCACTTTGCATTGGAGGTAGGCGTGGTTTGCATTCGATTTTTCTAAATTTCTTAGTAAGGATTTGTATTGAAGATCAAAGTCCACGTGCAAAATTTCAAGGCATTTCATTAATTTATGTGGGTTTTACTCAGATTTTACTCATAAAATAAAGTCACTTTGTATGAGAGGTAGGCGTGGTTTTCATCCGATTTTTCTCATTCTCGAACTTGATCTCCATTTTTTACAGAGAAGCTTATATTTTGAATTTCATCGCGATAGCTTTAAACTTACGGTTGTAATCGTGATCACAGACGGACAGACAGACGGAAATCGACTCAGGTGGTGATGCTGATCAAAAATATATATATTTTTCTATACCTGTCACGCCTCCTTATTTGGCGTTACAAACTGAATGACAAAGTTAATATACCCCTTACACAGAACCCGTTGGGGTATAAAAATGTACTCACTTAATAGTAGACCATTTTTTCATTGACTTTCTAAGCTAAGTGGATATCTTCTTAAGCTAATGTCGCGCAGTGTAGTAGTATGTTAACTAAAGCCTTCTGCACATTTTTTTCGAACTTTTTTTTGTTTTCAACGTTTCTTTCTTCGTCATTTTTTCGATATTTATGGTTTCGACATTTTTTTCCCCGACATATCGTACCACACCCTACACTTTGCAAAGCTAACTAACACTTTTCTTAATGCTATTTTTTAACGTATCAAAAATTACGACTTTAATACCGATTTCCGGGTGAATAACTAGATCAACACATACCCAAAATATTGTAGGGACTTGAACCGTCCATGTATAGACTTTTGTGCACGGTTTTGTTTTTGGTTTTTTTTTTATACAATAGAATATCCTAAAGTTACCGGTTTGTTTTTGCTCATATAAAATGCTTCCAAATTTTATGCAATGGCAATGGGGCACTTTGGTGGGTTTTTCTATTCTTACGTTATTAATCAAAAGTATTTAAATATAACGATCAATTTAAACTCAATGCTCAATTCTATTTTTTTTAGCGCCATAGTATAATGCTAAGCTTTTTTTATCCAATAATTCTTGCTGAGTTGTTGTTGTTGTAGTTTTAATATTAGAGAGCTTTTAAGTAAAATTATCTGATAAATATTAATTTTAATTTGAATTTTCTCATGCAATTGCGCACAATTGTTAGTTTTTCTATTATATTTCAGTGTTATTATATTTCAGTATTATAGTTTTTTTTTTATATTTTAAACTATGTATGAGATTTTACGTTTCATCTTTTCTCGTGTTATACATTTGTACTTGTATGAAAATTATCATCACCAAACTACTACTCCCTAGTAAAAACCTACCTAACAACAAAAACAACAAAAAAATTGTGTTATTATAGATAAATTTTAGCAAAAAACAATTCGATTTAATTGAATAAGCTTCTTTTTTTTTCTTTTTTCAAATTTTTTTCTCTTCCTTTTTTTTCACCACCCACCTTCTTCCATTTGCAGCTACTTGATATGTACAAAATGGAGGAGGAGGCCTACAAAATACAAGGCAAATCGGAATTTTTCGCTTAGAGTTTATTATTAGCCTTCGTTGATTGATCAGTTATTATTAATTTTAAAAATGAACAAAATTTTTTGAAAATTTTCTATACTTAAAACCGGGGACACACAGGACAACATTGAAATTTAGTAACATGAAGAAAAACTCTAAACATTGCAATCGAAATATTTAGCTGTAGACAAAAATAGTGAAACTTTTTAATTTTAGTAAACAAAATTATATAATTATAATATATATAAATATATATATGAAATACATATATATATATAAAATAAATACCTACTATAAATAATTTATAAATTAAGTTGTAGCAATTAGGTATAAAGTTTAAAACATTAAACTGAAGAATGTTCTTATATCAACATATATAAAAAAAAGTTTAATGAAATAAATTAAAAAAAAAGCAACAGTTTCAAAGAATATGAATTTCAAATAAAACGCAAACTGAAAACACCGATTACTTTTCTAAGTCTATACTGAGTAAAAACATAAGAAAAACTGAAAATGAAATAGTATTATATGTAGAAGAAAACAATTTCAATAAAATAACCTTTAACTGAAATGAACAATAAACTGAAAACAAATATAAAAAAAAAATGGGTGTAAAATTTTTTGAATTTTTGATTATTTAATCAAAAGGATGTATATCAATTTTATAGTAAGTAGTAATTGAAGTGTAAGCATAACTTAACACAATCGAAAAAGCACTTTACCAGCACGACACATTGTTTGCATAACAGGCCGATTACCCCCTAGCCACACGTGCCAGTCCGAAGACACCCTGTAGGAAAATCAACTAATTTAAAAGTAGTTGATAAAGTAGTTTTTTGTCAACTACAACTAGTTGAAATTCTGACTTTTTTCCATAGAACGAACTAACTTATGGTGATGTCCGCTAAATAAGTCAATTGACTGTCGTCTGCATATATTTTCAACTAGTTGTTTAAGTAGTTACATTTAAATTATTTTTTTAATTGCTTTAAAATAACCAATTGAAAACTATTACTGATGGCCAAAAGTTAATAATATTTGATGAAATAACATGGTTAAATATATATAAGCTTGTAATCTAATAAAAATTTTCAATTAAAACATGCCAACATCAGAGTAGTTGCCGCCTTAATATAATTCAAAGTAGTTTATCAATCACTGGTTTTTAAGTAGTATTTCAATTACTTCATATATTGAAGTGGATGCCGCCTTAATATAATTCAAAGTAGTTCATATACTGGTTTATTTTAAACTAGTTTTTTAATTAGTTGTTTTTAAAAACAAGTTAGTTTATTCCTATAGGGCAGTAACAGTTCGAAAATCTCAATACACTCTTACTTTTCACTAATACACTCACACCTTGACATCACTGGCAGTCCACTGGCATGGTGTAAGAAAACCAGGTGGAAGCGAATTTTTCACCACACTTTAAATTGCCCCTGGTCTGTCAAAAAATTCTGACAGGGACAGAGCAACTGTTGATTAGTGCCAAATTTTATTGGCTGCGTTCAGCAGGTACAACTTTTGTGCAACCGGTTAATGTGTGTCTGCTGAACGAAAAAATATCAGTGTCTAATCACAACATGGGAAAATGTCTGTCTTTCGCAGCACTTTATATTTTTGATACATTTGCTCAACGTATTGTGTATTTCCAGTAAAAAAGTTGGCTCTTTTAGAATAAGTGTGCTTTTATAACAAATGAAATAAATAAAGCAAAATATAACGAGAAAACACAATTCTTCCCCTATTTGATCACTTTTAAAACAATTGTGTTCACAGAAATAAAAAAGGAACGTTAACTGATGCCTGATCAAAGACACAACATGTTGTACCCATTATTCAATTATTATTAGGTTGTTCTGATATTTGACGTCAACTCACAAGAATAATAGCTTAAACACATTAACGACGACAACAACATTGCCGCATGATTCAATTATTATAAGGTTGTCAAGATATTTGACGTCTACTCACTCTTATTTGAAAAGGAGAGCAAAAGAGCAATTTTGTAAGGACATAAAAATTACGCAGTTGCCGGAATATCATACTTTTTCATAGTACAAACCAATAAAGATACTTTTGACTACTACTCTTTGAAATACTTGCTTGTGTTGAACCAAAATATTATGAGCTTTACAAATGTTATGGTCACATTTTAGACGTAAAATAATATTGGGAAAATAAAACTTCTGAATTTTGTACGCATTTCATACAGAGTTTCTATGAATATTTTTATTACATATCGCACACAGAATACAAAACAGTCACAATTCAAAATTTTTAAATTTCAAGGTGAAGCCAAAAACAATTTTATTTTTGAAGAAACTCCAAGGCAATACAAGGCAATGAGACAAAAGTTTTTTTTTAATCTATAGAGAAAAAAGAAAATCTATTTGTTGTGTTACAGCCAATGTTTATGATCACTACGAATAGTTTTACATTAAAAAGTAAAAATTTGTAAATTTTGAGTTGTGACTGTTTTGTAATTAGTGTGCGATATATGTATTTTTTTATATTTGAGTGAAAATAAGTAAAAATTATAGTCAGCTTATTTGTAAAATTTATTGGAATAATGTTTTCAAAAAAAATGGTGGTGTTCTCATTGCCATTAAGAGGATTCATTGCTCTTCTCTTCAGCCGCTTATTGATTCCAATTCTTTGCTCGACCAAATCTGTGTTCGATTGGTTACTAGAACTGGTTCTCTTTATATCTGCGCATCATACATTCCACCAAATAGTGATGATTTAATATACCTGGCACATATCGATAATATTACGAACATAAGCTCTTCAATGGATCATAACTCTCATCTTTGTGTCATGGGTGATTTCAACCTTTCTAAAATTAACTGGACTTATATTGCCGGCGAATTAACCCCAACTTTTGTTAACCAGACATTTGAAATACATTTTATTGATAGCCTTTGTAGTATTGGATTGCATCAAATTAATAATATTTTCAATACTTTAAATAAATTGCTGGATCTTATTTACATATCTTCTAATATTAAACATGAGATATCTGAATGTTTCTATCCTATATCTAATTCTAGTATGCACCATAAAGCACTCTTAGTTAATATTGAATTTTACGAATTTTATGATAGTAATCAAGAAAGAAAAAGGTATAATTTTAATAATTGTAACTTTAATGATTTAAATTGTTTGTTTTCTAATATTAATTGGATTGATTTATTTTGTGGCAATAATGCAGAGATAAGTTTTAATCTTTTTAAGACTAAAGTCTTAACTATGTGCAATTCTTGTGTTCCGCGTTCAACTATAATCAGTCATAAACTTCCCTGGTACACTAAGGGTCTTAAAAAGCTTAAAAATCAGCGTAATAAGTTCTTAACACTGTTTAAGGCCACTAATGAGCCTATTTATAAAGTAAACTATTTGCATTATATGCGTGAGTTTAATTTCCTCAATAAATTTTTATATAAACAATATATCTTGCGATATGAAACTAATATCAAATCAAACCCAAAATCTTTTTGGAATTTTATACAGTCTAAAAGAGGTGGCTCGCAGATACCTACTTCAATGTATTATAATGAAAAGCTCTCGGTGAATATTTCTGATACAGTTAACATGTTTGCTGACTTTTTTAAGTCCAACTTCATTGTTGAAGATGATTTATCAGTTAATGCTTTGAACACTGTTGATGTCTTTACTGATATTGGGTCTTTATCAGTATCAGTTAACGAGGTTAGGGAATCCATTTTGGATATGAAAACTTCTTTTAAAGAAGATATTGATGGGCTTGCATCAATTATTTTTACAAAATGCTCACATACGTTAGCCGCTCCTCTGTGTGCTATTTTTAATAAGTCTCTTTCTGAAGGAACATTTTTAAAATGTTGGAAAATTGCGTCCATTACTCCTGTTTTTAAATCGGGTGCTAAAAATAATGTCGCGAATTACAGGCCAATCTCAAAACTATCCAATACTTCAAAACTCTTTGAAAGTATTATAAAAGTGAAGCTTAGCTTTTTGATAAAACGCTATATTTGCCTTGAACAACATGGTTTTATAGCTGGGCGCTCTACCCTTTCAAATTTAGCTCTTTTTTCTGAGTATGTTGTATCTTCTTTTGTGCAGGGATATCAAGTAGATGTGATATACACAGATTTCTCTAAAGCATTTGATAGAGTGTCTCATAGTTTACTACTTTGTAAACTATCGCTTATGGGAATTCATTCGACTTTTTTGAGCTGGATTAAGTCTTATCTTTCGGATAGAACCTCTTTTGTTTGCCTAAATAATAATAAGTCCTACGAATTTGTTGCTTCCTCGGGTGTCCCTCAAGGTAGTATCCTTGGACCTTTGCTCTTCATTCTTTTCATGAATGATATATCTAAACATATTTTAAACTCTCACTTTCTTCTTTATGCAGATGATCTTAAGTTATTTAAAAAAATATCATCTTCTTTAGACATTGTTAATTTGCAAGATGACGTTAACAGGCTTTTGGCTTGGAGTGTTTCTAATGGCCTTCCTTTAAACTTTTCTAAATGCTTTCATCTTACTCTATCCAAACTATCACTTAATACCTTGTGTAACTCTTATTTTCTTTCTGACTCAAAGATTCAAACTGTGTCTTCTTTTCGAGACCTCGGTGTTATTTTTGATTCTAAGTTTTCGTTTCTTGACCATGTCAACTACTTAATTCCTAAGGCCTACTCACTACTAGCGTTTATCCGAAGAAATTGCAAAGACTTTTCTGATCCACACACTCTAATAATGCTATTTAATGCGTTTGTGAGGTCTAGATTGGAGTACGCGTCTATTGTTTGGAGCCCTTTCTATATGTCTACCTCTTTTAGACTGGAAAAAATACAAAAAAACTTCACGAGGTTTGCCCTGCGGTCAATTAACTTTTGTGACCCTTTGCCACCTTATAACTCTCGTTTAATGCTCTTGGGTCTTAAATCGCTTGATTCCAGGCGGAAAATTGCATCACTGATGTTTATACATGATATTATCTCTGGATTAATTGACTGTCAATCTCTCTTGGAGCTTATACCTTTTCATATTCCATCAAGAAATCTAAGAAATTCCAAATTATTCTATGTAAAATATTGTAGAACTAACTATGCCTTAAATGAGCCAATTACAAGAGCTTTGTTACTATTCAATGAGCTGAGGGAATCTAATGACTTTGATCTCTTTGCTCCAAAACAAAAATTTAAGAATTTTGTAAATAGTATTTACTTAACCTAGTTTTAAAATTATTTTTTTACTATAAATTTTTAACTTTAATTTTTCTCTTAACTAATATAGTCTGTAAGAATTTTTGTATTCAAAGACTTCCAAAAATAAACTAAACTAAACTAAATAAACTAAAATAGTTTAAAATAGTTTCTATAACCAAAAGTATAAAAATAGTGATTTTTACATTTGTATTTGGGAAAATCATACATTTTTACTTTTTTCCTCTTTTGACAAAAGATATCTAGTTTTGTTCAGTCAACGCAGAACTTTTTTTTATATTATATATAAAACTATATTTTATAGTTAATGGTTGTGTTAATATGTCTTCTAAGTGTTTCGTGATATAACCATTGTCATTTTTTCAAGAACGTAAAAATATTTTTGACGTAGAATTACGTCTTACAGCACGTTTGTCATTTTAGGTGGTCTTTTCCACAAATTTTTTCAAGCACATCCTAACGTTTTTGGAGGACACTTTGGAATATACTCACAGCCTTTAATATTCATCTTAAAAAGATAAGATATATGTCAAAAATCGGTTATATCTATATCTATATAATAAGAAAAATCATGAATTGATGCTTCAGTTGCTGTTGTTCTTATGGTTGTTGCTTTTGTTCGTGCCGAAATCACGAACACAACATCGTGTTGTTTATTGGAATGAATTGTTTTAGAAATATTTCTCAGTAACGGCTCATAAAAATTTTTCTTAATTTGCAATTCCTTGTAAATTCGTCGTTTTGACAACTTACCAACCTTTTCATTATCCACTATTCGTTGACGCGTGAGGACACTGAGCCAACCGGCCCTACCTTATAATTCTGATATGCATAAAGTGATATTTTCTGCTGAGCTATTTTTTTTTTCGAAACGTCAAAAGGCGAACAGCTGTTCGACAGTAAATACTTTTTGTCTCTAATTTATTTTTTTTATGTTCTGTGTGCACACGTTTCAAACAAATAGTTTTAATTAAGAGCACTACTGCGTAGCAAATTTCCCGCTGAATGCAGCCAATCATTGAAACATGATTGTACCTGCTGAACGCAGCCATTTATTTCTGCTGTTTTTGACAGATGCGGGTACAATTTTTGAGAGAGAGGTGAAAAAAACGCTTTCACCTGGTTTTCTTACACCATGTCCACTGGCAACTTTTACTGAGACAGTGAATTTCGACAACCACAGCCAGCGCGAAATCGAAGTAAGAAAACAGTGTTGTATTTTCTCCCTAAAATATTCGAACTTTAAATATGCACTTTTCTTTCATGTCTTGTAGTGAAATATATGCAATTATTTTAATTGCCCTTATATGACACATAAAATATCATATGAATAAGTAGCATTTCATTTTGAAAAATATTGATAAGCACATTTTACAACATAATTAGTTCCCCATTTTTATCCCGTTTAAGTTTGGTGCTGTGTTGGCATATAAAGCATCACTGAATAAAAGCAAACGGAATAAAAAAGTGGTCGAACCTTTGGCTTTGACTACATTTTTCAAATGAAAATTTACTATCACGTGTGGCCGCAGCGAAATTTTTTGATTATTTCGGAATATTTTCGAAGTAAATACATATTCTTTATTAGCATGCCAGTACTATCATGTGTGGCTGCAGCGTTACACAGGCCACTGACAGTGAAAGTGCGAAAGAATACGTGTACTGTTCGAATAATTCGAAAAATTTCGAACTTTCATGCTAGTAGCAAGAGGTGCTACACATGCAAGTGAAAGTTGTACCAAATCGAAGAAAACCCGAGATAAAATACGAAATCGAGGAAACCCGAAATAAATCCACCAAAAGTAATAAAAAACAACACTGATATCCCATACTGGCTCTGAAATTTCGGTGCTAGTAGCCAAGGTTGGGAGCCAATGGAGAGAGCGAGTACCCATAATTTTCAAATCGAAGTTGACAGCTCATAGAAAATCTGCAAGTGCTCTCTTTTATCATAAGTTTTTCTTTTGTAGTCATTCGCAAAATTGGCTGGATTTGACAATTATGGGTACTGAGAAGAGAGTGCGATCAGCCCTGCGACAACCGTATAAATCAACCTTGCTAGTAGCGATGAAAGTGGCGTGAAAGTGTATCCGGTGTGAGTGTATTTGTAAGAAAGTGTGAATGTATTAGGGCTGTTCACAACCAGGTGCAAATGGTCTTGCATCATATACAGAGATAAATTTACTACGCTTGTGCATGGCAGAATTATAAGGTAAGGTCATCACGGAGAGGAATGGAGTAGAAAGCAGAATAAAGCTACATTGATGTCAAAATCAGCTGTTCATCGCGAATTTCTTTATACTCACGTTCGCAGTTGTTTTTAGGTTAAAACTGTTACAGTTTTTTTTTGCAATTTTAAGACTTCTTTCACATTTAATAGTTTTTATTACACTTTTTAAATAAAATAAATTAAATATAAATTAAATAAATTAAATTAAATAAAATAAAATATTAAACATAAAATATTTTCTTCATTTGCAATTTCTACGAAATTCGTCGTTTTGGCATTAATGTTGCTCCTCATTATCCACTCTTCGTTGACGCGTGAGAGCACTCAGCGCAGCGGGCCTACCTTATCATTGTATCATGCGCTTGTGTAAATATGCAACACTAAAAACCCATAGTTTATATTTACTATACATATGCAATACTGAACTCTAAGCTGACAGCTGATTGTCAAAAAAATAAAGTTGCTAAAAACAAAGATTGGAAAATAAGTAAATAAAAAAACGAGATAAACGGGAGAAACCCAATAAAAAATTCATTTAAGAGTCAGTGAGTAATCAGCTGTTAGTTTCATGCTTTTCAACAAGTATTGCAAAGTAAACCGAAAAAGCCCGCTCACGATTGATGGCAAATTTTTACAATTGCAGAAATTTGCAATGTCAAATACTCAAGATTGTGTAGGTCACAAGATTGTGTGACCTATTGAGTTTTTCGAACTACAGAGCCAGTATACTGGCCTGTGTAGCATGCCTGTAAGGGACCGTATAGACGAGCAACTAATCACAAAACAAATTGAAGAGCTGCTAAACATATTATATAACCATAGGTCGTAGTACTTTGAAAATAAATGCAAAAGATATTTTTACTATGAATCTAACGTTTAGTTGCTGATTTTGCATCTAAACAACCACATTACCAGTTGAAGAAATCACCAGTTGGTTGGAAAACTTAAAATAACACCTCAACTTATCTACACACAATTCATATTTTTACAACCAGCAAGCAGTTTATCAGCCAGCTTTGCAATTAGCTGCTCGTCTATAACGCCCTTAAGACAAAAATCATAAATGGACCATACCCTATGGTAAATAGAAACACGATATAATCAAGGACCGCAAATAACGATTATCGCTATCAATCAATAATTTTTTAGCAATTATTTTTGATCAATATTTTTTCGATCAGAAATATATGTTATATGAAATATATGTTTTTATCGTTATTTTTTTGATCAGAAATAAAATTTAGTTTTTGATCGTTATTTTTTCAACCAAATATAAAAATTATTTAAATTATGAAAATCATTTCGTGATCGTTATTTTTTTCGATCAGAAATAAAAGTTAATTTTAATCGATATATTTTAGATCAGAAATAAAAATTAAGCGCTGATCGATATTGTTTCGATTAGATCAAAAAAAATTAATTTTTATCGAAATTATATTGATAAAAAAGGACATGTTCATGAGGATGGCCGTTATTCAGAAGTCGGTGTTTTAAGTGAAATTTCTTTTAACTGCTACTTGTTTCTGCAGCTATTTCTACTACTATGTAATACTACTATTTTCTACTTCTATTTTCTAGGTATTTTCTACCATTTCTACCATTTCTAGGTATTTTTTTCAGCCAATTCTAATATTTCCTACTACTTTTTAATACTACTGTATTCTTTTTATGTTCTTTTATTTTGGCCTACTATTTTCCACCATTATTTTCTGTAACTATTTCTATTTCTATATCTAATACTATTTAGTACTACTATTTTTGACTACTGCTTCTAGCATTTGTTGAGTGACAGTCAGCGGCCATCTTTGTTGAATTTTTGAGTGCCACTCATGATCGGTAATGTGTACCCACTTTAATGTGTACATCGCTTTATTTGTGGTTGAATGACAGTCAGCGGCCATATTTGTTGAATTTTTGCCAAAAATAATGCCTCTGAATCTCGGAAAGAGAACGAAAAAGACACCCTCAATACATAAGGAACCTATGACTATTCTAAGTCAAAACCTATAAAATGCCACATTAATTTCTCAGGCAGTGATATTTCAGCCTTTGAAAGCACTTTGACCGAGCTTCTTATGATCAATTGTGTTGTGCGTATTGTGAAATGTTTGAACACAAATGATCGGAGTCAGCATAAAACTTGTAGGTCCAGTTCTCGAACGGCTTATGTTCTCAAGAAGCTTTTCATGGCAGTTTTACTCTCTTAAGAAAACAAAAATAGAAAAACTAATTCAATTGAAAATATTTTCTGTGTCAGGCGGGAATTGAATCAGGGTTCTCTGGAGTATGGGCCACGCACTCTACCCACTGCAACACTGCCGTCAGCGTAATATTTATATATTTTATTAAAAAAATTTCGTGTTCGTGACCTAAGTTCTGGATTGAATACAATTTCAAGTAGATATTTTTAATACTATTTCTTGTAGTATAACACCGAAAAAAAAATCATAAGGGGTATTCACAATTCAGTGAACTTGACAGTACAGGTGATGTACGTCAAAAATCTGCACATCTGCATTTCTACTATAGCCTTAAACTTGAGCACTTGAGGACTTGATCACTTGTGCAGTTGTGCACATTATAAAAGTTGCCAGCTTTGAATAAGTGATACAACATTTGAGAGTTTATATACCAATTAATTGATAAATATATTCAGTGACTAAGCGCAAAACGTAAATTTCGACTATACTTCAATAATCCCTCAGCTAAAAGTGTGGTGTGTTCACGAAAACCTAACTGAACAGCTGCACAAGTCCACAACTGCACTGCCAAGTGCACTAAATCGTGAGTACCCCTATAGTAAGAACATACAAGTTGGCATTTATGAAAGAAAAATGTACTGCGTGGCAAGACTAATGTGATATGACAAAAGTATTTGTGCAAGCTAAACATGGTTTTAAAAATTAAAACCTAGATAATTCCTACAAAAATAAATTGTTTAAATTATTAAGTTGAAGTTTGTAAAATTTAAAAAATTCTTGTCAAAATACACAATGGCTATGTGAAAAATTTAGTTTAAGCATCACTTAAACTTATATTAAATTATATAAATTGACTTGGATATAACGGATATATGTTAAATTGTACAAAATATCGACAATTTGCCATTCGAATAAAATTTAATAAATCAACAAATAAAATTTGATTATCTTGTCCACGAACTTGGAACGCACCGAATTGCCGAAGCCATTGAATAAATTAGCATAAGCTTATGGTTGATTTGCCATACGCTCGCAAATTCTCTAAATTTTTGTGCTAGCTTAAAAATTTTCCATTAAATTTTATACGAACAGATAAAGAAAAACTTCATTAGCTTGTCAAAAAAATTTAAACTTGATTTGTATTACATTTTTTTCGCGGTTTTTATAACGTTTAATACAACGTTAACAGAGCTAAAGAGAAACTGATGTCATAACATAAGAGAGAATGCACGCATATAAAACAAAACAAATATGCAGACAATATCTCAGATAGTCGAAGGCAATTGAATAAACAGCGTATCTGTTACTTTATACTCCAGAATAAAGCAAGACGTTAAAATAAAATTATCAAAACTAAAACAATAAAATCTTAATATTTTTGCATATAAAATTCAATATACTAAGATATTTTTATTAAAATGTCCATATTTGGTGCAGAATTCGAACAAATCTGGCCAAAAGCCGGCCAAGCTGTTAAACTAACGACTTTTGGTAAGAATCTACTCAAGAAATGTCAAAATATTGAAAAACCAGATGGCAGCAAAATTGATATACAAGAATTTATGAAGACATCTTCAAAATTTCCAATCGAGGTTTGAACATTAAACAAAATAATTTCGAAATCTTTCTTATTTCCACTGTTTAACCAGTTTGGCACGAATACATGCCGCGTTATGAGTCAGCCTAAAGAACGCCATTCAATAATAAAAGAACAAATTGCATCGGCTTATCCAGTCATACATGAGCGTGTTTTGGGACTTTATTTAGATTTTTTGGAGCACAAATGCAAATATGGTATGTAGAAATAAATGACAATTAGCAATAATAGTAGTAGATAAACGCAAGCATTGCAAAATCTTTTCTACAATACGAACAGGTTGATTTCCATATTTTAACTGCAACGAATTTCACAACATTGCTATAACAGCTGATTCTTTTTGCTCTTTGTGGGTCGGCTTATTTGTATTTAAGAAGGGGCAACACTGTAATGTGCAGTGTTGCTTGAAATGTTAGGCCACTGAATAAGCTGTCAAGCAATTGGCAGTGGAATAGTAGTCGAATTTTTTATCTTGTTATTTCTTCATGTTATGAGAAAATCATGGCATTTCCTGTGTTGAGTAAGGAGTTTGTTAAAATTTAGGAAGCTGGACATAAATAAAAAGCTCTTAGGATATATATAACTAATTGAAAAAGAGGTTTATGAAAACGAAAAAGTTTTCTATGTCGCAGTTTACTCATTATGGAAATAAAAAATATCTTATTATGGAAATAAAAAATATCTAAAAAAAATATCTTATTGTACATCTGCACAGCAAGGCCTTTCTATTACTACACCATTTATGTTTTGTCACGATAATCGGCGGCAATACATAACCGACTTTTAATGCCTTAATTTACACATGAGTGGTATTCACAATGTAATGTTTTTCCCCTTGTATTGTGTATTTTTGGTAAATTTGATAATTGTAGTAAATTTTGTAATGAAAATCGCATTTACGACATAGATAATACTTCTGTGGCAATAAACAATAACAGCTCAAGTCTAATTTGTACGTTTCGAGAAATCGTGCTACAACGTTTTCAATCACTATATAAGTTCTATGAAATCTTCATTCATTTTTTTGTCATATTTTCGGCTAGGAATACGCTAGAAGCTACAGATTTTGTGTGTATATGGAGATATACTCGTAGAACACAGCTGCATCTTTAACTCAATTCTGTCATAAGTCGACTTAAGCGGTTATTACTTATTGCCACAGAATTATATAGATACCAAAATTAGTAACTAGATATTACCGGATTGCTTTAATATCTAATTCAACAATATGGTTTGAAGGTTATTCCAAAAAAATTTCGTTTTTTGGATATAATGTATTTTTATGAAACATTTCTATTTAAAGTTATTGGGAGTGCATATGCATTAAAAACCGCGTATTTTTTGCTAAAATGGGGTTTTCTGTAAAAAATTGGAACAATGTATTTTCTCCATCTCTCTGGTAATTTAAAACTCTCCACTAATCGATTAATTTTTTGGCATCTTCATAAGAACGGAAGTGCTGCTCAGCCAGATCATGCGTCATCGATCGAAATAGGTAGTAGATAGATTGTGATAGAACTTCTCATTTCAGCGTATCCATGTATGTTTTGACTAACCTTACAAGATGTGATCAAGCATTGTCATGCTGAAGAATCACTTTGTCATGTCTTTGTTGGAATTGCGGCCGTTTTTTCTTCAATGCTCAGCTCAAACGCAGCAATTGTAGCGGGTAGCGATCTCCTGAGAATATTTCGTTAGGTTGGAGCAGCTCATAATAAATAACACCTTGCTGATTCCCACCAAATATAGAGCATAAGCTTGGAACCATGGATATTCGGCTTTGCCGTCAATGTTGTGGCATGGCCGGGGTAGCCATGTGATTTTTTACACTTTGGATTATCGGGATGGATCCACTTTTCATGCCAGAGACAATACGAAACCTGAAACCATGCAAGAAACCTTTCCGATTTTGATGTTGGAGTAGCTGTTTACATGCGAAAAATCGTCTTTCGACGTCTCACGGCTTCCCATCATACGGCATCCAATTTCCTTGCTTTTGGATCATTCCCAATATTTTCAGACAAATGGCCAGACCTACGAATGGTTGCTTAATTAATTCCTAACGAATTCGCAAGTTCTTGTTGTGTCTGGCACGGGTCTCATCGAGTAATGCCTCCAAATCCTCATCTTCCAACTTTTTCGGCTGGCCTGCAGCGGGATTCCCAAACAGTTAACGATAATCGTAGTTGTCGTTATCGGTCATTATGCATGCACAGTTTCATAGTAAATGATAGTTTTCGCTAGTTAACTACAGCGACAATCGTCGTTAAGGCGTTTGCGAATTCCGCAACTGGACGTTCTTTGTCATCACTTCTGAAACGCGCAAACCACTCCTAGAACATTCTAATCGACGTTATATATTCAAGGTATACTTCGAGGAGTAGTCGATTCTGATGCATTTTTGTTTAAATTAAACCAATAAAGTAAAACCTTCCGCAAATGCTGTTTTGTTGGCACGTAATTCGGCATTTCCAACGAGGTAAAAAATTTGTGTGAAGGACCAAGTAAATAAAATTTTACTGTCATATTAAATGTATTTTTTGACACTTTAATGTGCAATAGCTGTCACTGTCAAAAAATATTACGGGTATAATAAACATGAAGTTGGTTACGAATTCACAGTTTTTAATGCATATTCCTAATGTTAAAAAGTCCCCTAGTAACACAAGCAGTATTTATAGCCACTTTTACAAACCTTGTAAAGACAAGTACAAAGGCATGGAATTATATTTATAAGTTCTTTATAGGGACTCATAAGACCAATTTGGCGTATGGGATTTAAAGATCTGTTCTCCTCCGTGGTGTCTTTTATGAGACTCGGTAAGATAACTTTTAGAGGTTTTTCAAAGGCATCTTTAAAAATACTTGAAAAAATGTTATGTAAATGCTTTTCTACATTTGTTCTAATTATTTTCTTTCATTCACTTTTTTATAAGAATTTATTTTAATTTAATTTTATTTAATATTTTAAAATTTTCTTTCTACTTATGTGTTATATACCAGATTCCAGCCCATGTCCGAAACGCTACATAGTCGTACACTCTACCCACTAGGCTATCTATCATGTAATTTTTATTTTAATACTTTCTGTCTTAATTTTCAGATTCTTAATATTCAGGTATCTTATGATTCAGAGTTACTTTTTCAGAGTTTTTTTTATAATCATTTTATAGCGCACAGTATAAAGGCACTAACGAGACATGCCAGCATGTCTTTTTAATTATTACAATATGAGCTCTAAAAATGCATTAAAATAAAAGAGATTCTTTTCGTCTCTCTTTATAATGGTCTTGTATCTACCCTAGCTAGACGTTTTAAATCAAAATTTCGCTATAAAGACATAGTATCTTTTTAATTACGTACCAGATATATTTTAAATACATCGCTGCTCTGTAAGCTAGATGTTGTTCTTATAACATCCAGTTGTTTTTTTTTTTAATTTAAAGTTGTGAAGGTCTTATTATGTTGATGACGGCAGTGTATATGAGGGTTGGTGTGGTTTTTATTTGTATTTGTAAATTTGAAACTCTAAATCATCTAATATCAAATTCAACTCTAAATCATCTCTAAACTCTCTCTGAAAGGCTAAATCAACCCAGGTGGTGATGCTGATATAAAATATATATACTTTTCTTTACCTGCCACGCCTCCTTACAAACGGATTGACAAAGTTAATATACTGCAGATCAAAAAAACTAGATTCTGTTGTATTAAAATTCGATTTTCCATTCAGGAATTTTTTTTTATTAAATTCTGGTTATTGAATCTGTAAGCAGTTAATGGATTGAATTCAAAATTCAAAATTTTTTAAAATTCAAAATACATAACTCTGCTAACAAAAGTTTGGGATCTCATCATGTACCTTTCAAAACGTTAATCGTTTAAACGATGCTATACGACGATCGTCAAGTGTTTACTTCATATAAACGCAATACTGTCGTCTCATCTATCGTTCAGTTTGCTACAGTTTAAAAATCACTAGAACACGTATGTTTAGTACCAAAAATTACATTTGCTTAAATTGTTTATTGTTTTTTATGCTTCGACCATGGTATAATGATTAACCCCCTAGCCACACGTGCCAGTCCGAAGACAGTAACAGTTCGAAAAACTCAATACACTCTCACTTTTCACTAATATACTCACACCTTGACATCACTGGCAGTCCACTGGCAACAACTTTTACTGAGACAGTGAATTTCGACAACCACAGCCAGTGCGAAATCGAAGTAAGAAAACAGTGTTGTATTTTCTCCCTAAAATATTCGAACTTTAAATATGCACTTTTCTTTCATGTCTTGTAGTGAAATATATGCAATTATTTTAATTGCCCTTATATGACACATAAAATATCATATGAATAAGTTGCATTTTATTTTGAAAAATATTGATAAACACATTTTACAACATAATTAGTTCGCCATTTTTATCCCGTTTAAGTTTGGTGCTGTGTTGGCATATAAAGCATCACTGAATAAAAGCAAACGGAATAAAAAAACGGTCGAACCTTTGGCTTTGACGACATTTTTCAAATGAAAATTTACTATCACGTGTGGCCGCAGCGAAATTTGTTGATTATTTCGGAATATTTTCGAAGTAAATACATATTCTTTATTAGCATGCCAGTACTATCACGTGTGGCTGCAGCGTTACAAGGTAGGAGTGACAGTTCTATTGACGATCAGGAGTTGTCAAAAACGCATTGAAAAAGAGAAAACGAAGAAGCAGCAAATCTGATGACAAGTTAAACTTTGTATTGATTTTGACAACTCCCGATCCCCAAGAGAAAATAGATAGTTGTCAAGGCTACCTGGTAATCATTGTATCATGGCTTGGTCGTGATATTTGTAGCATAAATTAAAGTATTGTTAAATATTTAATCAAATATTTCCGTAATAATGTGTTCAAAATTAATTGTAAATACATACATACCTTGTTAATGGAAAACATCAAGAATTCGATTTATCTCTAAGGATCCTGCGTTGTCGCAGCAACTCAATTTGTTCGTCTTCCTCATGGTCAAATAAGAATATAATTAAATTCCGGCTCTGAAACATTTAAATTTTATAAATTTAATAAATTAATATCAAATAAAAACACAAACTATACGAAATTGTCTATAGTGTCAATTCCATCTTCAAAACGATAGCATTTGACAGTGGTCAGACATACATAAAGCAAGCAAAACGATATCGTTATACTAATAGTAAAATTTTTAGGTTACGTTATAATAACATAAAGTATCGTCAAAGCGATATCGTCAAGCGATTCTCGTCCTACGTTATGAGAGCCCTGGTTTTAAAAATGCTAATTTTCAAAATTCTGAATTTTTATAATACAGCCGCCTGCTGTGAAAATAAACACTATATTTCCCTGAAAACTCAGTTTTTACTTAACACAATAGTTCAACAATTATTCATGAGAATATATATAACTAAACAAGTATTTCTGATTTTGCTTTTCTTAACGTGCAGGCAACAAACTTGAACTCGAAATCTACGCTCAACTAACTTTGATTGAGTTCATTCAACGTCTGCTTAAAAACCGTTGCGTAAGTTTTATTGGTAAAAATGATAAATATTTGCTTATAACAAATGAAAATGGCATCAGCGGTTTTATGGAAATCGGTACTGATGCCGAGAAGTCACCGTTATTGCTAAAAAATGTGCTGAGCTATGATGAAATTAAGGTAAGCACACATTTCACACGTTTTACATGCTCAGATTTTTTTTTTTTTTTAATTTTCCATTTTATGCCAGCTCTCTGCTTTGCTCTCGGTCTCTTCACATTCGGAGTTGATCAATGATGGTAATCGTCAAAATGTTGGCGTAGTCGAACATAATAAATCGAAAATTGAGCAAAATGGTGTGGTTATCGGTTTAATTGGAGCACGTCTTACACGTCGCGATGTAATGGAATTTCAAGATATAATAATCTCTAAAACACAAAATACCAGCGCAAATGGTTATGGTGACCATGCTGATAGCGATGCGAAAAGCAGAGCCAGCAACTATCGCCGCATTTGGAAACAATTCTATGAAGAGAATGACTTTCTCTTCGACAAAGTTGTCAAGGACCAAAAGCGCTTTGGTGATTCAAGAAATAAAAACGACATCTTTGATCATTTAATAATGAAAAAACGTTATACAATATCCTTTGACACATTGCTGCTGGATAGCGAGGCTAGAGCAGCTGCTGCTGGCAAGCAAGCTTTCATACATGTTGTTGGTATTGGTCTGGGCGTCTGGCGTATCAGCAATAATCAGGAGAAAATCTTTTTGGAGACATTTGCGCAACGCATAAATACTTTACTGCCACGCTTGAAACATATTTCTGTGATTCACTTTTCTTGGTTTTCGCTGAGCGAGTGGCGAGATTTGAAAAATGGGGGCATTTTCAAGGATTCCACTCATCCAGATGGTGGCATTAGAACTTTTTTGTCGAAACGCAATCCAGCTGATAAGCTGGTAAGTAAACTACTGGGTTAATTAGAGCTCATTTAATATTCTGTGCATGTTTAGAAAACTCCTGAACAAAGTGATATGTTGCTAATTGTGTCCTATGCTTGGGATGGTAACGCACTGCCGGGCAATGAATTCTGGATGGTAGGCTTAAGCTTAGTATAATAAGTTTCGCAATTTTAACAATTTATTTTGACACTTTTTGCAGAAAATGCTTAAATCCACCGGTGATTCGTCAACAGCATGTAGCACACTCATTGCCGAATTACATAATCCACACATAAATAGCCTCATGGTTAACGGTGCAAATTTGCATATAGCTACAGAGCAATATGGAGTCATTCACATAGGTGACTATGCCAAGAAAATCTTACAGGACTGAGATGTTAAAGTGTTTAAAGGTTTTGTGTGAATTTTTAAATTTTATATGCATTAAATTTAAGAAAAAACTATTTATTATACATTCAATTTGCATTTATAATACTTAAACATGTTAATAAAGAATAATTAATATTTAGAAGCAGCTGACTAGAACTCATTTCTGATTTATAATCGTAATTTTTCCACACAAATAAGATTAGAAAATCTTATACAAAAGTGGGTCATTAAGCCTAGATTTACAAACCTGAGTAGATGTCTACCCCAGGCAAACTTAGAACTACGTTTCTTAGTCAGTGACATTATCGACTGACGACCTATACCATAATTAAGTTCAAGGTTCTAACAATAGGGTGAGGTCACGAAACCTTTCCGTTTCTTGTTTACTGTAACGGAGTGAAGACGTGAAGCTGATTGACAGTTTTTATTTTTTTTTTTGTTTCAAAGCCTCTTTAAAAGCCCGTTTGAAGTCTGAAAATCGGTTGCTTAAGCCTGTATGATACTTAATTAAATTGATCATTGAAAATTATAACTAGAGCAGTTCAAATAACACGAATGCATGGATTCAATTGGTGTGAGTGAGTACGCATATGGTACGAATTGGAGAAAAATTTGTAGGACAGACTGTATTTTCTTTGCATTTTTTTTGCCGTTTCATTCAATTCGTTCTTCGTTAAGTTTCCATCAAATATTTACTGTGCTGTTAATAATTAATTTGACATTTTTAGAGTAAACATAACTATTTAATATAAATGTATGCTGAATTGGAAGTGATGTGTGTAGCTAATATTAATTTATTTAATGCAGCTTCTCTTAAAAACACCAGATATAAAAAAATAACAACGTTAATCCTATTCTTACAAAATATGTCTGTCCTGCCCATGCGCCACTTGTTTTCAGATTTTAAAATTGGACAATAAAATTTAAGTATCATACGGGCATTAGAAGAAAATTATAAATTTTTGTTTGTTTAATTTAAAGATTTAAATTTTTAGATTTAAAGCTATTTTTTATCGATTTTTCACCAACTAAATTTTGATAAAATTGAATTTTCTCTTTGACACGAAAAAAATTATTTGATGTACTTAAGAATCAGATTACTGCTTTCAGAACCATTTTACGAACAAGAAACCTTTTGGGTAATATTTACTTCGGTTTGTAGTTTACAGGTAAAAAAATTGGGTTGGTAGTTCTAGGATTAAAGTTCCAGGAAATGATAAGAGTTGTATAAAATTTCATTGATGAATAATTATTCACAAAATATTATCAACTAAATCAAAATTAAGATAAGTAGAAACTTAAACACCAAAATAAAGATAGTTTTGTTCACGGAAACAAACAAAAATATGTTACAAATTTCGTTACTTAAAGCAAGTCAAAAATTAAGAACTAAATTTTCTGTACCGAACGCGAAAATTTAGCCCTTTTGTGAATAAGATTTCGTTTGAAATTAAAAAAGCAAATTTTCGTATATTTAACAATGTTCACGGAATTTTTGAAAAATTTGAACACAAGCATTATTCGTGAATTTTTCATATTACAAGCAAAAAGTCTTTAAACACATAGATAGCTCTGTCTAAAAAATGTAAATCCTCTTTTTTAATTCCGGGGAAATTTAATTCATAATAGGGCTGAATAATTTTTTAAGGATATTAAAATTCAATTTTGGACTGAAATTTCTCGCATGTTTGATAATGACAGAAAGTTTCACAATTTCCACTTACTACTAGGCAAAAAAAATCTAAAAAGTTTCAGTTCTTAGTAATAGAAATTGCTTTGAAAGCAATAAAAGGAAAAAATTCTAAATAAAAACGAAAATTCCAAAGGTGTAAGATATATAATTCTCTTGATGCATATATGGCTAAGCTCACACATCACTCAAATGACTGAATATCGCTTATATTTTGTTGCCGTTTTCCCAGATAAAATTAATTGTTTGAGAGCTCGAAAATTACCTTTAAACACTTATTCTATGTTCACATTGAGCTCTAAATGCTCAGTCCTGGTTTCCACTTGTCAAGTTTTTGACCTTCCCTCTTAAACTTGACGATTCAGCTTACACACATTAAGACTTAACGATCAAGTTTTGAGAAAGCAACAAGAACCGAAAGAACGAACATTTTTTAAAGGTAGGTTCATCATTATTTTAATGGAAAAAATTGTTCATCAAAACGTGGTTTTTACTTTTGAAGTAATAATTTAATTTACCTTATTTTTATTCAATGCTAATTGAGTTAGGTTGTATACTTCCTTCAAAATTTTTTGGGCACTTGGTTTTGATCTCTTCGGCGGTGGCGTTTTCTGCGGTGGTGGTGTCAGCGACATCGGAAGCGTTTCTGCCATGTTTTCAGCCTGATCTAAAATCTGCTAAATAATAAATTTATAATGAATTCCTCAAAGATTTACTATTTAAATCTTACCACATTTGATGTACTCAACCTTATTTGCGAATAATTTCTGAGAAACTGCAGGTGGTCAAAGCTTCGGAATATAAATATCCTCAATTTCAGCGCCACTTTTTTTATGTTTCTATTTGCCGCAATTCATGCAAATATTGTGTTGGTATTGTGTTCCTTTTCATTTCTTTTAAATATCCGTGATTGTCAATTTCGGGCAAAGTTCTTGCATTTCAATCAGGATTTTGTTTCAAGTTGCTGTTTTTTTTTTGTTCTCTTGAGGTGCTCAGCAGACCTGGTGTTGCTGGAACTTAAATATGAATGCCTCAACCATACCTCGCGTTCATTTTACGGCCATGTTCTTCTATTTGATAATAAACAATTTATTATGCGACTAAATTTAAAAAATTCAATAAAAATAACTTACAATTTTTTCCCTAATAAATAAATGCAGTCAAATAAATTCTATTTCTTTCAAGACGATCCGTGCAGTATAAAGAACAAAAGGAAATTAAATAGAAGTGTTAACGTCAAAAACTTGAAGGTACATTCAAGTCTGTTCCTTCCCCTTTCCTTATGTTCAGATATCCCATAAACTCGACTTGCTTTCAAGAAAACTTGACGTGTGGAATGCGTACTTAGCGCTCAATATTAATGTAATGTTAAGTGAATACGTCAAAATTTTGAATTTGTCTTAGAGCGCGGTGATTCATTCAGTCAAAATTTTGCAAAATTTACTTTCCATAGTATAACACTTTCATTGACTGATCAGTATATTAAGTAGACTAGTGTCTACTTAAGTAATCAGTATATTAGTAGACTTAAAAGCCTATTCTCTGAGACGAATCCACCACAATTCACAAGCGTCCACCATGTTTTTTTAAAACCATGAATACGTTAGGGAAAACGCTAAAACTCTATATTCTTTAATGATTCTTTTTGACGTGTGAGTTGGGCCCTTACTTCAATGATTAAGGTTCCTGCTACACTCTTCTAGGTGTACTTAACTTGAACACATTTAAATACAACAGCTTGAATACCACTGTTTTTAAACTGAGCACAGCGTGACACCTCTATTTTTTTTTCCTTATTTATTTAAATTCATTGTGAAATAAATATAGGGTATTCTCATCCGGAAAGTCAGAAAAAAATTGGCTGCCTTATTTTGACATTTTCATAGAATCAAACATCGAACCATGTATGAGACTTGTCAAAATAAGGCATGTCAAAAAATATATTGAAAAATGTCATGGGATGAGAACACCTTATAATTATTCCATCATGTTTAAATTAAGCTTCCCTACAAAACTCAAAATAAAATGATGAAACTTTTTGAGCAATGCAACCCATTGATTCGTTTGACGTGTGAGTTGGTTCTCGTGTTTAAAGTGTTTAAAGACCACTCATGGTAGAATAAATAAAGGTAGTTGAACGGCTGAGAGCCGACTATCATAATTGTCAAAAAAAAAGTGCGAAGACCCAGTTTGCCAAGTGACCGAAAATTATTTGCATTGATTTTGACAACTATGGTAACTGAGAAAGAGAGTACAATCAGCAGCGATGCTACTTTCTTTTCATTGTACCATGACACCACTGTGTTTAAACTAAACACAGCGCTGTCACCTACATTTCTTTTTTTTTATTAAAACTAAGCACTCTAACCACACTCAAAATAAAATTATTAAACTATTTTTAGGCAATGCACGCGAGTTAAATGTCTATTCTAATTTGACACTGACTAGTTTTGTACAACGACTTTTGGAAAAACGCTGCGTTAGTTTCTTTGGCGAGTTTGATGAATATTTGCTAATGTCAGGAGAGATAGGTCAAGGTGGTTTTCAAAAAATCGGCAGCTCTGTGGAAAAATCACCATTAACGCTAGAAAATGTGCTCAGTTACGACGAAATTAAGGTAATATTGTTAACACTATAATATAATTGTAAAGTTTGAACTATATTTAACTCTATAAAATCAAACTTCAGAAAGAAATTTATAACTTAAGTACAAAAAATTTAAACCATTCTATAATATAAGTCATCATTTATTAGTTTTTTCTCCATATTTAACTCTATAGAAAACTTATATTTAAAAATAAACCAATAATTTTTGTATTTTTTTTCTGGTTCTTTATCCATCCTAAGCTCTCCGCATTTTTATCAGTTTCCTCGCATTCAGACTTTATCAATGACGGCAACCGTCATAATGCTGGCCAAATTCAAACGAATAAAAGTCAAATTGTTACAGAAGGCGTGGTAGTCGGTATTATTGGTGGGCGTTTTGAACGTCCAGATGTTATGGAATCGCAAGATATTCTTATAACAAAAACACAAAATACAACAGTGAATGGTTATGGTGTTAAAACAAAGGAAGCTTCACAATCACATAATCGAGAAAAAGATTATCGACGCATTTGGAAGCAGTTCTATGAGGAACAAGATTTTCTCTACGATGAGCTGGCCAATGTAGAATGCACACGTTTTAGTAAATCGGAAGCTCGTTTTGATATTTTCGATAATCTAGTTATGAAAAAACGTTACGCCATCTCATTTGATACGCTTTTACTGGAGAGTGAGACAAAAGCAGCGAAGGCTGGTAAACTGTGCTACATACATGTTGTTGGCATAGGTCTGGGTGTATGGAAGGCAGTTAAGCATCAGACTGCAATTTTTTTGGAAACATTTACAGAACGCTTAAAGTTTCTATTGCCACAACTGAATCATGTGGGATGTGTGCATTTTTCCTGGTTTCATGTCAGCGAATGTGGGGAACTGAAGAATGACGGCTTTTTTGCCGCCCAAAAACATCCCAATGGAGGCATACGCACCTATTTAAGCAATCGCAATCCAGCGGAAAAGCTTGTAAATACTCATATTTAAAAACGTTTATTAGCAAAACGATAATGATTTTTTTTAAAGCCTGTGGCACATTCAAATATGTTGCTAGTGGTGTCCTACGCCTGGGATGGCAATGCTCTACCAGGCAATGAATTTTGGATGGTATTTATGAGAATTTAATTATTTCAATATTTATTTAAATAAATTTATTTTAGAAAATGTTAACTTCCACTGGCGATTCTTCCACTGCCTGTAGCACACTTATCGCTGAGCTGCATAATCCTCATATTAACGTTGATATGGTAAATGGCAACAACTTACATGTGGCTACACTGCATGACGGCGTCAAGCATATTTCGGATTATAGTAACGAACTTACGATAGAGAATGCTTGAAAAAAATATGTTGTATTCAAAAGCTTACAACATTCAAACCTAATTTTGATTACGATTTGCAGTGCAATAAATCAATTTAACAGCTAGATGGCGTTGTGATTTTGTATGCAAATCGGATTTGCACGTTGCAAAAAAACGTACCTAACATATGATTGCGCAGCATTCTCACTATGCGTTGAAACCACCTGAACGAACGAAACAAACCTTGTTCGGTCGATCGGCTTAAACAGCGTTCGCTATAAATTTATCGCGAACGATGTTCGTTCCAGATATAAAATGATAGAAAACTTCATATTTTTCGAGATTATTTCAGATTTCACCTTTTTCAATTCTCTTCTTTATGCAAAACTCAGGAATTGTGTGTATGAGTTTGGATATCCCATGTTTGAGGGGAGTTTCTGTGCTTTATTAACCTTTTAATGGTGAGTTTGGATGTCCCATGTTTGAAAGGAGTTTCTGAGTTTTTGTGCTTGTATTAAACATTTTGTGTTAGTATTTGACACAATCAGGATATAAGGTCCCTATCCCTTTCCCACAGTCCAAAATCGAAGTTTTTATCTCTTTATCTCTGGTTCGCTCGATGTATACAGTAATTAAGGGTGAACGAACAAAAATTTATTTCGCTCGGACTGTATTCGATATTTTTAGGCAAATCCGGCAATGCGCTGTTTTTAAAAACAGAAAAGTAACAAAACCAAAAGAAAAAATCATGAAAAGTCCCAAAAAACGTAGTATCTTTAATTCCGAAATAATACAATGCAATAGTGCTCAAATTTTTGCATATGTTTTGGTTTTTTAATAAGTTCAAAAATTAAAATAAAATCGCGATTTTGTGCTACGCAATACTTGCCAGATGAATTTGCTGTTGAGAAACGGAGCAGAAGTCTTAAAGGGGTTACACATTAGCGAACCTGTTGGCTCTGTTATCAAAATATTTTGATTTACTTCGTTGAACAAGGATTGCTGTCGAACTTGTTTTATTGTTCGAACGTAAACTTCATACTTTATGAAATTCTGTAGAGACAACATGACCAGCATAAAACCTTATGGTTAAGTTGCTGCGCTACTAATGTCTATAACAAAATTATAGCGAAAACAACAAAAATTAATCGCTTGTTCGACGCACAGGTTGGTTTAATTTGAACGCTAACTTTTCTCAAAAGGTTAGCTCCGCCATTTTGTTCGAACAGGTTTGCTAAGCCCTTTGTGTGTAAGCCCTTTTAGTCAACCCTGCATTTATTGATGTTTGGCCGAATACACATTTTCTATTTAGACCGTCTAAACATACAAGATGGCGGATAATATTCGTTCGAAATTGATGTTCGTGCAGTGTAAACAGTACCCTGAATGACGTTTCGAAGAACGGAAGGATTGGACAATGAAGATGAGATGCAAGTAAGCTTGTACCAATCAGATGTGGTAAGGCATATTTCTGGCATCGTCCCCAAGAAAAACTTATAGCCTAGACACATTGACTGCGGCTGCGACCGTGCGGTATCTGTCAAAATTTTTTACATGTATTTCTTATGGAGAGAAACTGGTGTAATGGCACCCTTGCCGCTGCGGCTTTGTCGTCGATATAGAATCATTCCTAATTTGACAGGTTCTCGTTGCAGGCGCAATCAATGTGTTTAGATTATTAAGCGTCGACAGGTAAAGCAAACTGTCATACACGGCGGCGGTAGGTTTGATGGTTTGGGCTTGCTTCACGTCGTGGCTTGTTGGTCAATTGGAATAAGCTTAGTAATGAATAAGGATTTATATCTCCATATTCAAAAACCCACATCTGCCTGATTTCGTGGATAAATGTGCCTGTCCAGCAGAGGAAATAATTTTCCAGCAAGACGGAGAGCATACTGCCAAAATTTGGTCAGAAAAACGTCTTTTTCCCGCCTAAAAAGACGTCGCTCGTTTCTCCTCTTCTCTATGTATCGCTGCTTAGCAGCTCCTTGAAGTTTTTTGGCCGACCAAAAACGATAACTCAACTAATTATCGACTTGTCGATTTCTTAAAATTTTTTCTTGCTAAAGGGTCTGTTCACAAAACATCTATATCTTTGCCATTATCCAAAGATTGATATGTCATTTGAATAGTATATAAATTTCCTTTTCAACGCCACACAAATAGCATTGCAAAAATATTTTGAATTTTATAAGAAAATTTAAATCATATTTGAATTTTTCTGTTAACCTCAACCTTTCATTTGATATATAAAAAGATACTTATGTTTCCTAAAATTCACAAAACATTATATAAAACTGCTTAAGACCAATTATTTGATTAAATAAAATGGAAAACACGTAACTAATGAAGATGAATTACTTTTAGAATTTTTTTTTTCTTACTGTGAATTTGGAGATAGAAAAGACAATGGTAATAAAATTTTAGACCACTATCAAATAGTTTAGAAGTTATAGGCGACATAAGTCAAGAAAATTTGCCTAAAACTTGTGATTTTTTTTTTGCCATGAAAAATTGTTCATGCTTTGATTGTTTCGTTAAAGGGTGAACCGTCAAGTGTGCATAATATGTAAAATGTTATATCTTCACAAGTTAACTCATAACTGACTACTGGGTATTTAATTGGGTATTTTCCAGATAGCCTAAGCTGCCTTGGCTATGGAAGTACAAAAAACCGACGGCGATTTTTCAACATTCCTGGAAATTTCACCTGTAACCTTGCCCATGTCATACCTTAGGTTGCGAACATAGTGAACGGCTGTTGCTGAGCCGAGCCGAAATACACATAGGAGCAAAAGAGATGCATGACTTGGTTTCCTTATTGCTCCAATGAGTTTTTCGGCTCGGCTCAGCAACAAGCGTTCACTATGTTAGCAACCTTAGGTGTGTGCGCAGGTTAAATTTTTATTTTTTCTATGAACTTCTATGGTCCCCCGGGCACATATTATAGAATTGCATCAGAATCGTACAAGCCTCTCTTTGGGCAGGCCTTAATGGGTCTAATAGGTACCAGTATAACCTTTCTTTTGATTGGTTATAACCATGGTGGAATAATTATAAGGTGTTCTCATCCCATGATAACATCCCTAATAACGGTAATTTTTGAGAAAATAATGGTTTTATGTAAGCGAATATTTTACATTAAAATACAAATAGCCATAAAACATTAAATACTCAACAGATTCATTTTAAGTTTATATATTATCTTTTAAATAACTTTTAAATAAAATATTGGTTATATACTAATAACTATATAGCATGATTTCTTAGATCTTATAAAAAATAATTTCTTAAAAAACCGATAGCTTAAATAAATCGATATTTTCTTTTAAATTTAATAGAGTAGCAGTATCGAGAAATAAAATTTGGTTATCGATATCATATATTGCCATTTCATTCTAGGAAACGCCCTGTTGATACGTTGGCTTTACTGTTAAATTGTCTGGCCGCGCTCCTCTGTTGTTTTTCACACACCAGTTGTTGACTTTTAACAAGTGTCAAAAATACAAACAATCTTCAGGTTTCACCAACTCCAATCATTCGAAAAAAAAACTAGTAATTATAACAGCATTTATCAGGAATCTTAAGACAATAATGAATTTCACACGCATACTTGGAAAAAACGATAAAATCTACAAGAAATTCGGTGATTACTGCATAGCAGAGGAGGAAAATGAGTGCTACATCGTGTGCTGCTGCTGCCAGGAGGAGCATCAAAGTGAGGAGTTGTTCTGGCACCACATACGCGAAGTGCACAACTGTGCACTGCCTGATTCGGTGCTGCAAATGCTGCCGCAACTGCCGCCGCAGGAAGAGCACGAAACGAGGGATGTTAGACCTGTAGCCAAGCGTGCCAAATTGGATTTGATGCCGACTTCACCCATGTATGTGGAATCAGAGTTTTATGAACAACACCACGGCGATCAGGATGTACTAAATGATTTTGATTCGCTGATAGTGAAAGACGAGGAAACGAGCAGCATAGCAACAGAAGCAACACAGGGCAGAAAAAGTGTCAAATGTAAGTTAAAGCTACTTATCCAATTGAAGATGGAATACATAATTGAGTTGGTCCTTTTATTTTCGCTAGTGCAAAAGCTTGAAAACGAAATAAAAGCGCACTCTTTTGATCATAAAAACATTGATATTACACGCATTGCCTCGAAATCTTTGCTTAACGGGAAGGTGCTCAAAAAGCTATTTGTACAGATGCAGCGCGCAAACATCGAATTCAAATATAAGCTCAATCGTCTGTCGCAGGAAGTAAGCACGCTAGAACGCGAAGTGCGTGATGAAAATTCAACGCGCAAAAAATACATGAAAATTATACCAGACAGCCCACTAGGGACGCGCGATGAAGTGCTAATACTCGATGGCGAATTACAACGCAGCAAAGAGATGCGCAACAATTTGGTGAACAGTTTTTGGCAATAGTTTTTTAAATGAAATTTTAATCCTTTTTTTCAAAAGCACGATGAAGCTTTGATGGTCATAACACAAAGTCCCGACGTATATTGCCGCTTGCTATGGCGCTTCATCATGACTGATGATGTGTCCAATCAATTTTGTTGGCGCGGTGTTATTGATGGCGATCAAGTCACTAAATATCCCATAAAAGACATGATGATGTTAGAAGTATTTCAAAGTAAACTTGGCTCTTTTTTTAACCCTCTTATATACCTAATTTGTTCAACTTTTTTTTCTTGCAGCTGCCTTTCGCGAAAAGTTTCCATCACTACCTCTCAATACGTTTAAAGAAAAGACTATATCTTATTTTAACAAAGCCAACGAACGCATAAAACGCAACAAAAACAAATTTGATGATACCCTTGATGAAACCTTCGACGAAGCAAACTCTTGAGTTAAGCATTTTTTACAACATGATAAAATTAATTCACTTTTTTGTACTCTAGCTCTATTGAGAGATTATTTTTTATAGCATAAGAACTTAAAGTATTATTAAAAACAAAACATATGCGTTTGAAAATAGCGCGCAAATAATTTTTTATAAAATAAATTGAGAAAACTTTGATTTACATTTGCATTGTTTTTATTAAAATTAAAATCAAAGTAAATTAAAAGAAAACCTTAAAAAAGTGTTTAATAAAAGCAGAATTATACGGCTTTCGTACGCGCACAATTAATGCTCGATCGAATAATTGAAAAGATTTAAATAGGCAACTTTAAATTAAGCATTAAATTTCACACATTTATGCAGATATATTTAATAAAACTATTCTACTTACTAGGGTACTTTTTTTATATAAAACTGAATAATTTTTATCAAAATAACAGCGTTTTAAAACTAGGGCCGGTAAAACAATAAACGAGCAACGAAAAAATTTCTACAGCTACACATAAAATTGGTCCAAATTTTGTGAGAAAACCAAATTTCTAAACTTTCCCCATTTTCTGGGCCAACCTTACATAGCTTTCGAACAATTTGTGGCCATTTTCAACATGGAGTTATTTGATCATGCGCGTTGATCTGATGTCGTGCTTCTTCTTGCGATGTGTTGACAAATTACACGATTGCTTGAATGAGGCATTGCAGACGTCACATACAAAGCGTCTCAACTTACTGTGCACAGTACTATGAAGCTGCAGACGCGACTGATATTTGAATTTTTGTCCACAATGCTTAAATTCGCAAATGAACCAGCGTTCGCCATCTTCGGAGGTGGCAGAAGAGGAGTCCTTCTTCACCTCTTGTGTCTGCGTCATAGTGGTATTGGGCAACGTTATGCCTGCAACCGGCGATAGCACAGAGCAGACTTGTGGCATATTCTGTAAAATACTAGCGTAGTTTATGACCTGCGATGGCATGCCAGTCGTTGCGCCCGAACTATGCATATAGAGCGTTGTTGGAGCATGTTGTTGTTGTTGATGTTGCTGCTGATGATTTGCTGTTGCCTCACTCGCCATCGCTATATGCGATTGTTCAACTTTAATATTGACCTCAACCGCGCTGGGCTCGATGACACGCATTTCTGTATAGTCTTTCGGTTCCTCTTCCTCCTCCTCTTCCTCGTCCTCCTCCTCATCGACGCCGTCTGCCTCGTTCACTACAATGCATTCATGTTCAGCTTTGATGTTGATTTTGCGATATTGCGACACTAAAGCCGCAGCGGGTGGTGGCACTTCAACTGCCACAGCAGCTGCAGCGCTATCTAAAAAACTCTGATTTTGCTGCCTGTTGTGTTCCGCGGGCTGTTTTCAAATCAGATAGTGTTAAGTTTATTATTATCACACATTATCCAATGGATTTACTTACGCTATCGTGCTTCAGTTCATGCATAAAACTATGCTCATCCTGTATGTGCTTCCAAAATGTGTCTTGCGTTAGCAACTCTTGTTGGCAAGTGTGGCACACGATGTAGAATTGATTTCCATCGATGGACAAGCAGAACTCGCCCAGTTTTGTGTAAATTTTGTTATTTTTACTGAGTATTCGTGGAAAACCCATATTTTAACAAAATAAATTTAAAGCAATCTTCTTGAAATATAACCGATTCTAGCAATTTTCACTTCCCCAAATATTTTTGTTTATTTCTGTGACAACAAGAACAGCTGATTAGAAAAATGTCAAAATTGTTATATTTCGCTGGGAGTATGTTCAACGCAAGTCAACTAGTTGCATATTCCAAAATGTAAGGTCAGTCGGCTGAACAGTGGTGCGTTTATGTAACAATTCTCTACTAGTTTTTGTTCAACTGTTTGAGATTGTAACGTCATAATGACGACATTCTCAACTAGAGCGTTCATAAATCTGTGGTGAGTTGAGTATTGAATTTTCTACTAGTTGAATGGATGGATGGTGTTGTAAGTATGATTTTATTTCGTTTAAGTTTATTAAATTTTTTTTTTAATTTGTGTGACTGAAATCTAAAAACAAAACTTAAAACATTCAATTATTGTGGAAATTCAACAATAACGATTGCTAATAAAATCATCAACTGCATTGCTAAAATTTTGTATTGATTTTAAGAATTAATTTTTCTCATATTTATACTCCAACGCGTACTGCGTAAGAGGTATATTAACTTTGTCATTCCGTTTGTAACGCCAAGAAAGAGGTGAAGAAAAATAGAAGGTATAGAAAAATATATATATTTTTGATCAGCATGTATGTCCGTCCGTCTACACGAGTACAGCCGTAATTTTAAAGCTATCGCGAGGAAATTCAAAATATAAATTTATTTTTAAAAAAGGAAGATTTAGTTCGAAAATTGGCCAAATCGAATGAAAACCACAAAAATTAAAGAAATGCCTTGAAATTTGGCACGTAAGCTTTGATCTTCAATCTTAATCTTGGCTATGAAATTTGGACAAATCGGATGAAAACCACGCCTACCTTTAATACAAAATGACGTCATCAAAATTGAAAAACTTTCGTAAATATACAAAACTGAATGACATCGTGTCTGTATGTACCCAAGTTCCGCCCACGTCGTTTATCCAACACATACATATATTCTTCGGTAAAATGAGAAGTCTTTATGCTAGAAAAGTGGGTGCGCCATTTTACTTTGTTTACAAATTACTCTATGTGGCAGCTGAGGGTAATTGAAATCAGCGTATGACACAAATATTTTTGCAGATTATACATAAAAATTTTATAGACGTCTAAAGACTTCGGAAATACTTCATATACGGCCGCGGGGGGGTATTTTAGCTTCGGTACCCTGCCGAAGCTTCATTCGTTACTAGTTTGATGTTTATTTTAATTTTTTTCACATTTAATTTTTAATATAAATTTAAATTTTTTCGCTTTTATTTGCTTTTTTAATTTTTTCGAGTTTTTTTCGAGTTTTTTTCGAGTATTTTTCGATATTTATCGATAAAAAGTTCGAAAAATCTTCGGAAAAATATAAAATGCTACATATCTCGAAGGGGATATTGAGATATGAAGTAAGCCATATCTTAAGCGCCATATCTCGAAGAAGAGAGAAAGTTCATCATGCTTTGAATGGTTGTCACATTAAAATAAAAAAAAAAAATAGTATAATGTTCCCTGTATCGGGTATTTCTTAACGTCAGATCTCGGTGAAAGTACTATTTTATTTGTCTCCATCCCCGATTGCAGTGTGCTGGTGCTCAGTGCTAGCATGTGGGTGCTCGGCAATTTCTGTTTAAACTTTTTACATGTGTTCGCTGTAAGAGTGCAGCACACTGTATAAAGCTCTGGTGCTGAGGCTTTTGGGTGCTCACCATTCCGAATCCCGCTGGACAGCATTAACTACATTAGCGACAGAAAAGCCCGATCAAGCATTTCAATACAAAAAATTTTTCTCAAACAAGAATACAATTCTCAATCACAATTTTCAAATTGTCAACCCACCATGAATATCTCAATTGGTGAGTTTCATGATATACATAAACACTTCTTTTCTATCGGTAGAGTTAAGCAGAGTGATTGAGCATGACGTAACTACCAGTAGAGAATTTCTCAACTAAGTTACATGAACGCACCACAGGTTTTTCGTTCGCTTGCCCTGCAGCCACACATGCAAATAATCTGTGCAAGTAGAGAATGGCTGCTTCCGATATGCAACTAATTCAGCAAGACTGCGCACTGCGTCAGGGTACACTGACGAGCTCAGTAACACCTCCTTTTTTTGACATGTGTGGTGAGGCCAGTGTAGACAGCTCGTTTTGCGCAGTACTACAGAATTAATTACATTTTCGACCACAGCCAATTTTGAAATCTCCGAAAATATGCTCCAAGTAAAAGTTTATTACTAAAATTGCCTTTATAACAGCTTTTATCCCATTATAATTAATTGCTTTTATTTCAGCTTTAATCTATTTACTAATAGGAACAACATTGCTTTCTCCTATGACTGACATGAACTTGCTGCAAGCGTCAAAAATGTACTGCCAATACAATTTCCTGGCCAGTAACAAGATTGATTAATGTAGGTTGAGTTACTTGTAAAATCTTTTTGCCTTTGATTGAACTGTCAAAGTCAAGGGTGAAATCGGCTAAGGTGATAGTTGACAGTCGCTGTTTTCATTGTCGTTTTTGAAACGACACCTAAATACCTATCGCATGAAATCAATAGGAAAAAAGGTATTGTCAATTTGATAATCACCTTACATGGAGCAAAAGCGACGATATTGATCAAAGGATTCAGGTTTTTTTTTTTTGGTTTTCCTTCATCCATTTTGACAGCTCGACCGTGCTGCTCTAACACAGCGTCCACAAATGCAAGTGCAAGTTCGAAAAACTCAATACATTCAAACATTTTTACTAACACACTCACCTTTTCGGACTTGCAGCCTACTTGTAAGGAATTTTCAGAAGCAGTGAATTTTGGCACTTGCTGCAAGTAAATGTCAAAAAGAGGGACTGCTTTGAAAGTGATGCTTTTTGTTGATTTTTCCGGGATTTACGCAATTTTATACAAGAACCTACACGGGTCACATGATTTCCTCGTTTTTTAACTTCTTCATTTCAAGCAATACTGCAATTGCAATGAGAACCTTCGTATTCGACGACATTTTTAAATGAACTTGCACATGCACATGTGGACGCTGAAGCAACTTGCAGCTAAATTCGAACTTTTTCGGAGAAACTATATCTTCTTCTTCCTTCCCTACTTGCAAGTGATTACTTGCACGTGTGGACGCAGGGTGAGTGACTCAACCCATGATACAATTATAAGGTATGTGCATTTGAAACATGCTCTCTCCGACTGCAAATCAACAACAAAACAATAACAAATTTGTAGGTATAATGTCGAAATCAGCCGATGGTAATTAAGGCACTTATTTTTTTGTTGGCAGTTTTTTACTATGGCGGCGCAGCTGCTTTTGCAGTTTTTGCTTAACAGCAAGGTTATTGATGAAAGATACGGTATCATCCTGTGGCCTTGCATGATCAAATACACAAAGTTGCACCTCACAAAGTTTTTCATTCGCCTGTTTTTGACGTTTAAGTCGAATGATATTTAGAAAGTTCGCACACTGTGATACCGCCTGTGATATCGCTGACGGTGATACGGGCAAAAAAATGTTTAAAGTGACATTATGAGCCCCATTATGAGCACTTTTTCACGCGGAATCAGAAAATGGAATTTTCGTTTAAGCAGATAAAGACATCACATTTTTTGTTTTTACACTCATGAATATTGACTGGTAACAAACAAATGTGTATTACATATGTATGTCAAAAAAGTTCTCGAGCTTTATCTGAAAAACGGAAACTCTCTTTTCCGATCCAGCGTGAAAAATTATTTGTGATAGGGCTGTATACCCCCGCCAATGTTTGGCTTTCTCGTTTTTTAATCTCCGAATTTCACCTACCTTCTAATTATGGTTGTGTTTGGAATTGCAACTGATTCAGCAGCACTGCGCAAAATGAGCTATCTAAACTGGTCTCACCACACATGTCAAAGAAAGTCGGCATAGTCAAACCACTGTACACAGCTCATTTTGTGAAGTGCTGACGAATCAATTGCATTTCCAAACACAGCCTATATCATCTCTCGGCAATCAATGAACGACTCGTTTTTATTTGGCAACACCTCAAGCAGTGCATTTTAATCATTATTAACGGGAAGATGACAAAAAGCAATAGATCAGATTTGAAAATGTCATAGCCATGGTATAATGATTTACAAGGTAGGAGTGACAGTTTTGTTGGCGATTAGGAGTTGTCAAAAACACATTGAAAAAGAGAAAACGAAGAAGCAGCCAAACAGATGAAAAGTTAAACTTTGTATGGATTTGACAACTCCCGATCGCCGCTCGTGAGAAAAAAGGTAGTTGTCAAGGCTACCTTGTAAATTATTGTATTATGGTCATAGCTCTTTTAGCTCACTTAGACCCCTTTTCCACACGGCAATTTTTCTTGCCGGCAAGTCGAGTTTTTGATAGCTCGGAATGTGACGAGAAGGGACGAGTACAGACTTGCCCGTACCGGCAAGTTTTCTTTTGTGCTGTTCTTTCTTTGATATTTCGTTTTATTATGATTCGTCAAGTTAAGAGGGCTGCGCATTAGCGGACAAAGTATTCATATAAGAAAACATTGATTGTAAATTAATCTTGTTATATTTCAATAATATGAACATTGAATAAAACAGCGAATGCGTAAAAATTTAATATTAACTACTAAAACTACCTCAAACTGTATTAATATTTCTTTAAATAGTTCTAGCGCTTTCTTCAAAGTAAAATTAGAATTGCGCAAGAAATCTTGCTGAGTGAGAGAATTAAAAACTTACTGGTGAGAAAAATTGCCGTGTGGAAAAGGTGACTTACAACTTCAATATTGTGTGTTTTTGTTTCATTTTGCTTCATTTTGTTTAGTTGAAAGCAAGTGCACGTAAGTAATGACTAGTTCCTATTATTTTTTCATCGCCATCATTTTTTTTTTAATAGTACCCCTTATCTGTCTCCCTTTTGGGTTCCTCCTACAAAAACAGAAAAAGATCTTCTTTAGGTCCCAATATAAAAAACACAAAGCTCTCGAAAATAGCTTATATCTCCCTAAAACGGACTCTTAGAGGGGGGTCAAATGTAAGAGTTGGTGCTATTATTTTTTGCCTTTCAACATTTCTTCCGAACACACCTACCACCTATAACAAAAACTCTCAAAAATAGCTTATATCTCCCGCAACTGTACTCCTAAAGAAGTTAAATATATGAGCTGATCCTATCATTTTTGTCCCTCAACATTTCTTTTGAACTCACCTGACCCCTATCTACCACCCTTCCCCTTCTTTGGTGTCATGCTTTCTACTGCTTTCTACTTACCGCTTATTTTCGTTTCCTAGTCCTAGCATTCATTCAGTTTGATATATGGTATAATAGCTGCAAGATATTTTTTGCTATATAAAAAATAAATAGCAGCATTAAGCTCTCTCAAGCTTTCAGATGATCCAAATCATCTATTGCCACTTATTGTCAATTCATTGCATTGCCTCTAGTGTGCTCTCTGAAAACGATATTTTAGAGCAACAATGTTTTAGATCTCTTTAAGTTGCGCTTATATATTTTGTTCGTCTTCGCTGCAATCATACACATGCGTTATTTGCGGAGAGCAAGATATTGCAGTGTTGTTTGAAATTAACAAATGTATTGAAACCAGTTTCACGTTCACCTACGCAGCCCTTTAGTGTGTACACAGTTCGAGTGCTCAATGGAAAATGAGCTTAGCATAGACTTCCGATTTAAATGTCCACCATATCGGGTGCAAATTGGCAAACGTAAATATAACACAAACAAATGTAATTAATTTGAAAGCATCGATAAAAGTATGGAAATGTCGGGGAAGATCCATTTCCTATGATCTTATTGGATGCAAACTGTATTTTATTATAAAAGACAAGTGCGAGAGTGTTCGACCTTTTGATAAGCAATCACATTGATACGTCAAATATTTAACGTAATTTATTTTATCTAACACTATTATGTACTCTTCAATATAACTTTCACGATATGAATTTACAATAATGTTCCGGTATAAGTGTTCCGGTATAAGTGTTCCGGTATAATGTTGTCTTTGTAAGACTTTTACTACGTTTACATTGCAGCAAAATCTGGAGACTAAGTCCAAAAATAAGATTAAGTACTGAAGCCGCTTACTAACCTCTAGATTAAAATTCAAGCCTTGTAAAATTAGAGGTTCATCGAAATCACCATCGAAATCTTCAAATTTTGTAATGCAACACTGTATTTGGTTTCTTTTCGTAAGCAAAGGGGAATGCCAGATCAAACAACAGACAGTGTAAATAGTTTAGAGGTTACGAAAACTTTTCCCGCCAAGTCTCCAGTTTACCCAGCGTCCACACGTGAAGGTGCAAGTTCGAAACACTCAATACATCAATTTTTCATAACACACTCGCATTTTCGGACTTGCAGCATACTTGTAGCGCTACTTGCAAGGAAATTCCAGAGGCAGTGAAAAAGGAGGATTAAAGTGATGCTTTTTGTGGTTTTTCCAGGATTTTTTCCGCAATTTTATACAAGAAGCAATACTGGTAACATGTTTTCCTCGTTTTTTAACTTCTTTATTTCAAGCACAACAGCAATTGCAGAGAACCGTCACATTCGACATTTTTAAATGAACTTGCACTTGAACACGTGAACGCTGAAACAACTTGCAGCTAATTTCGAACTTCGCAGATAATATAAATTCCCTACTTGCAATTGATTACTTGCTCGTGTGGACGCAGGGTTAAGCTGCAATGTAAGCGAAGTATTAAAAAAGAAAAAATGGGATAAAATCAAAATAGTTAAAAAAAAAGAAATAAGTCAAAAAAGATGAGAAAAATATAAAAAAAGACAATCCATGATATAATAATTTACAAGGTAGGAGTGACAGTTTTTTTGTCGACCAGCATTTGTCAAAAACGTATAGAAAAAGAGAAAACGAATAAGCAGCAAAACAGATTAAAAATTAAATTTTGTATTGATTTTGACAAGTGTTGGTGCATGATATAATAATTTACAAGGTAGCCTTGACAATTACCTTTTTTTCTTAGAGCGTCGACCAGCTCAAACCTTAAGCTTAACATCGGACTAGCCAGCACTGCAACACAAAATACAGTTATAAACACAAGATACAGAATCATTCCTGTGAATAACTATGCAAGACTATACTAAAAACAGCGTTTCCCGTAGTATTTTTTGCAATTACATGTGCTGTTTGTAATAAGCAGTATATTTAAGAAAAAGACCTTAGCATGACAAGAGTCGATGACAGTTGGTTGAATCTGTCATGTATCACTAGGGGAAATATATCGCGCTGTCACCTACATTAAAAACAAATTAAACATTTAGAATTAGTTCCTTTTGCATAATTTGTTCATCGAAAACAATTAATTTTGTTGTATAAATGGAATTGACTTCTTTGTTTCTAAGAATGTTTGGTTCAGTTTAAAAGGTATTCAAGCAATGGATAACATTCAAAATATTTTGACTGATCGCCTGAAAGTTAACTATTTAGATCTTCTTGATAAAAGAGCTTCCACACTATATGTTTACCACAGTACAAAAGACATGTCAAATTTAACAAACGGAATGAAAAAACAGATGTGGACGCAATAAAAATTCATTTTTGAATTCCATTTCTTTTTTCGTATGTAAATTTTCAAATTGGAAACATTTCTAATTTCATGTTTTCCGTTTGTAAAATTTTAAGGTAGGAAATACATGTAATCAAAAATTTTTTTGACCCAACATTTAGTTGAAAGAAAAATAAAAAATAGTTTATCTGGAGAATATGCTGTGAAAACTTTAAACCCGAATTCGAACTGCAAGTGCCTCAAATCGAGCATGTAAGCGAGAAACTAAAACCGGTTTCGAGTCACAACGAAAACTTTAAACTGCTTTCTCTCCACTTTTAACTTTGGGTTTTTTTTTTTTTTTGCTTACAAACACGATTTTTAAAAAATATACAACATATCGGAGTGCTTCAAATTGCATTCTCTTTAGGTTTAAATTCTCTTCGATGTTTGTAAAAAAAGATATTTACTACTTGTAAAGAGGGGAGGGGGGTAGGAAGTTCGTTTTTCTCCTGTAAATTAACACTTGGTTTAAAACTACCTTTAATTTTTATTTCATCATTTCGTCCGGGTTTTTTTGGTCCACATAGAAGACAAACTGATAACAAAAAATTTTGCTTTCAGATACGAATTACAAGCTCCATATTGTTTGAAACCGGGAAACTTGAAGCTCGAGGCGCTTCGGCAAATACTACATAAGTCCGCCATTTTGTAAAATTTTGCATGAAACAATTTGTGTAACGTCTTCGATGCCACCTTTAAATATACCCACAATACCACGATGATTGCTTTGCTTCTTTCCTTTAAAAAAAAAATCACGAAGAACATCTGTTTTTACCGTTCACATTAGCCCTTAAGTTTAATACAGATGGAAAAACATATAGTGTGTAGGCACTTCAAAACTATGTGGCAGATATGCTACAACCCTTTAAGAAAAATAAACGTAACGCATTTTGCGAAACGAAACGCCATTTCACTAACACTTGCACAGTTTTTCATATAAAAATAAAACGAAATTGTTTCAATGTAGAACTCTTCGCAATGGCAAACTCATACGGGATTGTTTGATTGGCAATCAATGAACTTTTCTTGTGCTCTTTTAAATTTTGATTGTTTACAGACGATTTACAGTACGTTTTCTCCTCCACTTTATTTCGTACTATAAAAACATTTGGTATTAATTTAACATGATTGCCTATATGAATTTTTCCTTGTTATTTAAATTGTTATTTTGTTAACACACTTATTATGTTAAATTAAATTAAATTTTAATGTAACAGCCTTCAATGACGAAAAAAACAAACTTAATAATATGATTTGATTGAATGATTTCTTTCTTTTTTTAATGTAACAGCCTTCAATGACGAAAAAAACAAACTTAATACTATGATTTGATTGAATGATTTCTTTCAATTCATAAAAAAGTTTTAAGTCTTTTCTAGACACTTCAAAATTAACATTAAAAAAAACTACGCTTATTTTCATAGTACCTACGTTTATTCGTTTAGATTTACAGTGAAAAAATTAAATTAACATCGTAATGCAAATCAAATTTGCATATGTTCACAACGTCATTTGGCTGTGGAATTGATTTCGTCACTGCATATCGTTGTCTAAATCTGACTTGGATATTCGAAAAAACTCAGGCACTATGTAAACAAGTATTGAAATTGAACTTTTCTTGCTTAAATTGTGATAGCTGCGATCGCGCAAATCCCACAGCTAGCGCTTTGCTTCCATCAAGGAAATTAGCAACTTCACTTCAACTCTTGAGTAAGCCGCCATAATTATCCTATCTGAATTAAAGTGTATGAGAGATATAATACATTTAAATTTCAAATTATAAGTATTACAACTTCAAATTAATGCTTACCTATTTCTTGTTTCAAAAACACACTTTCTTGCCCGCTTTTTTCTTTGTTTACTGCATTCACTTAAGAAAAAGGGTTTCATGCAACGATTTTTCCATTATGTTGTTGTAAAAAGTACTACGTTTCTTCGGCAAAAGTACTTTTTAGGTACTTAAACTTAGCAAAAATTTTATTTCGTCACCCAGCAACACTGTTCAGATTGCTGCCATGTACAGCAATCCAAGGTTGATTTATAAGGTTGTCGCAGGGCTGATTGCACTCTCTTCTCAGTACCCATAATTGTCAAAACCAGCCAATTTTGCGAATGACTACGAAAGAAAAACGGATGATAAAAGAAAGCACTTGCAGATTTTCTATGTGCTGTCAACATCGATTTGACAATTATGGGTACTCGTTCTCTCCCTTGCGACAACCTTATAAATCAACCTTGCAGCAATCAAAAAATGAAGAAATTTTATTGCTGCAATCTGTGTTCATCCGCTCTCGCTCTCAGTGCTTTTGACAGATTTGTATTGAAAGCAACAACAAAACGAGTAGATTGTTTAATTGGGAATCATCGTGTGAGTTGGGGATAAGCGTACCGCTTTTGCAACGCCTTGGCGTTGTAGTACCAATACATTCAAATGACTACTTTTTTTTGGTCTAAAGGGCCAAATAGACTATGCAGATTGTCTGCGCAAACACGCGTTTGCGCAGACGGTAGAACGGTGTATTTGGCTGTTTTTTGGTCTGCGCAAATGTCTGCGTAAAAATCAAAATATTTTGATTTTCGGTTGTGCTTGCGCAGACCGTCTTTAAAGTGTGAGTTGAAATTCACACAGACTTGTCATAATCGCGAAAATATTGTTGAGTGATGACGTATTTTAAAAAAAAGTAAATAAAAATGGCAGTTAAAAAAAAATTTGTTGAATTCATAGAACTTTATTCTATGTCGTAAATGAAGTCTGTGTAGTGTATGGTCGTCGCTATGGCAAGAAAAAAGTCTTGTTTGCGCAGACAGTCTGTATAGTTTATTTGGCCCTTAATTATGGACTTTCGCATGGCCGAACATATTGGATGACATGTTGTACGATAAATTGGATGGAAAAATTTGACTGAGCGTTCGAACGATTCAACTTTTGAAACAACATCATTAGTTGCAAGCTTTCAAGCAGAGCACTTCGGCGAAATGAAAAAAATATTTTTGGCTGACCAATATTTTTACTTTATTTTCGTTTGCTTCAATTTTTTCTTTACATATTTCAGGAAAACTATAACAAAATTAAATAAATTCTAACCAAAATTTAGTGTTTGGAATAACCGCTGCGATGTTCATCGTGCAATGACCAAAACAGAATGAAAAAATGTAGCGAGTTGGATGAACTTTCGCATGGTTCAATTTGTTGGGCGATCGCCAGAAAAATCAAAAATTTTGATTTTCATCCAACATGTTGGTCCGACTGTCGTTTTTAGCTTACGCGCGGTACTACTTATCATCCAACATGCCATGTTGGTCCAATTTGTTGGACAATGCGAAAGCCCCTATTCTCTTATTCCAAACTTTGCATATAATGCACGTTTTCGTATCGGTTCGTTTTCGTAGTCTTATATGAGAAAGCTACTTCGCCTGAGCTACGCTTACGTGCCGTTTTTCTTAGAGAGAAGTAAACATTTTCCTCTACTACCAAATAAAAATAACATTAAAAATTCTTTATAGAATTTTTTTTTTATTTTACTTAAATAAGATTTTATTTTATTAATTTTTCATTTTTGTTCTATCAATCATGTATTCTTCTTTCTTCACACAATTCTTTTATTTCACCTATTTTTTTCTTTTTTTTTTTATCCATATTCTTCATATTATTACACATAAAATTGTATTTAATAGTATTTGTTTTGTTTTTGCATTGTTTTTGTTGTAGATTCACATGTATGTATATTTTTTAAGTATATTCGAATATGACTAAATTGGTAAAAATTTTGTTTGTTTTTTTTTTAATTTTTGTGATAAACATTAATAGAAGAAAAGGCAAATGTGTGTGTATGTATTGAAAGTGAGAGAGGTGGAGAGGTGGAGAGGGTGAAGCAAGTAAAAATATGAGAAAATGAAATTAATATAATTTTTGAAATTGAGTTGCGATGTAAAAAAAATCCATGTTAATACGAAGACTTTACTTTTTATTTTCAAAATTTCTATTTGTTTTGCTATATAAAACTAAGCTAATTAAAGAAGTTAAAATATCGAAATTCAGGATGCATTTTACCTTTCTCAAGGGCTGAAATGGCAAAATCGTTTTTTTTTTTTACTGTAAAATGATTACACTGTGTGGAATAAACACACAAAATTATCTTCATTTAGCTTTTGACTCATAGCAAAATGAACAATCGTAACTTTAAATATCCAGGTTCAAATGTTAAATTAAAGATTTAAGGACGCTTGAGCATTTAAGTAAATCTAAAATCTGTCTGAATAAATACCTAAATTGTTTATATCTTCACATCCACATTTTTTTTTTTTTTTTTTTTTTAATTTGTATTAATATACGAAATTATATTTATGCTATTTTCAAAACTTAAAACTGATTTTTTTCTGAAAGTCTACATTTTTAAAGTCTTTTATAGTTCAAAAGCAATAACAACTAAATTGAAACCAAAGTTAAACGTGTTCAAATGTATAGAACATAATGTAAGTGTATGAAGTAGAAAATGAAGAAAATAATAACACATGTGCAAAAATTAAAAATATTTCATTAAATTTCCCTTCTTTTTATTGGATTCTTTTTTTTTTTAATAAACATTTACATAAATTTTTAAATATGCTACAATTGTAACAGATACGCAAATTGTAAGTTAGTGTTTATCTTGAAAGTGTTTTTTTTTTTGTTTGGAAAGTTTCGGTTGTGTTTTTTAAAAAAATGTAAGGAGCGAAGGATTGGGGGGGAAGGAGGGGCAGGGTGGGAGTATGTAAGTGGTTGAGTTTGTATAGAAAGGAAGCTGCATACACCGTTTTTCAAGGAAATCTTTAACACTCGATTTTAAAGTAGTTTTATTATGTCGAACAAATGCTTAAAATATTGCATTTCAAATCATTTATTTGTGACAAAATTAAATACTGCTGCATAGCATTTGCTTTTAAGTAACGCCGCAGCAGTTTTTTGTTTTTTTTTCTCCTGACTTTTTCTGCCTAGCATTCAATATTTTAAAGAAACTGAAATAATTGTTTAGTTTCATTAATTAGTTTGCAAAATATGTGGATGGAAATTTGCTTTATTTTTTTTTGTTAATTGCAATTTTACTTGATTTGTTTTTTTTTTTGCGTGTTTGTAATTATATAAATAAATATATTCAAATACTTATTTAAAAAATGTAGTATTTTTTGTTTTATTACTAATATAATAAAATTGGGCATAAGTGTTGTTTTTATTTTTATTTTTGCAAATAAAGAAATAATTACTTGTTAATTTGTTTCAGCTTCTTTAAATGTGTATTTGAATTTAATGATGGTTGGATGCGTATGGTTTGTGTTTTTTTTTTTTGTGTCTGTTTTTTTAATTTTCTTAGCTATGGCGGCGTTGCTTGATTTGTTGCCTGTTTCTATTACTATATAACTGATTTGCTATGACTGATTTCTTTTTTTATTTTTCTTTTGCTGTGTCCTGCTGCTCCAGTTATATGTTTGAATGCTCAATTGTGTGAAAAATTTTGTGTTTGTGTGTATGTGTCTTGTTTGCAGTGTTTTTTTGTATTTGTTTTATTTTATCATTATTAAAGATTCATTATTAAGTTTATTTTGTTGTAATTCAGTTTAACCGCTCTTAAATAATAATATTGCCACTTGGCCTAGGTAGAAGTAAATAAAATGGCGAGTTTCATGTGTGACGTATGAGCCAAAATTCCGGCCCACAATACAATGCCATGTTGGGTTGTATTTTTTGTCGAATTCCTTCTTGATATAGGCGGCAATGTCCTGCAAATGAAAAGAAAAGCATATTGTTAGTGTTTTGTTTGCAGTACAATATACACGATTTGGTTAAATGTAAATTCAGAAGAAATTCATATTTTTTTTTTCGAGTTTCCTATTTTTACCTATTTAGGTAAGCGCTACAAGAAAACACCTTTTTTTTTTTTTGGACCATTTTTTAAAAAATCGAAAAAGATTTGTGTAAAATATAATAAAATTATTTACGTGAGCATGCAGCCAAAAGACTAAAATATGGGAATTAGTCGGTTTTGGAAAACTCAGGTAAGTTATGTGTTACCTGCATACTAAAATTGGTGGTCCATTTTTCGACCAATGGCCAGAATTCGATGGTCGATTTTTTTTTAATCTTTTTCATTAAATATTTCATTCAATAAAAATTAGAAATTTTCATTTAGAATTTTAAAATTTTTGTATACACATAGCCGTAAAATGGAAGATCGGAAAATTCTTAAACTCTGGAATTTTCTAAATCTATGTATATAAAAATGGATCTTGGTTTGTACATATGATTTAAACTTGAAAACGACTGTACCAAATTGAATACTTCCTTTTGCGGGTTTTTTTGTAATTGTTCCGCAAAAGTTTAGGAACAAAGAAGTCTGTCACACCCCCCTTTCCTGTCCACAAATCAGTAAAGTACTACATTTCAGATGGTTTTGATCGTATTAGACTAAAATTTGGTAATTTAGTTTTTGTGCTTACTGTCGGCAACTGGACTAAAACGAGTGGACACACCCTTTAACCGCCCACAAATTAATGAAGTATATTTCAGACGATTTTTGACGTATTGGACTTTAATTTTGTAATTCAGTTCATATGATTTTTTTCGGCAATTGCACAAAAAATGGACGTAGTAGTCCATCCAAATCTTTAGAAATTATTAAAATTGACTGCTGCGCCGATTGACCTGAAAATTTGGCCGTGAATTTTATTCGAGTACGGTATAAATTAGAAAAACTTGCACTTGCGCGGAGGCTATAGGCATAGTACAGTAGGTGGGCGTGGCTCCATCCATAAAACACAAATTTGAAATATCGAATAGCTAGGAAATTAAAGGTCGCACAGCCTCGGAGTTTGGTATTCACCATACCCCCCTATTTATTGTACTAAAACTGGTTAATTTAGTTGGTATGTTTACTGGCGGCAACTTGCCGTCGACAAAAAAAAATGAGCATATCCTCACTATAGTTACGCCCACTTTTCAGGGGATAAGCGCGGAACGAAACGTAGCGCTCCGGGTATAAGCTAGTTTAGCAATAAAAGCAAAACCTGAAATTTTCATTACGAAATACCAACGCGTTCTAGTAGCGAACCAAAATGGGTTAAATACACTGGTGGTTTAAGTGGCGCTTTTTAAATTCAATTCAATAAACAGCAGTGCGTAATACCTTGAAAAACAAAAATTGAGTTCTAAAGCAGAAATCAAACAATTTATGGCAGTATTCTAGTGCAGAATTTCAAGAATTTGGCCTTGAAAGGATTTTTGAAAGTTCCGATTATTTAACGGGGGGTTGTAGTCATTTTAGTGGTGCGTCATCTAATCTAGTACGACCGGAACTCAAATTTTTAAACGCGTTTTTCTCGATTACTTTTTCCAAATATCTCAAGTTCTAATAGACCGAGAATTATGGCTCAATCCATTTTATCGGTTTTTTGCGTTTTTACTCATTAATTCGTGGCTGTACAAGAAACGGTGCTAGTATAAATATATTTGATAGACCGAGGATATGCCTTTTAAGCCATTCTGAAGAAAAACTTTAAAGAGTGAATATGTATTTATTTAGCTTTAAAGAGCGTCATGTACGTTTTCGTACACAAGTGAAATGCAGAGGTTGACTATCGTTTTTTCATAGTTAAGCCACAAGAAAATTTTCGTTAGCGAGAAGCTTTTTTTTCTATTGGTGCTATGGACATTCTAAAGGTGCTTTTATCAATCAGTTTCTTTTTCATTTTCACAAAATAAAGTTATTTTTCTTTCCCTAGTACGGGATATACATTCTTAAATTCTTACTAATTAAAAATCGTTATTTTTTCCAGACGTTTAGAGGGTTGAAAACGTGTCAAGATGGAGGCATCCATTATTTAGTACCCCCTCCCCCCGTCTTCCCACTGTACCATCCTGTAATTTTTTCAATTTTTAATTTTTTTTTTTTTTAATTTTTTTGTGTATTGTTGTAATATTAATAAACATATAATAGCTGCATGTGGCAGCCGTGGCGTAGTGGGTAGAGTGTGTGCCTCTTACGCCAGAGAACCCAAGTTCGAATCCTCCATCCGACACAGAAAGTTTTTCAATTGAATTAATTTTTCTGTTCGGCCGTCACCTCTCTGCAGACAATGGCAAACCTCAGAGAGTAAAAACTGCCATGAAAAGCTTCTTGAGAACATAAGCCGTTCGGAGTCGGCGTAAAAACATGTAGGTCCAGTTCTCGATCATTTGTGTGCAAACATTTCACATCACACACAACACAATTGATCGATCATAAGAAGCTCGGTTAAGGTCCTTTCAATGGCTGAAATGGCCATTTCGTTTTTTTTTTTTTATAATAGCTGCATTTCCATGGTCGTTGATCTAGAGCGTGGCTCTATTTTACTCACAATGCAACAACAAAAATTAGAACCAGCTCTTCTTCTGGCTCTATTTCTTATCTTAAAATGCTGCAAAGTTTAAAGCATTAGTTGGCAACATCTGAAATTACACTTCGACTAGCTTTCGTCTCACTGCTCGCACCCGTATTTTGACACTTCATCGCCAATAAAGTTGAACTAAAACGGTTCCACTGAGATTTGATCTGATCCAGTGCCTCGCTAATAAAAAAAATAATACTAAAAATATTTTTGGTTTTTTTTTTATAGAATTTTAAAAAACGCCCAAAATGTTTACTCCTAGACTAGAAAATTGCCTTAAGAACATTTAAATCGGGGAAATGAAAATACACTCTAAACAAAACGTATGTTAGGGTAATGTAGCGTTCACTTAGAGAACAGTAATGCTGTGTAGAGATGGTGACTTCACTCATTATTCTGTAGTGTTATAGTTTGTGTGATTGAACGCATAAAAATGAGCGCAATTATTATCATACCTTTGCGTAGCTACACTAAAAGAACCGTATATGTTGCGGTTTTTGAGAGACAAAGAAAGCAGAGAGTGAAAAACTGCAAAAAAAGGGAGGTTAAATTTATGAGCTTTATTATTTTTTGTCCAACATTTCTTCTGATGATACCTACCCCCTATCTGCCACCCTTCTTTGGGTCCCCATACAAAAACACAAAAATAGTTTATAACTCCCTCAACTGGACTACTAGATTAGTCAAATATATGAGCAGTTCCTATTATTTTTTGCCCCTCAGCATTGCTTCTGAACACATCTTAACCCTATCTACCATCCTTCTTTGGGTCCCCATACAAAAAAACAAAAAAACTGCAAAAACTGTCTAAAATGGTTTATATCTCCCGCAACTGTACTCATGTATTGATCAAATATATGAGCTGGTTTTATTATTTTTTGCCCTTCAACATTTATTCTGAACACAGCTACCCCCCCCCTATCTGCCATCCTTCTTTGGGTCACCATACAAAAACAAAACAACACAAAACTGCAAAAAGTGTCGAAATTAGTTTATAGGTAACGTTTCGTTTATTTTCGTTCCCTGGTTCAATGCATTCCAAACAGCTCTGGCTCAGAAGACAAATATTTAAGTTAAGAGAGCATTTATTGAGTTCCACTAGCAATTAAATAAAAACTTGAAATATATAAATTTCAAATTACAATCCTAGAGAAATTGCATGTATTTGCATGAGCAGAAAAATAATTAAAATTTGAGAAAATTTGTTTGAAACTTTGTTGCAACTAATTAAATGCTCAAGAAAATCAGCGAACCACCCACTTGAAAGTGTTGCACACGCCAGAGTTTTAATACTTTTTTTTTAGTGGAATTGTAACAATTCGTTACAAATTTTTGGCAGTGGGTTGTAAGCAATGTTGGTTTGGTGTTGATTTTGGTGTTAAATTTCACTTAAAAAAAAATTAATTAATCAGTATTAATAACATTAATGTTCAATTATTTCTATAAATTTGTTATTTAAAGAATTTTTAATAACATTCCTGGTATCATTTAAATATTGAATTATTAAATAGTGTGAAATATGATATTCTTATTGATATTATTATTTATAATATTGATTTACATATAATAGTATTATTATTATATGATATTATTTTGTGTGAAATATGATATTCTTGAGGCCAATTTTGTTATATTTTTAATAATAATAATTTTTTCGAAAAAAAATTCTTCCTGTCTACTAGAATCGCCAACCCAAGCACGGCGTTGAAAGCCAACAGCAAACAGCTGAAAGCTAACACTTTCGTTTTTAACGCAAAAAGCAACCTTTTTGCAGAAATTCACTTCGACAAAACCTCCCCCTCATGGCATAGAATACGTGCGTGACCTTTGCCATTATTTTTTTTTTTCTTTTTTTTTTATTTCTACTTAAGTGTTCTTGATTTTATTTCAACATTCCTTTGAAAAAACAGTATTGTTTTCGATTTTTTTAAAGAGGGATGGACTGAGAGAAATGCGCCAGTTTTATGTTTTATTTTATTTTGTTTTACTTTGTGTACTTTTGTCAATGAGAAACAATAACAACATTTAAGTTCATATAAATGCAAGTGGAATCTTAGTAGAAATAACGTGTTAAGTAGTTATTTTGTTGCTGTAATTGTTGTTTTTATTACCTTCTTACTAATTGACTGCGAGACGGAACTGATAGAAGAAAAATGGTGGATAGGAAAAAAAATTAAGGTTAATTAACTGACAAGCTAATATTTTCTTGGTAGAACAAACTTGAGCACAATAAATTGCAAAAGATAAGAGTAAGTTTTTTGCCGTAAAAGTTTTTCCAATAACTGGAAGAGCAATCAAACTGTCTACCACTGTACTTAAACAAAAAACTTTTTAGCAAAAAACCGACTTCATAATCACTACAAGGTAAAAAAATAATTTTAAATTACTTTTTCAGTTAATTTCTTGGTCAAATTTGATAATTTAATTTATATAAATATTATTATATTGGAAATCTTAATATTGTAATTTTTTCCTTATTTGTTTTATAATCATAAATATATTTCTTTATGAACATAAAGCCTTTAAAGTCGGCGCTAATATAATCATACTTTTTAACGCTTTCAATCACTGAACACAATAAAGAGAGCTTTTGTTTGTTGGGGGTGCGCATCAGAAAATTAACGCTTTCGATCACTGAACACAATAACGAGAGCTTTTGTTTGTTGGGGGTGCGCCTATTAATCGCTGATCTCAACTTCGGCACTTAATCTCGTTCGTTTTGGCTCGGTAAAGTAGAATGAGAAGTAATAGTGCCGACTTCAAAGCTTTTATATTCATAAAGAAATAAATACCATATCGAGTGTTTTGAGGGATTTAAAAAAGATGACATAACCTAGTATCAAATCGCATAAATATACTATATTTATGTTTAAGCGTCATCATTTCCCTGTAAAAATCATTGTAACATTTCTCTGTAGTGTAAACAACATTCTTTGCGCTCTAACCATGTAAAAACAATTTGCGGGAAGCACTGATTTTTTTTTTTTTTGTTTTAATTTAAAGTTCAGCTGATGGACATCGATTACTGTGTGAAGCATGTGGGGAACATGCTCCATCAATTAAAAGCATTTGAGTACTGGTTCCGAAGTTTTAACAATGGCGATTTTGACACCAGATTCATACCAAATTCAAAAGGAGCTTGCTGAAACCTTGACAGTGACGCAGCAAGCGATTTAAAACCATCTCAAGGCCATGGGTATAGTGCAAAACAAGGAAATTGGGTTCCGTATGAACTCAAGCCGAGACGTCGAACACCGTTTTTCCACGTACGAACCTATTGTTCCAAAGGCAAAATGGGAAGGGATTTTCTGCATTGAAGCTCAAACGATACCAATATGTCAAAAGACATGACAAAGGGATCTTTCTGTAAGACAGTGCTCTGCCACATGTTGCAAAAGTCATTCTTGAAACTTTGTAGGCGCTTTAATTGGTGATCCTACTCCACCCGCCGTATTCACCAGACATTGCTTTCCTTCCGGTTAACACTCCTTTCGACTATCGAGATGACTCATGGCATGGACGAGCAGCACTTTACTTGTTACGAAGAAGCCAAAAATTGGGTCGATTCTGAAATATGGTGAAAAGTCGAAGCTAACGATGAACAATACTTTACATAACATATCTGGGGCACCTGTGCTTAGTGGGCTAAGTCGAATTATGAACTATCTGCATCACTAGATTTGTAATTTTTTTATCTTTCCTTGCGTCTAACGGGATAAGTGAATTTATGAATCGTGGTCTGATACTCCAATCTTGATGTGATGTTGATTGTGAAAAGAGAGTTTTAATCCAGTTTTTCTAAAAACATAATTTTCGCACTTAGCCCACTATGCACAGATATTTGTAGCAGTTTCTCTGAACAAAGCTTCAAAAAAAAAACGAAATGGCCATTTCAGCCCTTAAAAGGACTTTGACCAAGCTTCTTATGATCAATTGTGTTGTGAAATGTTTGCACACAAATGATCGATAACTGGACATGTTTTACGCCGACTCCGAACGGCTTATGTTCTCAAGAAGCTTTTCATGGCAGTTTTTACTCTCTGAGGTTTGCCATTGTCTGCAGAGAGGTGACGGCCGAACAGAAAAATTAATTCAATTGAAAAACTTTCTGTGTCGGATGGAGGATTCGAACCTGGGTTCTCTGGCGTAAGAGTCACACACTCTACCCACTACGCCACGGCCGCCACTAACAAAGCTTCAAAGTTACAACAAAAAGCCTCAGAAGTTATGTATACATCCAATAGTATGGTATGATGAGCATGGCATGATGATATGGTTATGATTTTTTTTTCTCTTTTCAAATTGCATCTTCAATAACACTTTTTTGCTTTATGAATTTAGCTTTTTATAAAAGTTTTGTTTTTTTAATTGTAATTTTTTTTTTTTTGATATCTTATTTTTTGTTTTTTTACTTTTATTTCTTTCTAATATTTTAATTTATTTACTTGTAGCTTTTAGCTTTAGCTTTTTTGTACTTTTAGCTTTGTAGTGAATAACACTTATTTTAAATTTTTACTTCTTAATTTTTTATTTTTTATGTTTTACTTTTTATTTTTTATATTTTACTTTTTATTTTTTATTTCTTTTTTTATTAATATTTTTTTTATTTTTTGTTTAAAGATTTTTTACTTTTCTGTTTAAAGATTTTTGCTTTTTTTTTCATCTTTTCTTTTACCTCGTTTTTCCTTTTTCTCCTTTTTTCTTTTTTCTCCTTTTTTATTTTTCGTCTTCTCTTTTACCCCGGTTTTTTTCTTTTTCCTCTTTTTTTCTACCTTTTCTACCTTTTCTATTTTTCTACCTTTTTTTCTCTTTTTCTCTTCTTTTTTTTCTTTTCTCTTTTTCCCTACTTTTTATACTTCTCTACCTTTTTTACATTTTCTACCTTTTCAACTTTGTCAACCTTTTAAACCTTTTCAGTCTTTTCTACCTCTTCTACTTTTCCTACTTTCCTACTTAATCTACTTTTCCTCTTTCCCCCTACTTCGGTTTTTCCGTTTCTCTATTTCTCTTTTTCCGTTTCCCTTTTTCTACTTTCTCATTTTCTTTCTCTTTTTCTCTTTTCCACTTTATCTCTTTTTTTTCTTTTTCTACTTTTTCTACTTTTTCCATTTCCTCTTTTTTCCATTTTCTCTTTTTCTTTTTACTTTTTTCTTCTTTTTACATTTTTCTCTTTTTTTGTATTTTCTCCTTTTTTATTTTTTGTTTTATTTTATTAATGACTTTATTATAACTTTTTTTTAATTTTTCGCAACTGTACAAACTTAGGACAAAAAAGTTTTTACGATTTCTTTTTCAGAGCTTTTTCTTCTTATATTAACAAAACGTTAATATTCTATGCATTCAGATAATTGTGTGGACCCCTTTATTAAGATCTACAAAGCGAAAGCGTATAGAAATTTTGAAAAATGTATATATTTGTCAAGAAAACTTTCAGTGCATCAAGCATGTCAAATGCCAATAAATTTTTTTCTAATAACATTCTTCAATAACGTTATTGTAACCCTTTACAATAAAAAACTATTGTTTTTTTCTTTTTTCTTCTTCTAAATCACATCAGCGGGCATTTTTTTTAACAAACTCTCATTATTATTTCCTACATACTTAATTGCATAAGTTTCCAGACAATTTACATGGCGGCAAAAAAAAAAAATAAATTAGATGCCAACTTTACTCCACTAACCTAAATATGAAAATGTTTAGAGAAGGAAAAACAAGGGCACGTAGCATAACATAAAAAAATAAACATCATAAAACAACCTCAAAATAAAGAGAGTAGTGTTGGTTGTTGTGGCACGCACCGCACTAGACGTAAAGTTGGCAGCTCTTTGCTCTACTCTTAAATGTAGTTAAATATGATAATTAATGCAAGGAGTGAGCAAGCGTGGCAGAACACAAGTGGTGTTGAGGAGATGAGTGAACACGCACAGGTGTTTATTTTTTTTTCTTCGCTAGCTAGCTGGATGTTGTATAACATCTTGCATGATGAAGTATTTACTTAAATGTGTGTTTGATGATAAAAAAACACTCATTAGAATGCATGAAATTTAATAAAATTGGCACCTTTTTATCAAGCAGGTTGATAACTGCAGCACAATACAATTAAATTTGACAATATTAATTATTTAATAATAGATTTTGGAAAAATTCAAATAGTTGGTGATAAAATAGGTCGAAACCAATAACGTCGAAAAAGTGGTCGATTTATCACAATTGTGGTAAAGTGACAATACTGATTCTGACGTGAAGTTTAAGCGCGATCTGTCATTTAGTTTGTTTAAGGGATGTCAATTTTTTTAACAGTTTTCGGTTTTTTATTTAGCGGTTTAGCCGCGGCAAGGAAACCGGTTTTCAAATAAGTGATAAGGTTTTTTTTTCTCACATTTTTTAATTAAAAGAAAAAATTAATCTTAAGAATACCTAAGAGCTCAAATATTCAATTCTAATTCAGTATTTTTGATTTTTAAACCAGTTCATCAAATTTCTCTGCCAGTAACATGTACCGTGTGAAAGCATGTCGGCCGACTTTTTTCTCATTCCAAAACTCAAATTACCACTTCGCGCCAGCCTTTTTCAGTTGATAGAAAATTTAAAAGAGAATTGTGTTGTGAACTATTATTTCGGAAGGGGCCTACTTTGAAGGCGATATAAAAATTCGAATAAATAAAAATATTTTGTGTTTTATTAACCAATTTCAATTTCTACGAAGTATTTTATTTTTTCGAAGTTTCTTTTTATTTTAGAGCAAAGAGGTGAAAATTTTCGTTTCATGTAATGCGACATCAGAAGTTAGTCGTTAAAATATTACATAGTGACCAATTTATTTTTAATATTATTATTAGAACTGGGTTGTAATGATTCCTTTTGGAATTAATTCCATCTCAATTCCAATTCCTTGGAATTAGGAATTGGTAATTGATCATCTCAATTCCTCATGAATGTAATTGGAAAAATTCGTCAATTCCTCAGGAATGTAATTGGAAAAATTCGTCAATTACATATCTGAGGAATTGAGGTGTCCAATACTTACTTACTTAGGTGGTCGTAACAACCAGTGTCCGGATTTCGACCGACCTCATCAGCTCTCGCCATCATCAGGTCTCGCCAGGCGCCTCTGCTTTGCGCGCGCCTTCTCCAATCGGATACACCAAGTGCGGTTAGGGCTTCCTCAGCCTGGTCCGTCCATCGGATGCATGGTCTCTCTCGTCGTCGTTGACCAGCGACCCTCGCCTCGAGCACCTTTTTCGCTGGAGCTTCGTCGTCCATACGATGGACATGACCCAGCCAGCGTAGTCGCTGCACAGTTATACGCCGAAATACGTTAATGTTTTCGTAGAGCTCATACAGCTCGTGGTTCATTCGGATGCGATAGTCATCGCCGACTCGAACAGGACCGAAGATTTTGCGAAGAACTTTCCTCTCGAACACCCCCAGAGCGGCTGCGTCAGTTTGCGAAACTACCCATGCCTCAGCGTCATAAAGCAGCACAGGTAGAACGAGCGTTTTGTAGAGTGTTAGTTTTGTCGATCAAGAGAGGGCTCTGGAACTTAGTTGCTTACTGAGTAGCACCTATTAGCAATTATTGTTCTTCGCTTTATCTCCAGGCTGATTTCGTTGTTAGTATTAATGGCGGTGCCAAGGTATACAAACTCCTTGACTACTTCAAAGTTATAGCTGCCGGATGAAACGTGGGAGTCTAAACGCCGCGCTCCCTTGTTTGTAGACAGCATATACTTTGTTTTACCCTCATTTATCGTCAAACCCACTTTGGCTGATTCCTTTTCGATAGCGGCGAAAGCAGCGGTAACATCTCTCTTGGTTCTGCCAATAATATCAATATCATCAGCGTACGCAAGGAGCTGGACACCTTTATAGAAAATGGTGCCATTACGATGCACACCGGCCTTTCGTACGATCCCCTCCATGATGATGTTAAAGAGATCGCAAGACAGTGGATCGCCTTGCCTGAAACCTCTTTCGGTATTGAAGGTTTCGGAGAGGTCATTTCCTACCTTGACGGAGCTGCGTGTGTTGCTCAACGTCATTCTGCAAAGTATGATCAACTTTGCAGGTATACCGAACTCAGACATTGTTGCGTATAGGCAATCCCTTCTCGGGCTATCGAACGCAGCTTTAAAATCGACAAAGAGATGGTGTGTGCCAATTTGATTTTCGTGGGTTTTCTTCAGGATTTGTCGTAGCGTGAAAATCTGGTCTATGGTGGATTTACCAGGTCGAAAGCCACACTGATAAGGTCCAATCAGTGTTTTTGTAATCGGCTTTAATCTTTCACACAGTACGCTTGAGAGAACCTTATATGCGATGGAAATAAGACTGATACCGCTATAACTAGCGCAGATTGTAGGGTCTCCTTTCTTAAGTATAGGGCACAGTAAACTGAGGTTCCAATCGTCGGGCATGCTTTCTGCTAGCCATATTTTGCTGATGAGCTGATGCATGCGCCTTATCAATTCATCGCCGCCGGTTTTAAACAATTCAGCTGACAGGCCGTTAGCACCCGCTGCTTTATTGTTTTTGAGTCGTTGGATAGCAACTCCAACCTCTTCATGGCTAGGTGGTGATACTTCCACTCCGTCATCGTCGATTGGTGGCACTAAACTGCGCTCTCGATGGACGGCATTGGTGGAATCGTCGCCAGTAAGTAAATTGGAGAAGTGCTGTCTCCACAATCTAAGCACACACTGTGTATTCGTATTCAGATCTCCATTTTCGTCTCTACAAGTGGATGCTCCGGGCTTGAAACCTTGGGTTAGACGCTTAACCTGTTGATAGAATTTTCGTGCATCCTTCTTGCCCTGGTATACCTCTAGTTCCTCACGCTCACGCTTTTCCTGCTCTCTTTTCTTGCGTCTGAAAAGACGCCTCTCTTCCTTCCTCTTTTCGCGGTAGTTTTCTCGCACGGCTCGCGTTGCAGCTGACTGCAGCGTTTTTCTATAAGCGGCGTTTTTTACTGCAGTCGCAATGCGACACTCCTGATCATACCATTGGTTGCGGGCGCCGGAAACCAATGACTTCTTCAGCGGCAGCGCGCATGGAGTGGGATATATGCGCCCAAAGTCCGTCGGCGTCGTCGGGTCCAGAGGTTGGTTGGTAGAGCTTAACCGAGAGTTGAGCGGAGTAGGCTTCGGCAGTCCGTTGTAATTGCAGCTTAGCGACATCTAGCTTTCGTTGCATTCCTGTGCGTATGTTCTTCGCATTGCATAATCGCATGCGGATCTTGGCTGCAACAAGATAATGGTCGGAGTCAATGTTGACCCCCCGAAATGTACGCACATCTAGAACACTAGAGGCATGCCTTCCGTCGATTACAACATGATCAATTTGGTTTCGCGTTTTTTGATCCGGGGACAGCCAGGTGGTCTTGTGGACGTCGAGGTGCTTAAATCTGGTGCTACTAACTACCATGTTTCGCGCCGCGGCGAAGTCAATCAGTCTTAGACCGTTGTTCGTGGAGGTCTCATGAAGACTGAACTGACCGACAGTGGGGCCAAAGATGCCTTCCCTTCCGACTTTCGCATTAAAATCGCCGAGGACTATTTTCACGTCATGGACCGGAAGGTGGTCGTATACGTCCTCAAGACTAGCGTAGAAAGCGTCTTTGACGGCTTCGTCCTTTTCCTCCGTCGGGGCGTGCGCGCAAATAAGGCTGATGGAGAAAAATTTTGCCTTGATGCGGATCGTGACCAATCTTTCGTTGACAGGTGTGAACCGGGAAACAAGGTGTCGTAGTTTCCGGCTAACAACGAATCCACATCCAAATTCGCGCCTCTCCGCATGGCAGCTGTAGTAGATATCACAGTGTGCTTGTTTAGAGCAGACTTGCCCTTTCCATCGCATTTCCTGGATGGCGGTGATGTCAGCCTTTATCGTTTTGAGGGCTTCCGCCAGTTGGATAATGGCACCTTCCCTATAAAGGGTTCGGACATTCCAGGTGCATATCCGTAAATCATTGTCCGTTTTTCGTTTGCGGTGGTCGTCAACGTAATTGGGGTTCTTATCCGAGGCTGGTTTAGTTTTCATTGGGCAGTAGTAATGTGGCGGGACCCAAACCCTGCGCACATTCCATGTTTAAGGTCTATGGAGGTCTATGGTGTAAGACTAGTTTGATTTTTTATCGATTGAAAATTTTATTAATATACTACACCCATTTCCAATTAAGAAAAAATCAATTGAAATTTTTTAGAAATCGAACTGATCATTATAAAAAAAAAAAAATGTGCGATTTAAATAAAAATACCATGCCATTTGTTATTTGCCATGCCATCTGGCTAGTTATATCAAAGAATATATGTGTAAAATTAGCTTAAAGTTGTAGAGGAATTTCCATTAAAATTAAATTCCGGATTTCAATGGATTTATTAAGATGGAATTAAGATGGAATTAAGATGGAAAGATGGAAATGAAATTTGTGGATTTCATTTGATTTTTTCTGAATTTCAATTGATTTTTTTTCTAAATTTGAAATGGAATTTCTGAATTATTAATTGATCTTTTCTGAATAGTAAATGAAATTCGGAATTGCAATTGATATCTTCTGAATTTTAAAGGGAATTTCTGAATTTAAATTGATCTTTCCTAAGCTTTCATATGGAGATCGAAATTTCAATTGGTCTTTCCCAAAATGTCTAATGGAATTTCAGAATTTTAATTGACCTTTTCTGAATTTCAAATGGAATTCAGAATTACATTTAATGTTTTCTTAGTTGCAATAAGATGTTCTGAATTTCAATTAGATTTTCTAAATTACAATTTATATTTTCTAAATTTCAAATGTAATTTCTTAATTTCAATTGATCTTTTCTGAATTTCAATTTCAAATCTTCTTAGAATTTCAAATGAAATTTCCGAATTTCGATTGATCATTTATGATGATTGTGTTGTAGTTTTTGATTACGTGCTCGCTCGTTCATCGCATGAGTGGGGATCATTTACATAAAGTTTCTGTCTCATCTCTTGATCCTTTTTTTTTTTTTTGTAAAAATCGAGTCAAGTTTTTATATTTGCCGAATATTCTCACCATTTATGGAGAGTTTTTATTCATTACTGCAGATCTTTCTGTGTTACAGTTTTGTTAAATTGTTACTGTTACTTAATCGAGATAAGCTGCAGTCAGTCTTAACACAAACAATTTGACTTAAACAGTTTAATGAACTGTCATAAATTAAATAAACTTACTTATAAAAAACTTGACTGACTGACTGTCATCTCATGATGTGCATATATAAAAAGAAAGATATGTTATCTTATAGACGGAGACAATATTTGCTGAACAGTTTTGATTTTATTATTACATTTTCATTATGCTCTATCTCTTTATTTATTTATTTTTTAGCGCCACACGTGTCTGCAGAGTTGATCATTTCTGAGTAATATTGACACTCGCTGGTTCCATGTCGTCATATTTAATAAGATCGATCTTAAATAAATAATGGAAACAATACTAGTAACAGAAAAATTAAAAGAAATTTTCCTACATAGTTTCTGAAATAATCATCAATTATAAAAAGAAAAACTTCTCAGCGTTAAAATAAAATAAAACACTTAAAAGTTTAATGGTGAAGTGGATGCCTTTCTATGCTTTGTAGCAATTAATTCTATTTGAATATGGCTCGAAAATATTTTCTTTTTTTTAAGGTATAGAAAAATATAAACATTTTGATTGAGGCTTCAAATTTGTTTATTTAATTATTGTTTTATTTTTGAAAAACCTAAAACCAGCACAGCACAGCACATCATTGCCAAGTAAAAACAATGTCCTATCAAAAATTATATCAACATCCGGATGTGTACAAACTTCTGCGCAAAACTAAAGCAAAACTAAAAATTACTACAAACTTAGCATATAAAAAAATTCTCGCTATAAACTCAAAACTAGCATAAATAAAGCAAATACAAATTTTCCGGTCGGACATGACAAATTGTTGTTGGCATTACCATTACCGCCTTTTACTCTTGCATCCTTACATTCTATGTATTTTAACAACATATTTATAAAAGATAATTTTGTTAAACTTATTTTTTTTTTTGTGTTTGCTTTGTTTTGCTTTCTATTACTTCAAAAGGAAGAGAAGACTGGTTTTAGATTCATGCAGCAGTAAGTGAAATTTTGGATAAAACTTTCGTATCTAATATTGTACGAGTAGTATCTATCTCAAATGTTGATAGCACACTTTTAAGCAACGTTAAGCAACTTTTGATGAATTCGTGTCTCATGTTATGTCTACACAGAGAGTTTAGTTCGAGTTCATTCGAAGCTGTTCATACAAAGATGCGCCAGCAGAATTGAGTTTAGTTTGCTATTTCTCAGAACAAAATCGTTCAATACTCTGAACATACCTTGCGGTCTAAAAAAGTTGCATCTGCACGTACCTTCTCATCCGAACATTATCATACTATTTAGGTATTTCTCAAATTGAGTTTTGATAAACTCAGAAAGCAAGCTGAGTTTAGTTGAGTTTCATGTAGCATAATTGTACTGCAAACTCCAGAGTTTATTTTGAGTTTGTACTCAAAACTCAATCTAAACTCTGTGTAGTAGACATAGCTTAAAAGTCTCTTTCTCCATTGCTTATACTTTCCGGCAATGCTGAAATATTTGAGGAATTTTTGCTGTAAAGGGTGTGCTTAGGATTAATAGCATTGAAAGTAAAGTCGGCAAAACATATTTTCGATTTTCTTTTGAACTTATCCCGGTTTTTAAATGAGCCTACAAAAATTCCTTAATCAGCAGATCAAATTGAGCCAATCGACCCAATTGAGCCCATGGACCTAATTGAACCCATGGATCTAATTGAGTCAATCGATCAAATTGAGCCATTCGGCCCAATTGAGCCAATCGAATAAATTGAGCCAATCGACCCAATTGAGCCAATCGAACCAATTGATCTAATTGAGCCAATTGAGCCAATATACCCAATTGAGCCAATTGACCCAATTGAACCAATCGACCTAATTGAACCATTCGACTCAATTGAGCCAATCAGATAAATTGAGCCAATCGACCCAATTGAGCCAATCGACCCAATTGAGCCAATCGACCCAATTGAGCCAATCGACCCAATTGAGCCAATCGACCCAAGTGAGCCAATCGACCCAACAGTAGTAATCGATTCAATGGAGTCGATTGAGTTATTAGCTTGACATTCTTGCTTAAGGGTGTGTTAAGATTTGAAGGAATTGGAAAAGTAGAAGATAACAATAGCTTTCGGTTGCGAATGAATGGTCAAAAATATTTGGTATAATTTTTTTCCTCACTATCTGGATTGTTACCCTTTTCAATCATTTACTCTTTAAGTACATACAAAAAGTTTTAAAAAGTTCGATTTATCTACCTACGTGTAAATATATGTAAAAACTTTAACTGTTTAATAGCAACCTTCGATAAAATAAAACTCGCTCGCTGGCACCAAAAACGAGGTCAAACTACTGCTGCTTGGCTTATCTGTGCTATTGGTATTGTTTTCATAGATTTTTTTTTTTTTAGCTGACTTAAGCTATGCAATGACATTTTTACCTATCTGTCTGAATAAACCTCTGAAGAATACCTACAACAAACGAGGACACTAACGAGCGCTGCGTTCAAAATACCAACAACAGCAACAAAAACGGAAACAAATTACTCAATAACTAAGTTAAGCATAAAAAAATAAATGTTAAATCTGAACAGGGTTTATTGTTAGCCTGCCACCTGGGCCGTTGAAACTAGTAAGAATATCACTTGCGTTAAGTACAGGCTTGTGTTGGGGATTTGAAAAAATGTCACGCTTTTAACCAGCAGGTGATGAGGACAGACCAGCACGTTCTTTAAAGTCGCTCGACCTTTAAATAGGTTTTTTGTTTTTTACTTTTCTCCTTTTCTCCCATTTTTGTTTGTTTGTTTTTAATAAAACCTTTCGTTGAACTTGCTAGCTGTTTTGCAAACTAATCACACAAACAAACACGTACGCAAAATCATTGCAGAAACTCAGACACACACAAAACATATACGCAGCAAGCGGAAGTACTCGCTTGGCCATGACAATGGCGGCTGGCTGCCTTCGTTTTGCTGCTATTGTGTATTTTTTATTATTTCTTTTTTTTATGTTTTCCACTCATGAACGCTGTGCAGGTTCCAGCTTACCACAAACGATAAAAAAAATCATTTATTGATTTAACTCGAGGTTTGTTCGGAGCGTTGTGCGCTAATACAATATGTGTGTGACTAACTGTAACTGCTCTGCTTAACAATTTGCTCTTTTTTTCTCACTCACTCTGTGTCTCTCCCGTCACCACCTTTATTTCTATTGAAATATCGAATGTACTTTGAGTTTTTATTTATTTTGTATGCTTTTATTTCTGTCCTCTTGACTTGACTAGCTTGCTTGTTTTGCTCTTTATTTTTACCATTAACTAACTTATTCTGTTTTGGCTGTTATATATAAAATAAACCGCAAAAATGTTGTTTTCACATATTTAATGGCATTTTCCATGTCTTGTTTGACATTATTTCGCTCAATAAGCTTAGCAAAATATTTGCCTTCCTGGTTTTTATTTCATCCAATGTGTTTGCATAGGTTTAGGCGCTTCGATTTTAGCTCTTTTGGTATTTATTTTATATGCATTGAGCAATTTGTGTTTAGGTGTGGTAAAAGTCTTATTTCCTGTTCCTATATAAACTTACCTTCTACTCTTGAGTATTATAATTTCGTTAAAATAGTTGCTTATAAATTCGCGAAAATAAATTTTTTTGTTTGAAACTGTCAAAATGTGTCGCAGAGTCGTCCTTATTTTGCATTGCAGTAATATATCCGATTACTCAATCAAAATTCTTTGATTCTGACTCAAATTTCATTCATGTTTATTTAATACCATTCACTGTTATATTTTGTATTTTCTATTAACCTTTGCGACGAGTTTGTGTTTTTTTTTCATATGTATTGTTTTATAATGTGAATATTTACTTTATTAACTATTTGCTGAATCTGTTGAATTTGTATTTTCAATCAGAATTCGAATTCGTAAAATCCTCATTCTGAATGTGCAGAATTTTTTGCTTGCTTTAAAAAAACTCTAAAAATAAAAACACAGCTACTAACATGAACAGATAACATGTCTGTTAAGTCAATAAAAACATCAATATGAAGTACTGCGACAAACACGAAATGGGCGGAATTGCAAGGCTTAGGTCATGCAATAAAACTATTTTATTTATTTTGTATGAAATCTTGTTCCGGTTATTTTTAGCATATTGACCGGATGAAATATTTAAGTGTAACGATAAAATATTTCATAAATTTAAATAATTCTTTAGTACAAAAAAATATGTACCAAAGACCAGAGAGCTGTAAAAATTAAAAAAAAAACTATTTGATTCATAAATAAAATTTTTAATTCACATTAAATTTTAAAAAATTGATTCATTATTCATTTCAATAATTCATTTGCGTTATTCGAATATTGGATTAACTTTTTTATTCATATGAATGCTATTCACAAAGAATGCAATTCACAAAGAATTTCAGAATTTTGAACTATTTTTTTTAACTCATTATTAATATTTTTATTAATTTAATATTTACTACTGAAAAATTAAATGTCATACGCTGTTAGTTTTTCAGCTGCATAGCCTAAAAGTTGACAAATTTTTAGTTTTTTTCACGAACAGGTGAAAAAATTTAAATTCAGCATAATTTGAAATTTAAACATTTTTGCATGCGTCAAAAGTGGTCTTTTAATTATGGAACCTTCAACTTCAGGTATTTAAGCGTGATTTAAAAAGAGGTTAACAAAAATTGTGTAGAAATATTTAAAAAAGTTTTTAAAATATGTCAAAATTGTTTTGTTTTAAATAGGAATTCTGTAACATATCCAATTGAAATGAAGATTTTGTATTAAACTAGAATATGTGAGCTTCCGTATTCAGCAATAAAAAAAAAATGCGCGTTTTTGCGCGAATTACTTTTATGAAATAAAATGTAAGAATAGTCACAATTTTTTCTATATAATAATCAGAGTTGGGTCGAAAAGTATTTATTACAATTCAATTCAAATTTCTTAGAATTAGGAATTGGTTATTGGTCATCTCGATTCCTCATGAATGTAATTGGAAAAATTCATCAATTACATTAAAGGAATTGTTATTGGTATTGGACACCTGCTGCAACGCGAGCAAACTACCGCGAAAAGAGAAGGGAAGAGAGGCGTCTTTTCAGACGCAAGAAAAGAGAGCAGGAAAAGCGTGAGCGTGAGGAACTAGAGGTATACCAGGGCAAGAAGGATGCACGAAAATTCTATCAACAGGTTAAGCGTCTAACCCAAGGTTTCAAGCCCGGAGCATCCACTTGTAGAGACGAAAATGGAGATCTGAATACGAATACACAGTGTGTGCTTAGATTGTGGAGACAGCACTTCTCCAATTTACTTACTGGCGACGATTCCACCAATGCCGTCCATCGAGAGCGCAGTTTAGTGCCACCAATCGACGATGACGGAGTGGAAGTATCACCACCTAGCCATGAAGAGGTTGGAGTTGCTATCCAACGACTCAAAAACAATAAAGCAGCGGGTGCTAACGGCCTGTCAGCTGAATTGTTTAAAACCGGCGGCGATGAATTGATAAGGCGCATGCATCAGCTCATCAGCAAAATATGGCTAGCAGAAAGCATGCCCGACGATTGGAACCTCAGTTTACTGTGCCCTATACTTAAGAAAGGAGACCCTACAATCTGCGCTAGTTATAGCGGTATCAGTCTTATTTCCATCGCATATAAGGTTCTCTCAAGCGTACTGTGTGAAAGATTAAAGCCGATTACAAAAACACTGATTGGACCTTATCAGTGTGGCTTTCGACCTGGTAAATCCACCATAGACCAGATTTTCACGCTACGACAAATCCTGAAGAAAACCCACGAAAATCAAATTGGCACACACCATCTCTTTGTCGATTTTAAAGCTGCGTTCGATAGCCCGAGAAGGGATTGCCTATACGCAACAATGTCTGAGTTCGGTATACCTGCAAAGTTGATCATACTTTGCAGAATGACGTTGAGCAACACACGCAGCTCCGTCAAGGTAGGAAATGACCTCTCCGAAACCTTCAATACCGAAAGAGGTTTCAGGCAAGGCGATCCACTGTCTTGCGATCTCTTTAACATCATCATGGAGGGGATCGTACGAAAGGCCGGTGTGCATCGTAATGGCACCATTTTCTACAAAGGCGTCCAGCTCCTTGCGTACGCTGATGATATTGATATTGTCGGCAGAACCAAGAGAGATGTTACCGCTGCTTTCGCCGCTATCGAAAAGGAAACAGCCAAAGTGGGTTTGACGATAAATGAGGGCAAAACAAAATATATGCTGTCTACAAACAAGGGAGCTCGGCGTTTAGACTCCCACGTTTCATCCGGCAGCTATAACTTTGAAGTAGTCAAGGAGTTCGTTTACCTTGGCACCGCCATTAATACCAAAAACGAAATCAGCCTGGAGATAAAGCGAAGAACAATAATTGCTAATAGGTGCTACTACGGGCTCAGTAAGCAACTAAGTTCCAGAGCCCTCTCTCGATCGACAAAACTAACACTCTACAAGACGCTCGTTCTACCTGTGCTGCTTTATGGCGCTGAGGCATGGGTAGTTTCGCAAACTGACGCAGCCGCTCTGGGGGTGTTCGAGAGAAAAGTTCTTCGCAAAATCTTCGGTCCTGTTCGAGTCGGCGATGGCTATCGCATCCGAATGAACCACGAACTGTATGAGCTCTACGATGACATTGACGTAGTTCGGCGTATAACTGTGCAGCGACTACGCTGGCTGGGTCATGTCCATCGTATGAACGACGAAGCTCCAGCGAAAAAGGTGCTCGAGGCGAGAGTCGCTGGTCAACGACGACGAGGGAGACCATGCCTCCGATGGATGGACCAGGCTGAGGAAGCCCTAACCGCACTTGGTGTATCCGATTGGAGAAGGCGCGCGCAAAGCAGAGGCGCCTGGCGAGAGCTGATGAGGTCGGTTGAAACCCGGACACGGGTTGTTACGACCAACTAAGTAAGTAAGTAAGTCTTACACCATGTTCTCACGGCGCTCTGAATTAAGTAATTCAGTCTGTGAATTACGATTTTGAATTAAAGGTCTGCAGAGATCCATCCATTATATTTGTACAAATAGATTAAACAAGGAATAACCTGATATTATTGGTACAAATACAACAACGAGTAGAACTTAACTTATGCTTACATGTTTTTGATTGAGCAGAGAACGTATCATTTCTTTCTCTGGCTCTTAAAAAAGCTCAGAGTAACTTTTAAAACTCTTTTATAAAAGGATATATCCATTCAAAATAGATATTTTAGATTCTTCTCTTTGTGTTTATCTCGTGCTTTTACATTTTCTATTCAATTAAAAAAAAGTAATGATGTAATGGATATGGAGTATCGACAAAAATGTCATTATGTTTATTTTTTTTATGAAATAAGTTTAAAACTTGAATGAATTGCACTTATAAAGTATAAAGTGTTTCTTTTATTGTTTTATTGAAATAATTCGCTCTTTATACTTTATGGTTTTGACGTCACATATCCAGATGTTCCAAGTAGAGATAACAATATTACCGATATATCTGTTTGTTGTGTATTTTCTCACACTAGTATTCTTGATGCTTGGTAATTTCACTCTCTCATACCTGTTCTATCGTTATCTAAAAGAGAAATATTCCATGCATACTCAGTGCTTAGAGAGCGAAACCGATACAAGTTGATATAAGAAAAAATAACAACACATTGCTAGTGTACTTGGATGGTTTTTTGCAGAGCTTTATTGTGAATTACCCCGTTTTCACGAAGCAATCGTAATTCAGTTTGACTTTCTTTAAAAAAAAAATAGTTTTTAAAGCACAAACACTTGACTGCTTTGACTGCTCACAGCTATTGCTTTCGTTTTGTTTTCATTCTTCTTAGTGCTGTTTTCGATTTATTTTCGATATAAATTAGAGATGGAACCGATTTATACGTCATTCGGAGATTAATTCAAACTGAATTACCTTCGAATGAGGTAATTTAGATTGTCAAATATTGTATGGGGAATTACTTATTCGGAACATAACTGAGACTTGAATCACGAATGAGAGCCGGATTAAGTAATTTGAGGTGCCGTGAGCACATGCTATTACGAAAAACAACATTGATTATATTAATGAAGAATATAACAAAAAACTATTTAAATCCTTAAAACTCAAAGCTTTTTATAGCAACATTATAGCCAAATATCAGCAGAAATTCAACAAGGTTTTATACAACCAGCTTTGCGATATAAATAACTTTAGAAATATTAGTTGTTGTTGTTGGTGTTATGAAATCAACGCATTCATTACCCGCTTAAATTGAAAATAACATTTAAACAATGAACTTTAATCCTACATATCTACAACATACATTTTCGCAGTGATTTAAGCGCTGTTATCAGCCATGCCCGAATAGAAATAAGTAGAAAGGATTGTTTTTGGAAGGGTTATTTTTCAGAGCTTTTTGTATTGATATGGGATAGAAAAACACAAAAGCGTTGGCTTTTTGTATTGATATGGGATAGAAAAACACAAAAGCGTTGGCTGGTGTAAAACAAAATCAATGACATTTACTGTTGAAAGTTTTAAAAAGTTTGCATTAAAAATAAGTATTCGTTCTCTTATCGAAATATCATAATTCACAAGCTTGTTTAACTAAACCAATACATTTAATTCTAAAGACAATGGATAAAAAATTAAAAATAATTTCATTATACTTTTATTTATACGTTAATGTTATCCATTTGCAATAAATGCATGTCTTCAGCTGTACCATTTATAAAAGCAACAAACATCTCTTTCCAACATTTCACTGTTTATTCTCATCTTAAGGTCAAAGTTAAACTATTTCTTTAACTTACCTTCTCAATGTTGTACTTTTCCAGAGCTTGTGTCGCACAATCAACAGCATCCTGTTGCATCTCTTCGCTCATATCAGCATTTTTAATAACTGCTTTACGGTCCGACATTTTTGTTTATTTCTAGTTTTTACAATTACAATATTATACAATCTGCAAATAAACTAAGAAAACAGAAATAATGTCAGAAAAAAAAATTATAAACAGTTGATTCATTGAAACAAAAAACAAAGCCTAAACAATGAAAAAATTTTCGGTTGAACATGAAATAATAAATAAATAAAAAAAAAACAAAAAGAAACAAAAAGGTTTTCAACAGTTTTGAGAAATATTTTCTGAAAAAAAGTAAAGGTAGAAAAAGTTCGATTCATGGTAGAATAAGAGAAGATATATGCATTTCGGAGAGGCAGACTGCCGTAACTGTCAAAACGAATTTGACAGCTCATATAAAATGACGAAGCGATGAGAAAGCTTTAATTGGAAAAATGTAAACAAAAAGTAATTTCTATTGATTTTGACAATTTTGGCTATAAGAAAGAGAGCGCAGTCCCAAATGCATCTACCTTCTTTTATTCTGCCATGGTTCGATTAAATTTTGGGAGAGGCAAATGCTTCATTACACAAACATCTTATACAGTATTGTTCGAAACCCTAAGCAACTTTTCCCATTGAAATACTGTATATCCATTCAAAATCAGTTAATTCAAAATAAAACAATTTAACAACTTAATTTTGAACTGTTCGAACTTAAGGACAGGTTCTCATGAAACTCGACCCAAAAACTCAGTTCTTTATTTAACCATTTTTCGATAGTTTGTGATAAGTAGCATATGTTGCCAAAGCGGTTTGGACGATAACGATTGCATAAAAAAGGAACCCATCCTTTTTCACAAAAATGAAGAAAACTTAGTTTGCGCGGTAATGAGTATCTCACATCATTCTTTTTTAATGCCCCCCTGAATTCCCTACCATAATGTGGTAAGAATAGTTAATAACGAAAAGCTAATAAGCCAAAAAAATCTTAAACCAAATCTTAAAACGCGTTCTGAAAAACTATGTTTTCTAAACTGGTCTCCACGATATCTCAAAGAACTACTTTATAGATTGACTTGTTTTTTTTTTTTTATTTAAAAGGAAATACAATTTATTGGATCCTATACCTAAATTCAGATAATATTGGCCGGTTTTCTTTGTATAGTGCCGGTTTTGAGCACTTTAAAGAGCGAAAAATGTGAAAAAAACGGAACTAAAAATTCACATGTCCGGCATTTTTGAAATTTTCAACTAATTGCTGATTTTATAGGTATAAGCTCCAATAAAAATAATATAATTTATAAAATTGTTTGGTTTGTTTATTTCTGATGACATGGACGTGCTGTGCGATGGAGACCGTTTGAGTACCTTTTTTCAACGTGATGTTTGACAGAGTATTGACACTTCACATTATTACACTTTTATTCACCAAAACAAATTTTTTCCTATACTTTAAGAATCAATAAATAATTGCCAAAAAACTCAAGGTGTTCATACCTCTTTCTATAAAAAAAAAATCGTGTTCTTTAACCTCTAGATGAGAACATTCCCTTAAATTATTGCCTTTAAGATTTGTAGTTTTTATGGGCAATTTTTACACCATAATTAAATATCCGATTTTAGTCATTCTCTATACACAATATTTTTTTCTCACCCAAAAACCATTTAATTAAAATTTGCCCTTTTATATAAGTTTTCAATGGCATTTAACAACGGCTAACAAGAATTAATCCAATAATGTTTACAGGGTACCCAAATGGTAGTGTTTCTTTTAACAGCTTTGGTATAAAAATAACAATATCATATTTTAAGTTCATTAAAAAAACAAGAAGTAGAACAGCAGTATTAAAAATATTCTTTAAGGTTTTTTTATAAGCAGGTTGTTGTCAACAGAAAAACCCAAGATGAAAAATTGCAAGCGCACAAAAACACACAAACAAACACACTCCAGCATATTAATAACAGACAACGTTTAGACAAATGGAGCGACCGACTGTGAAATGATTATTTACTTGGTCCAACTAGAAGTGGCAATATCTAGGTTTTTGTCAATTTCGGGATTTAAAAATGCAGCCCCGTGATCCGGGATTTTCCCAGAACTTTGTTTTTTTTCTTAAAACAGAAGAAATACAATGTGAATATTTGTTATTAAAAAGAATTAAATGTACTTCATTATAAAATATACTTCAATTATAAAATATACTTCAATTATAAAATTTTAAAAATTTAAGAAAATTTAAGAAATACAATTTTTAATAATGCGTAAGTTTTATAGGTTTAAATTCCTATATTTGATAAAAATAACAAAGTGAAAACTTTAGACTTTTAAATCACCTTGTTTTTTTTCGTAGCACATAAAATTTTCATTCAATTCAAAGATTTGGTTTCTTATTTTTTTACAATTTATTAATGGCTTTATGATCTTATTCAAAATTACAATTTTGTCAAATGAATTTTTCGGGCGCTATGAAATATCGTCTAAAAAAATGAAAAAGACTTGCCTTTTTGGCGCGTGAAATTTCGTTTTTTTGTTTTTGGGGGGATTTTCCTATAAAAAACGACCTAAATATTTTTCGCGAAATAACGAAATTTAACAACTTTTTGTTTTTGGGTGATTTTTTATTTTTTGGGGTGATTTTCCGTTCCTTGTACGAAATTTTTTGATTCATTGTATTGAATCACCCTAAAAAAAAATGTAAAAAATTATTTTGAATATTCTGCTCATTTCGTACAAGACAAGCTTTTCTTCTGGCAACAATGCAAAAAAATTGGCATTTTTTTTATGTGAATTTTTTTATTTTTTTTTTTGACCATTTAACAAAAAAATGTTGGGCTTTTTCCAGTTTAAATTGGGTGATATTTCGTACACTTATAGAAAAAAAGGATTCTTCATGCGCTTATTCTTTTAGTTGCTTAACCTTTTGAATTAGTTTCGAAACGAATTCATTTTGAAGAAAAATTTGATTCATTAAAACAAAAAGAATGTATCAGATCAAATTTTTTATGAAAATTTTTCTGAAAATAAACTTTAAAATTTAATTCAAAGATTTGGCTTAATTATTTTGTAGATTACATTATTTTTGTATCTAAAGGTTTATTTTGTACACCAGCACCTCTTTTCTCTAAGGCAGTATTCTAGTGTAGACTTTTGAAAAAATCTAAATTTTAGTCATTCAAAGAATATGATCTTGGAAGGATTTCTGAAAATCCCGATTATTTAACTAATTTTCCCAACACGTTTGACATGATATCTCTAAAGTACCGTTTAACTTAACATTTTGGTGTGAGCCTTTTTTATATATCTCCCTAAGACTCGGACTAGAATCATGTAAAAATTTTGTTTTTTAGTATTTTTAAAAAATTCAAAACTTTTCTCTCTAAGTCCGGGCTAAAGGGTTTAGTGATTTTCACAAGAAAGCACAATCTACCAACAATCAGTCCTCTATAACTGGGAAGCACAAGCCTAAGCTACTAAGATCAAGCAAAATATCTGGATAGAAAACTAAACTGGAAACCCAATCTGCTCGAGAGCCACAAAAAGTAGTCAAAGTGGAAATGATCAAATAAGTACTATAATAGGTACCTTAACAGGACACTGCGGAAAAGGTAATCACGCACGAAGATTGAACATCCTCCACTAGTTAGGTAAATTAACCCATGGTATCACAACGGGTCTTATTGGCCTAAGTGTGTCTCAAAGGAGACAGCCGCTTTAACTTACCTACCTACTAATTAAGAATTTTTTCCAGATGACAAGGGTTGAAATTGTGTCAAGATGGAGGCACCCTTATTTTTAGCACTCCCACCCACTCTACCAGCCTGTAATTTTTTTCCATTTTAAATTCTTTTTTTTTTTGTATTATTGAAATATTAATAAACATATAATAAAAAAATGGATACTGAAAATATTTTTAATTTTAAATAAATTTTAAAAAACGATCAAACTTTATCCCTCCAGACTGGAAGAAAACTGCTTTAAAATAAAATTAATTTGAAAACTTATTTTTTAAAGTATGTGCATTTTTTTTTTTTTCGATACCTCATATTAAATACTCTCTTCTATTTACAAAAATACAATTCTTCCGGAAAACGATGTATTGATTCGTCAGTTAAGATATTTCCTTCAAACCATCTTTTCGTGATAATGAAAGAAAGCAAGACTGTTAGCTTTTGTTTAAAAACTGAGCTAGTTGAAAAAGCAAAATTGCAAAAAGATTGTTTTATTTAAATCCCGTGATTCGCCTCGACTAATTCCAGGATTTTCGGAACTTAAAAAAAGCCGGCATCCCCGGATTACCATCCCTAGCTAGGTTTGACTGAACGCCTTCTTAGCCACGTGGGAAATTGTGTGTTTTTGTTTCAGGCGATTCCACCGCGTTTAAATAAATAAAGCTTAAAATATTGTGCACACATACAAATCATGATTTTTTTTTTTTTTTTTTTTGTATACAAATGTTTTATATTTATAGGTGAAAACATTTGTAGACAGCAAATGGCAGTAACAGAGACGGAGAAGTGGGTATGTAGTATTGTACGTTACAAGAGCAGAAATGACAGGTTGCACAAAAGGAAGTGAGCGGAAGAAGCAAAACACACAAGCACGCAGCAATAAAAAGATAACTTTTACACTACAGCGCGTTTCCGATGATTTTCCCATGGAGGATTAAAACAACCAAAGCAAAGGTAGTCAAAGCACAAAGCCAGATTTTTTTTTTCTCTTTTTTTTTGTGTAAAAATGCAAAATAATAAATTAAAACAAAAATAGTAAAATGTGCATATTTTATAAAAATATACAGTTGAGTTTTAAAATAATAATAAAGCTATTATTAAGACTTTTATGCAAATGCTGGCACACGAAGCTTTATAATAAATTTATTGACTCACTTGAAACCATGGCAATAACGATGCATTTATAAGCCAACTTAGGACAAAATAAAACAATTTTAACATGAAGTTGCGTGCAAAATGAAAAGAACTAGAAAAAGCTCAATATTTGAACAATTTTTTTCGTATTTCAACAAAGTAAAAATTGCCTTTTTTTCAATTCACAAGAAACTGGTTGAATGCGAAAAAAATGGCTGAAGGGTAAAAAATCAACTTTTGGCGGCTACTTGTAGTAAAGTTCTGATTTTTTTTTCTCTTTGCGTAAATAAAAAGCTTGGAAAATAAACTCAATGCATATAATTATTGATGTTGAATATTTTATTATGACTTGTCTACGCAGTGAACCCACACTAAAAGATCGGCTGCCAGGATTCCTGACTGGCTGGCTGGCTGTCTGCCTTGTTGTCATGCAATAAAATGTTGCAGACAAAATTAACCTTTAATCGATTTTCAATAAAAGTTAAGCGAAGTAGTTTTTTTCGCAACGAAAGCAGTTTTCAAAAAATGATTGACAACTTTTTCCATTTAAACATAAAAGGGAGATTAAGTCGTAATTTTATTTTTAATATTTTACCCCAGTTATATACATAGATGTATAAAAAATAACGCCATTTTTTACAGTTTATGGAGGGAAATTTGGAGCGGAATGAAAAGAATTGTAACTTTTCACAAAAAACTCATTTCTCTTCAGAACCAATATACGTACAAAAAAAAGTATTTTTGTATTAATCTAACTAATGAACCCACATTGGTCCTGACCCTTAATGTAGGATCAAAATTGTCCATTGGTAACTGAAAGAGTGGATATTTCACAGTTATATTGAGATATATCTATGTCGAATGTAAGGTCCGAACCGCACAAGGTCGCGTTCATAGTGACGCTTAACTCTTTCAGGTTTGGTGGTTAGTTATCTAACCACTTATTGTTGCTTGTTTAAAACTTGTTTTCGTGCCACCTATTGACAAATTATTAAACAATTACATTTTTAAAGACATCGTTGATCATTTGTTGCGAGACTTTGTCGCTAGGGTGCACTGGTTATATTTATATCTTTATTTAAACTCGGGGCATCCCCTTGATTTTTTAACAGGACGGTTGTGTGTTCATTTTTAAACGAAATCAGTGGTGTTTAGTTATTTAGTACTTGTTTTTTTGTTTTGTGATAACATATATATGTAAAAAGAGCATAATATACAAAAAATAACGTAAGTAATATGGTGGTTAGATTACTAACCACTGTGACTATAGTACATTTTAAATAATCTGTTTTCCCACATAATTTTGTGTTGTGTATATAATTAGAATGCCGCGCATACTCCATGAACAAGACATCGTAGATATTTTGTTTGAAGATATACCTTCTGATGGTGAAAGTGTGTGTAGTTTCGAATCAGACGAAGAAAGAAAGCATGACCAAGAAACCGATCTGACGGTACTCGGTGATATACCTTCAGGACCGCAGCCAGAACTTGATGATTATTTTGACTCGGATGATGATATACCTTTATCAAATTTGTTTACTACTTCTGCTAACCAGTTACCTACTATGAGCTCCGCAGTGCAACCAAAGTGGAAAAAAAATTTCAGAATGGAAGAGCCGTGTGAATATACAGGAGGCGGAGGTGTTCCAGATGATATAGTAGAAGTAGAGAATATAACACCAACAAAACTATTTCGTTTATTTTGGACAGCAAACTTAGTTGAAACAATCTGCTTTCAAACAAATCTATATGCTACGCAGAAAGGAGCACCTTTTACACCCACTACACCTGAAGAAATTGAAGTTTTTCTTGCTTTGAATTTAGTGATGGGTATAAAAAAATCGCCCAGCTATAAAGATTACTGGTCTTCTGCCCCTGATATGAAGGACGTATACATATCTTCCTTTATGTCACTCAACCGCTTTGGATGGCATCTGAATCATTTACATTTGAATGACAATGTCCTAATGCCCAAAAAAACAGATGATAATTACGACAAACTTTATAAGATAAGACCTATGCTAGATGCACTAAAAATAAGTTTTAATAAAAATTATCACGCACCAGAAAAAGTGGCTATAGATGAGAGCATGATAAAGTTCAAGGGTAGAAATTCCATCAAACAATATATGCCAAAGAAACCAATCAAAAGGGGATATAAAGTTTGGATGATGTGTGCTGAGTCCGGATATTGTTTAGATTTCGAAATATATACTGGAAAGGATGGTGAGAAGATACAAACTGATCTAGGAGGAAAAGTTGTTCGAAAATTTTGCATGAATTTGAAATCAAAAAATCATAAAGTATTTTTTCAAGTATTTTTTCACTTATGCCATTGACCGAAAATCCCGCAAATGGTGGGATCGAATTTTTTTTCATTTTCTGGACTGCGCCGTCATAAACTCTTATATTACATATAAAGAGCTTCAGAAAATACACCACCCAGAACTTGATCAGCTCAGTGCCAAAGACTTTCGAAGAATTGTTTACATTGGGATCCTAGCTCCAGTTCAGTCGAAAAAACCCAAATCAAGCACTAGGCGCTCAACTTCGGAACCCTCTTTTCCGCTACCGGTACAAATAAAGAAACACAAACCATCAGTACCAAGAGAATTGCGTCTGGAAAGCAGTATGCATCAGCCAGAGCGATCTACATCACGAAGATGTGCAAAATGCAGCACCAAAAAGAATCCGGTGCGTACTATATGGCAATGCAAAACCTGCAAAGTTCCTCTTTGCATACGCAAAAATAATACATGTTTCTCCGATTTTCATCAGAATTAATTTTTTGTTATAAAATTTGGCAGCGGATACTACACTTTACTTGAATACTTTTTATGCCAACCGTCACGGTGGTTACTTAACTAACCACCCTATTCCACAAAAGCCTGAAGCGCAAATTTATTTTTTTCTTATTTTTTATGATAAATAAACCTTAATCAAACTAAAAATGCAGTTGTTTTATTAATAAAATAATATATGTAAAACTGTGGCTGAAAGAGTTAAGCCGAAGCTTATTTTGTATCTTCATCTCGCTTGTTTATGCAGCGAACATACAAATGAGGCACAAAATAATCCCATAAGCTTCATCTTAAACTTCACTTTGAAGGCAGTCTAATATATATAACTTCTGAGCCTACATGTTGCTTTAATTGCACCTGATATTTTAAATAGCTAAAGGCATGAAGTGCAGCAACGCGTCTAGAGCAATATCAGGAGTGGTGTTTATTGCACTTGTTATACCCAAACACACACTTCTCTGTAGTCTAAATATTAGAGTTCTGTCTAGTCTACCTGTGAACGAACGACCGACCTAAGGCCGTGTTGTTGAAACGATTAAAGCTGATTTGCGCTTTGGATTAAAGCAGCTTATTGTGTTTATAGTGCGCGCTAATTACTTACAGATTAAAGTAGCTTATTGAGCTGATGGTGTATGGCCTGGCTGGCTCTTCCGCTTTGTTTTCCTTTTATTTCTTAATAAAATAATGTCAAATCTGTTTTGCAAAGTAAATAAAAGTTTTGTTTTAAGAAAAGCGTGAAGACAAGTAAAGGAAAAGCAAACAAAGAAACTGTGTTGATTATTCATAAAAAAAAGAAACATTGCGTTGTTGATAACTTTTAAGAATATTTTTGTTTTTCGCAAAACATTTACTCCATCTTAATTTCTAGGCCAAAACCAAAATGCAAAAACCATTCTTTTGAGACCGCGTACAAATAGCCGGCATATCCACATTGTCGAGGGTTGTTTTTGTTTTTTTGCGCCTGCGTCGCTGAATCATTCAGGCTTTGCCATAACCTCAACAACTTTAGTGCTAAAAAGCCTGACATGATGCTGTGAAACCGATTCGGATTCCTCGAAAGCGACCTCGAAAACATAGTCGAAATGGTTTGATTCCTAAACAAAAAAAAATGTTTTCACAGACACATAAAAACAATTTCGTAATCGCAGAAAAACATTTTTATCTGGGGATGAAACACATTACAAATACTTTTTAGAGAACAAGGGAATAAGTTTTTAGACCAAACCTAACACACATCAATATTAATATTCAACATCCAACAACTATTTGCTAGCATATATTTTAAGCTAAACAGTACAAACTCAAAAGAAAAAAATCTTAAAAATACTAAAAAAGCAAAGCAATAAAAGAAATGAAAAAAAATGTTGAGCTTGTCAAGTCAAAGTAAGTATTTTGCTTGCACAATTTAATTTAAATAAATTACTTCTAATTTTACAAACATTGTTGCTTTAGTTGTTGTTGTTGTTTCGATGTTCTGATCAAAGCAATTTATTGTAATGTAATTGGGGAATCAAGTTGAATGTCTGCCTATGAAACCACTAGCAGACAAGTCAGTTTAATGATAACTTATTCTATTAAGCCAATATAATCATCATAATATTTATGAATTTGATTAAATGGCAACAAACAAAACAACAACAAATGCAGCGTGTTCTTTACTATCGTAATTTTAATGTAAATGAAAGTGAAATATTTAAAATTTTTTTTTTTTATTTATTTTAGAAGTGTGTAAAATTAGCACTGTACTAAAATTTAATATAGAAATTTTAGAAGTTTTATGATTTAAAATAAGTTAATTTAGGTTTCTAATCCAGTCGTGCACTTCATTATAAAATAAAGCTACGAAAATAAAAAAACGTTAAAAGAATTTATGAGCTCTATTAACTATTGACTGACTCACACTGAAGTTGTGAAATCAATTTATTAGGTCATAAGCACGACATGTCTGAACTCTACCTGAATAGTGTTGAAAACGATTTATAAATTACATTTATAAGGAGTAGAAAATGTGAAAGGAAAATTATTTAGAATAATTTTTCAAATTAAATGATAAAAACTTTTCTCATAAAAGAAATACCAGCAGCTGATGGCCTCATAGCTTAACTAGTAGCTATATTTGACTAAATAGCATTTAAATAAGAACGTTATAATCACCTTAAATGATGCTAACAAAAGTTATGCATAACCAGTTAAAAAATAAACTTTCAAATAAATTTTAACTTAAGGTGAGCGAGCAAGCGCCGACAGTAGAAGATAAAAGTGTACCAAATCAAAGTAGCATCGTTTTTCGTTATCAACAACAAACTTTTTTAGCTATAGGAATAGTAGTTGTTTTGTTGCTATCACACCGAATGATGAACACATCAGAATCAATGAAGTGTTATGGGATTTTTTTCTTCTAAATATTTTCAATATTACTCAAAATTAAATTCATTAGCTGCATTTGTGAAATGCAATCAAGAATATTATCGCTGAGTTCGGCAACTGTTAATGATGTTGCAGTGCAAACAAATGAGTGAAGTCAACCATAAAATGCACATTAATTTATGCATCAGCTCAGATAAGACTCGGCCCCCCAGAGTTGGTTTGTTTTAGTTAAGAGTAAAGTAAACATTATTATGGTAACTTAACACTAAAACTAACTTAACGGTGTTCGACCAAAACTGAAATTTTTACTGAAACCGAAATTCAGACCTTTTTGTTATATTCGGAAGAAAAGAAACTGATTATATATGAACAGTAAAATTATTTCATATTTTTTTTTTTATTAAAAAAGAAATTGGAAAATTTCATACATACGAGGGTGGTACCAAAAGTACCCCCCTCCCCCACACACACAGAGAAAACAATAAATTTGGGAGCAAATATTTTTATTTTTAAACATATTCTCTCCTTTCAGCTCGACATTTTTCCCAGCGATGTTTAATAGCTTCGATACCCTGTTTAAAGATTTAACCATCGAGCGCCTCAAAATAGCCATCAACCGCAGATTCAACCCTTTGATTGTTGGCAAATCTTTTACCACCAAGCCATTTTTTCAAGTTTGGAAAAAGAAAATAATCCGAGGAGTCAAAATCTGGCGAATAGCGTGCATGAAGGAAGCAATTTTTTTATTTATTTTTATTTGTTTATTCATGTGTAATTTAAAAAGCCACTACGGCCAATAATACAAATTACAAGCAAAAATACAGTTATATTAAATTTTAACAGTTATAGTTAAAGTTAATAATATTAGAGTTTAATAAAATGTTTTGATAATTTTATAAAATATTGTTTGACCTGAATTCGACACACACAGCCCTGCACGCTCGCACACAGTGTAATACAAATGAGTGAAAAAGAAAAAACCCGTAGTATTACAGCGAAAAATAACTTTAGTTCATTGACTTTGGTCACAGAGATAATGGGTATGTGAACTGGTGCATTGTCTTGATGAAACAACAATTTCTTTTTCGCCAAATGCGGTCGTTTTTTCTTGATTTCATCACTCAAACGCTGCAATAAGTTCGCAGCATAATACTCCCCGCCGATTGTTTTTCCTTTTTGAAGATAGGTTAGGTTGAAGCGGATGTCTCCCTTGAGACACACTTAGGCCAAAATGTCCGTTGTGATACCATGGGTTGATTTCCCTCTCTATTTAAACCAGTTTGAGCTGTTGACAAAGGAAAGGATTCGGTAGACCGAAGATTCTGAGAGATCATCAAGATCTATATAGAACCATTACCTAAGTGAAGGTGGCGATTTTTAGCTAGATAAGTCCCAGATTTTTAGCAGATAAGTCCCAGTATACATTCGTCAAGACTTGACGATCAATTTCTTTGGATTCCATTTGAAACTTGACGATGACCTTTACACATCAAAAGTTGACGATCAATTCTTGGCAGAACAAAAGCGGATTGCCGAAAAATTTAACGTAATAAATTTTTTCTTTCCCCTCTTTTACGATCCGCTCGCCAACGAACACAAGACTTGACGAGTGTAAGCCGGACTTAAGATTCCCTTTTCCATTTGTCGCCAGTGTTGCCATCCTTACAGTTAAAACTATAAAATAGTTTTTTAAGACAAGCGCGCAGTTTTTAAAATTACCTCCTAGTGCAAATTACAAATTTAATTAAAAGAACACAAAAAAAATTATTCAGATTGCATTAAGTTAAAAGTATCGAATAGTGAAATATTATTTAAACTGTTTGTTATTTCATTAAATTTTAAATAATTTGTTTTTGTTGTTTTCAAAGGAACGAACCACGAAAAAAAAAACGAAAATGGCCATTTCACCCCTTGAAAACTAATCTAATTTTAGTGAGCTAAACTCGGTTTAATTTAATTAAAATTTAAACTCGTGCTGAAAAACTGGCCCTTATTGATACATTTACTGATTTTGTAAGAAATATTTTTTTACAAATACCAAGCTAAATTATAGCAAAACTGTAATTATATGCAAAACTTAAGAGTATCGAAAACTATAGATAGTTATCGATGGCTTATAAAAACTTATAAAAACTATCGCTTACTATCCATAGTGTCAACTATAGATATTTTCAGACCACTACTTCTGACTGCCCAAGGAGGCGTTTGTGGACCTGATGACAACTACAGGCTAACTGCAAAAACAATGCGCACGAACAAGATCAATTCCAAGCGTATTAAAATTGGCAACAAACAGTTCTGCTATTTGTTGCTCAACCCTTTAACCTGCATAAAATTTACAAAAATAGTTAAAAATTAGTTTGTCATAAAAAAAAAATTATTAACAATGCACAGCATCGAAAGCAAAATTCTATTCGGCTGAAAATTCGATGATAAGCGAAAATTTAGACAGGGTTACACTGCTCATAATAAGAATTTAACATTCGATATTCGCTGTTCGATAAACAGCGAAGATCGAGCGTAGAAAGCCAGTCATAATAAGGGACTTTGTCTTATATATAAAGTTATTTATATATTATTATGTTGCATATCTAATTATTTTAATGTTTCCTCAATTGTCTTATAATAATTTATATCAATTTATTTATGAATTAAATCATGCCAATTGGTCAAGTACTCTAGGAGTTATGCCCGTATGATACTTAATTTTTTTTGTCCAATTTTAAAATCTGAAAACAAGTGGCGCGTGGGCAGGACATACATATTTTGTAAGAAAAGGATAAACGTTGTTACTATTTTATATCTAGTGTTTTTAAGAGCAGCTGCATTAAATAATAATCATGCCAATCGGTCAAGTACTCTAAGAGTTATATGCCCGTATGATACTTAATTTTTTTTGTCCAATTTTCAGGCTTAGGCTTTAAGCCTGTATGATACTTAATTAAATTGATCATTGAAAATTATAACTAGAGCAGTTCAAATAGCACGAATGCATGGATTCGATTGGTGTGAGTGAGTACGCATATGGTACGAATTGGAGAAAAATTTGTAGGACGGACTGTATTTTCTTTGCATTTTTTTGCCGTTTCAATCAATTCGTTCTTCGTTAATACAAAATATGTCTGTCCTGCCCACGCGCCACTCCATTAATAAAAACACCCACCGACAAAATTGGCAACGGTTAAGGTCGGTGGGAGTAACGATAAAGGTAAAAAGTACTTTTAAGTTTTTTAAACATTTTCAAACAAAAATAAAACAAATATAAAAATAGATTTTTCACTGTCAAATGGGCACAAAATATTTTATTGATTTTATTTAATTATAAAAAAATATTAAAAAAATTAATACTTGTTAAAAATAGTATTCAGAAACAAGAGCTTTGAAAGGCGTTTTGTAGTTAAGCGATTCAGTTTTTCCGTAGAAGTTGCCTCCAAACTTCGATTCTAATAAGACATTGCTTGTACCCAATGCTTTTTTTTTTTTGTTACTTTCTTTATCCGAGCGTTTCCACTGCACGAACGAACGAAGAAAAGTGTTTCCACTGGGCGAATAGCGTTCGCAAACATATAAAAACTAATGTTCCAAACCTTGGTTCGGACCGAACAGTTTCCGCTGCCCGAACGAACGAAGAAATTTACGTTCGTTCGTCCATTGGAAACGCTCGGTAAGGATATGCCAAATATGCTGTTTGTAAATTGCTTGTGATAATTGTGAAATTGCATCAATTACTAGTGATTGTTTTCATTCGAGTATTTTTTTATTTTTCGTATATTTTTTCGGTTAAACTAATGGGAAAAAATACTATACAATTAAATCGTTAACCGAAAGAAAATAACCGATTAAAATAACTTTTTCGGTTAATCGTTCCATCACTAGTTATCGATTCAATAAAATATGATCGTATGTGCCAAAATTTTGCTCCCGTTATTTTTTTGTACCAATGGGTTTTTTTAAAAGACTCAAATACATTTGATAAAAAATTTAAAATATTCAAGGTTGGGTTCCAAAGTGAAATTATATGTCATCTAGTTAACACATGAAATACCACTTAAAACAAATTTCGATGTCATTTGATTATTGCAATATTTGGTCTTTGCATTTCACTGCAAAATTCCTTTTACTATAACCAATCCATATTGTATACATTCATCACAATTACATCAACCTCAAATGGAAATAAATAAGCTTAAAATTGGAAACTTTGTTGTGGTTTAACAAATTCCTACGCCAAATTAACCAAGTCGAAAAATATGCCACAACATAAACGGCTCAGACTCACGGCTGCACAGGAAAATGTGGTTGGCAACGCTGAACACGATCCTCTATAATTTTTGCGCGCCAACAGTTAGAAAAATACCACGACTATGATAGGAAAACCACTAGATTTCATTGGACAACAAAGTTAGATTTACAATTTTATTAGCATAAATTACGTCAGCGTGCTTCCGCAGACAAACACCAAGATTGAGGAAGCACAAATTGCGAACAAACTCAATAAAGGCAACGTAAGAAAATTTATTTTTGCTTAGCTCCAAATGCTTGTGGGCGTTGGAAGACCACGCATGCAGAGTGCAGGTGTGACTTTTGGTAAACCACATAAGAATGTTGAAATGCTGCTCTACTTGAACGATGCTCATCGCCACAAATGTGCTGTCCACGATAACACACACTTTTCTTCGACTACTAGAAACTTTGTTACAGAAAAACATTAGTGAAGTTTTAAGTTTTTTTCCTTAAGTCACAGCAGGCGGCAAAGGCGCCTACCGGACGACAGCCATTTCCTAAACTCTCTAGACTGAGTTCTCAAATTCCACCAGCTACCCCCAAATATTTTAACACCCGGGATGCAACCACTCGTCCTTGAATTCGGTCATTTTTCATTTCTTTTATGTCAATTTATACTTTCTTTTAGCATTTTTAATAATCATAATTTCTAAAATTTGCACTCACCGACAACGAAAATTTTTCACTATTTCTTTTTTTAAATCCCTGTTTCCTTGTTTGTTTTACTCTTTTTCTTTTTTGAACATAAAGATATATAGTATATCTTTTTTCAAACAATTCAGAGTTTCTTTCACGTTTCCGACAATTTTCTCAATGAAAACTTATTTGATTTTTTCCAATATGTATGCACAGAATATATTTAAATTTTCTTTAGTTGAAAACCTTTGCAAATAATATTTTCCAATGCACTTTGTGCGTTTTGAATGCTTATTTCAATAAATATAAAATAACTTTACTTCACAATAGTTCTTTTTTTGTCGCTCTTCTGCTTTTCGACTCGTCTTGTTGTTGTTGTATGTCAACGTCGCACGGTGAACGTGTGAATTTTGTGCTGCTAGCGGCTGCAAATTCTGCCAAAAAGCTTTTCGGCACGAAATTTCCCTCGTCGACTGCTTGTGTGCGTGTCACACGTATGGATAGTGTGTGTTTGCCGGAGCTTGCGATTGGCTGCAAATAGGCGGCCTCCAACAGGCGACTTCTAACAACACACTCATACAAGTGAAGGTCTGCATTGGTCCCCAGTGTTGCAGCTTACTTCAACTTTATTGAAATTTGTATTCAAAAAGTACATTCCATAATAAATCAGAAAAAAGCACTCTAATTTTTTCAAAACTTCAATTAAATTTTTCAAAACCCATAAAATTTACTTTTATATATAAAATGGATTATTAAATAGAATGTAATGTTGTGTTTTTGAAATTTCTCGTGATATTTTATTCATTTTTAATTTCGGATTCATTCAAGATTTCAATGGATTGATTTAAAACAAAATGCTGAATGTAACCAGTGTTTTTGGCTCTAAAAGCCAGTATGTCAGTAATCAACATTTTTCCTCTTGATCACAATTTACTTGAACACTTGTATATATATTATTAATTTGACGCTTCAGAGATTTAACTCAAATCATTTTGATTTGAACCATTGTATAAATCAACCCGTAAATAACGACATCTCTATTTTGTTTAAAATCTGTTGTCTTAAACTTAAACTTAAACTTAAACCGATACTTAAAATAAAGAAAATTGATCGAGCTCTATTTTTTGATTAATGGGAAATCTTAGTCAATTCCTTTTGTTACACTCGTTCTTTTAATTCCCACTAGTTTAAAGTAGTGCGTATGCAAGGTATATTTAACAAGGTAGTGTCGTCTCGGAGCGGTGGGTACCGCAGCTGTCAAATACATATAATATAACAATTTACAAATTGTGTTATTTGTTTTGCTTCTATTCGTAAAAACCTGGTTTTCACAGGTGCGGTACCCAGCACAAGAGAGAATTTTAACTACTAGCACTACCTTGTTATTCTACTATTCTGTTATTCTACCATGGTGCGTATGTAAAAACTAAATAAGGCAATTATTTCTCTTTTTCTTTAGTTCACTATGAAAGAGTGAGACGCGACAACAAAATTATTCAATATTACCGAGTCTAAGCTAGAATGTAATGAAACCATTTTGATTCAAAATTAATCAAACGTGCTTCAGTCGACAGATAAACACGGTATTTTATATTTTTGAATTAAAGACATTGACTTGCAATGATTTCAAACTAAAAATTACAGACTAATTATAACAGTTTAATTGCTTCAGCTAGTGTATGTTGTATGAGATAAGCAATTTTTTTAGGCAATTCACAAATCAAACTCGTTGTGACACAATTCTATCATTATTTTGAAATTTTAACGTAGGTTTGAAAGAACTGTTTCATCAAAACATCGATCACAATTAGAACCTCAACGTAAGTTGAGTTGCTTACGTTCTGTAACATGTTTCAGTTAATAGATTTGCAGATCAGTATCAGAAACCTAAAAACAAGTATGAAGGCTATTTTTTTCAACTAATATAGTATATTCAATTAATCCACAAAGTTTTTAGCATTAATTCAGTTACTTCGAACTAAAATCCAGTTTTTCAGATAATAGAAATAGAAAAAAACAACAAATTTGCATACAAAATTTTTTTAACAAATTAGTCAAAAGAAATTTCAGCATATTAATATTTACCGCAATTAATATTTATATATTTTTCTATATTGTTGCAATCAATGCACTTATATAATTGAATCACAATAAAATTACATCACGTCATAGAATTTGACATAAGTACATAAGTATCTTATCACAAAAAGTGGAGTAGATTTTTTGTTTGCAACTCGGGTACGTAAATGACAAAGGAAATTTCTTTTTTCTGCAAGACTTCTACTTTTGACGATTGGGCTATTGTGAATGTAATAACAGTGAATAAATTTTTCAATTTTATTTTTATTTAAATTACTTTATTCAAATAAGCGTTCATATACTAAAAAATGTATTGAAGCCGTTTTTTAGCAAAGGCATTATTTGCAAATATTAAACCGAATTTAGCAAATATTTATAGGGCGCATTATTATAATTGCGAATTACTTTAAAGGTGATTGCATAGACTAAGGAAATTTTCTGAACACCTGTTGCTTTCAATACCAAACAAGTTTGGAATTTAAGTCGTGTATAACACTTTAAAAATCTCGAATGAAATCTCTTGAGAAAAACGTATTGAATGTCACAATGAGAGAATACAAAATGAGATATTTGAATGAGGGCCACTTTCTCAGTGTCCGGTTAAGCACAAATCAGAACTTTAAGCGTGAACGGAATGTGATGTAGTTGTAGCGATTCCATGTAGTAGCCTCATCAGCTGTTCAGTGTGTAGCACGAAAAAAAATGTGTCCACAATGGCATGAGTGATTCAGAAAACATTTATCAATTTTTTCGATTTTACAAATATTGTTAATTTCAAACACTTATTTCGGTACCGACAACGTTTGCAGTATCGATTTGATGTGCCCAATGCTAAAAAAACCATCATTAATACAATTTTCAGAGCAGCGTTGTACTCAAAAGTTAAAGTTAGCTTAACTTGCGCTACAACTACAGCTACGAGCAACAGATATGGTAGAATAAGACAAGGTAGTGTTAGTAGTTAAAATTCTCTCTTGTGCTGGGTACCGCACCTCTCAAAATCAGGTTTTTACGAATAAAACCAAAACAAAAAACACAATTTGCAAATTATAATATTCTATGTGTTTGACAGGTGTGGTACCCACCGCTCCGAGACGACTCTACCTTGTTAAATATACCTTGAGCAACAGACATACTACGCATTCTGTGCGATTCCGTGCATTAAGTACATTTTAACTGCGTATTCACAATTGAAAAATTCACAATTAGTCATTAACCAGCTCTTGATGAAAGAAAAATTGTTTTGTTAGCTATCGTATGGTTAAGGCAAATTTACACGATTCACTATAATTGTTCACTTTGGATGATTCATCCAATTTGACAAGTGTAAATTGAGTTTCATCTTTAAAATGAAGATGATTGTCATCCTCATTGAACAGTGAAAGAAGTAGAAGTATTTTCTAATTTTGATGTAAATGAAAGCAAGTCGTACTTATGTTCTTTTTCCATTTCTTTTTGAAGTTCTTGCAACAATCCTAGACCTATTCTTTTAATTCCATTTTTTATTATTCTAGACGGCGTTGCTATAATTTTTTTTTAACGTCAATAAAATAAATTAACCAACGAAAAAATTTTGACCTTCCACATCGAATCATCCATAAAATTTTAAATTTACGCTTTGAATAATGTAAATTAAAATTTGTTTCACGGTCATCATTCAACGTACACTATCATCGTTTTGAATGAAATGCGTAAATTCACCTTTTTAACCAGCTATCTCCTGGTTAAGAGCTACACTAACCGGACATTGAGAAAGCGGCCCTAAGTTTTCGAAACGGCATAAAAATACGAGTGTAGCAAGGTTGATTAATATAGGTTAAGTAAGCTCGGTCCAACTGTCAGAATGGATGAAAGTAAATCAAGAAAAAAAACCAGAATCTGTACAATTTTTAGCTAACAGCTACTTTGATAGTTCGAGCAAAGGCGAAAAAAGAGTGCTTTCTCTCAAGTGACTAAACCTATATTAATCAACCTTGACAGCTCACGGATTGTGTATATGAGATTGCATTTTCCATGATATTGGTGAGTTTTTTCGTGGTTCAGCAATTTGACAGTCTTGCACATGTTTGGTAAGTTTGAATGTTCAAAACTTTTGGGGAGTTTCCTGTGGTTTCTGTGTTAGTATTGAACATTTTGTATTAGTTTTGGCTTCCATTTGACAAAAGCAGGACATAAGGCCTTTCCCACAGTTCGAAGTCGAAGTTTCCTATCTTTTTTGGTTCATACCATGTTATAATAAGACAAGGGTAATAATAGCTGAAATTCTCTCTTGTGGTGGGTACATTACCTGTCAAAATCAGGTTTTTACGAATATATTTTTTAAGAGGACCAAATACTAACAGATTCTTTATTAATATTTTAAGATTTATTAACACATTGACGATCAGTAGGAACAAGTGAAGTTCGAAAATTGACACTATATGTTTTAAAAACCTGAAACTAGGCTTCTAATTGAACGCCAGTTGCACAATTGTGCCGCTATAGCCGTAGTGTTTAAAAACGACCGTTTCGTTTTGGGCGACTATTGCCGTCATGCCACATAGTGAACTTCGCTTTGTCGGCTATAAGGCCCAACCAAAATAGACGAGTTGCTCCGTAGCGAGTTGAGACGAAAATGTTCGCTTTGATGCAATTCAATATTGTTGCCCAAAATTAACAAACGTAATTTAATGAAGCTGAACGAAACAGCTTCTCCATACGTTTTGTTCCATAGAAGAACCGAACTGCTAGCGTCTCAACTCGTCAGACGTTCGGCAAGTTGCAATCGTTTCGTTTCGTCTATTTTGGTTCTGCCTATAGACGCAAGTGTCTGACAAAGTGTTAATAACAGGCATGCTACACAGGCGAGTATGCTGGCCCTGTAGTTCGAAAAACTCAATACATTCACACTTTTTTACAAATACACTCACACTGGATTCACTTTCACGGCTCTTTCATCGCTACTAGCAATGAAATTTCAGGGCCAGTGGATTTTGACAGCAGCGGCCATGATACAATTATAAGGTAGGCTCACATTTAAATGGCTGCTCAAACAACAAGTTTTGCAACAACAAAGCTGTAAGAACGCTAAACGTCAAATGAAAAATGGTAACAACAACAATAAGAAAACTAAAATTTGACCAGCCGATTTTGACATACAGCTTCCTTCTTACTCCAACTTGAGCATACCTTATAATTCTGCCATGGAAGCGGCTAGTGTGTGTAAGGGGGATATCAGTGTTGTTTTTAATTACTTTTGGTTGATTCATTTCGGGTTTTCCCTCGATTTCGTACTTTATTTCGGGTTTTCCTCGATTTCATACAGGAAGCAACACTGATAACTTGTTTAGATTTACAAAGCAAATGAAACAAATGTGAAAAGTTGTAAATAAAAGTGAAAAATATACAATTTTATATACAATAAATATACAAAAAAATATAAAATGGAAAGAAAATTAGCTCGAAAACAAATCATTAAATTAAATTGATTCAATTGCAGCGAGAACCATCGCATACGATGAAGTTTTTTTAATGAACTTTCACTAGCATGTGTAGCACCTCTTGTATGAAAGCATGAAAGTTCGAAATTCTTCGAATCATTCGAACAGTACACGTATTCTTTCGCACTTTCACTGTCACTGGCCTGTGTAACCGGCCTGTAATATTCAAAACTTACCCCCTAGCCACACGTGTTCGAAGACACTAACAGTTCGAAAAACTTAATACACTCTCACTTTTCACTAATGCACTCATACCTTGACATCACTGGCAGTCCACTGGCACCAACTTTTACTGAGACAGTGAATTTTGACAGCCACAGCCAGTGCGAAATAAAAGTAAGGAAACAGTGTTGTTTTTTCTCCCTAAAAAAATTCGAACTTTAAATATGCACTTTTCTTTCATGTCTTGTAGTGAAATTTTTTAATTGCCCTTATTTGACACATAAAATATCATATGAATAAGTTGCATTTCATTTTGGAATATATTGATAAACAGATTCTACAAAATAATTAGTTCCCCATTTGTAACCCATATAAGTTTCGTGCTGTGTTGGCATATAAAGCATCACTGAACAAAAGCAACCGAAATAATAAAGTGGTCGAACCTTTGCCTTTGACGACATTTTGCAAATGAACATTTACTCTCACATGTGGCCGCAGCGTAGATTTGTAGATTATTTCGAAACATTTTCGTAGTTAATACATATTCTTTGCTGGCCTGCCAGTACTATCACGTGTGGCTTCAGCGTTAAGGAATATGAGTCGTGTATCAATGTCATAATACTAGTTGTCACATAAATAAAGCCCATTCACAATGGTGCTTAGTTAAGACAGCAACCGTATGGGATATTTATGAACTTCATTCACTTTCAAACTTTCTTTTGCACAGTGGAATGAACGAATACCACTGCAGCAACATGCATTAAACTTTTGGGAACAATTTGACATTTAAAACATTAATTCCTTTAATATTGAAAAATTAATGCTTATCAGTAATAAGCAAATATTTTTCACCTATATTGACACATGTGTTATTTTTACAATAATTGACAAAAAAAGCATACTGCTTGAAAGAGCTGGAACTTTATTTTACCTGCAGAATGTTAAGCAGTTCAAATTATGGTTCCAAGCTTACAGTGCAAGAAGTTAAATCTTTTAAAAATGTTTCCGAAAATTCCTTAAATGGGTCACTATATAGAATATATTTTCTTATGTTTCACGCTATAAGTTCACATGAAAATTATCGGCTACCGCAAAGCATACAAAACACGCGTACCAAAGCTCTGAACTATTTAAAAATCGATTAGTCCGTTTATACAGCTGTCAAAGTATGCAGTTACAGGAAAGGCTGAATATAGTACTGGTCGCTTTATTTTTCTGGTAGTACTTGGATTTAGCTTCAAACGAGAGTGAGAAATAAAGACTATTATCGACTTTGATATAAAATTTTGCGCATGCCTTTTATAGATTTCATTTTGGCACTTCTTAAATATTCACGATAGCAATTATTGTGAATATTTAATATTTAAATACTTTTTACACTTCATTATGGCAGAATATGACAAATTAAAAAAATAATAGATTTTAATAGAAAATAATTAAAAAAGTGATATTCGTGATGTGATGTTTAAGGTCTTGTATTACGATATATAGAAAAAGGGTTTTTCACGATGTGGTGTATTTTAATTATAACTTTAAAAACACTCAAAAATCTCTTTTATTTATATATATATATCAGGGATGGGAAATGGCTTTTCTGAAATTGTACCAAACCGAAAGAAAAATTTTACTTTTTGGCATCAAATTGTACTCATTTTTTTCTACTTGATTAACGAAACTTTTTTGATATATATAAAAATTTATTTAAAATAAATAAAAATTAACAAAAACGGACACCAATTCAATATAGTTAAGTAAATATAGAAGTGTACATACACTTTTTAAAATTTAATCAAGAAAATGTGCGTCTTCCTCTTCTTCAACAGATATATTTCAAAATGCATAGCACTTTAAATTCTTATGTTATAGCCATATTGCCCAGTGGCTTTTAACAAATCTTTTGTTTTAATTACAGAAGAAACTGAATCAGCAAGCAGACGATTTCTGCACCTTGTTTTGATTAAATTTTGGATCAAAAATATTCTTTCAACATTTGTTAAAGAATGTGAAATTGATAAAACCCCCTGTGAAATTCTGTAAATATTGATCAGGGTGGCAGTGAGTTTGAATGTGCTGTAAGCATGGTTGCAAAAATGCACAAAAAGACATTGAAAACTTTATGAAATTAAAAAAAGCGAAGAAATTTGATATGACGTAGATCAAGTGTATGAAAATGTACTAAAAATGTCTTTGTGGTACTTACGTACTTTTTATAACAAAATTGTACTTAAAATGTACAATTGTACTGAAAAATCCAACCCTGATATATATATTATATATATATATCACGAGTCTGTCTGCATACTGAAAGCTTTTTTGCAGCGGAAGAATTTATATACGCACATGATACAATAATTTACAAGGTAGCCTTGACAACTACCTTTTTTCTCACGAGCGGCGATCGGGAGTTGTCAAATCAATACAAAGTTTAACTTTTCATTTGTTTTGCTGCTTCTTCGTCTTCTCTTTTTCAATGTGTTTTTGACAACTCCAAATTGCCAACAAAACTGTCACTCCTACCTTGTAAATCATTATACCATGATATACGCATACATTTTTGAAAAAGCTCTTAGCTCGCGAGCTTATTATGTTCGTAGCAGAGAACTGCAAAACTCACTTTTTTCTTGATTACATCATTCACTGGAATTCTTACACAACTCAACTCATTCAACAAAGTTCAGCGTTGAATAAAATCAGCGCACTACTGGCAAACGCGTCTTTTGTTTCAGTTTGAGTTCGTCTGATCGAACTCACATGTTTGCATGAACGAGTGTTGGCGTTGAATAAAATAAAATGATGCTGCTGAAGGCATCGTTTGTGTGAGCTGATTGACGGACTGAATTCACATGTTTGAGTATTGGCGTTGAAGTGTATACGGATATGTGTTTCGTAAATGATAAAAGAAATAGATAAATTTAGTTGTTTGCAGTCAATCGTTATAAAAACTTCACCCTTCTTCTTCTTGTTCTCTTTTTCTCTCTATCTGTGTCTGCACACGAACAAACTTATACGTGTTGATTTTTGCTTTTTGCGTTTCATTCTTGATGAAAATAATCGTTGTTGAGCCCAACGAACAAGCATGAAATATGTATCCGAAGACGTCCGTTGATTAAAATCACTGAGCCAACACGAAGCACATGGTTTGATTGAATTTAACTCAACAGCGAGTGTATGCATTCGAGCAAGTCTGATCGATTGAACGCAGAGGCATGATTTTTACAGTGTTGATTACGTATGAATATTTTTATGTGGTGTTTGCAGTTCTCTGGTTCGTAGCTGATTTAAATACATTTTTGTGCAAACCTTAGCTTTTACTACTTTTTGAGCAATCGAAATTTTTTTAGCTTTGACAGTTAAAACAGGGCGGATCGCACTTTCTTCTCAGTACCCATAATTGTCAAAACCAGCCAATTTTGCGAATGACTACGAAAGAAAAACGGATGATAAAAGAGAGCACTTGCAGATTTTCTATGAACTGTCAACTTCGATTTGACAATTATGGGTACTCGCTCTCTCCCTTGCGACAACCTTATAAATCAATCTTGGTTATTTCGTTATTAAAGTTTTATTGAAGCGAAGCTTTTTACTCCTCGTTCTGTGATTTGCTTGGAGTGAAATCTGAAAAATTTTCGACAGATTTTTTCTTGGAAATTTGATTGTTTCTTTGTTGCTAGCGCTTATTACAACAAGAAAATTTAATACTTTAATATTAAATACAAATAATATTTTCCGGCCTGCCCGTGGGGATTTAACCCACGTCCTCCTAAATGAGAGTCCAATACACTATCTAGTAGGCCACAAAGACTTGTTAAATAAAGTTGTTAATTCAATCCTAATTATAACAGAAGCTATGCTGCAGTAGATCGTCACCATCTATCAATAGATAGAGGATTGTGTATTTGCTATGCTACAACTATCAAAAATTTGCTTTTATTTGCCACAAGGTGTCTCCAGCATCGCTTTGTTTGCTTTTGTGGTGCTGTTGGCATAGAGTGTAAATTATTATCTAGAGATTGCATCAACTCTCCTAAATCGCTGGCATGTGTTAACAGAGTTACTTTACTTAAAAACGTGAAGGAAAAAAACTCTGTTAACCTCTGTAATTTAAATAATTTACACTCTATGCTGTTGGTACGAAGAAAATTAGCAATGCCCACAAGTGCGTTTTTAAGTGTTAAAAAAATATATGATATTAATTAATATGGAATTAACAAACGCCTGCATGAGTCAGTGCAGCCAAGTTCACAACCATGTGTGGAGAGTTAAAATGGAGAGTCGCTGGCATTATATGCCCGTATATGTAATTGGCGTGGAAATTTGACATTCAACAATAAAAAAAAGGCAGTAAATATGTTTTCTGTATATATGTAATTTATTTTATTAAATTTTTGAATTTAAAAGTTAATTTATTAAAGAGAATAAATTATTAAGCTATCAAATCTACTTAACTGCGAAAAAGCTTCGCTTCTCTCGTGTGTCCAACGACGCACCTGTGTTTTTTTATTATTGCAAACAATATTTGCATTTCTTTCTAACTAGAAAAGATCAGGGGCTGCATCGCCGCTTCCGTGAACGTACAAATCGTCACGTAAAATTGTGTTAATTTAATGCAATTCAATGACGAGCTGAAGACGATTTCGTGACGTGTTGTATTTTCACGGAAGCGACCCAGGAATATTAAAATTGTCACCTTTTTTTCAGCACTTTTAATTTTTTTTATCCCCAATATGTTACGTTATGCCTAATAAAAGTTGGCAGCCCTGGTGGTGAGACGTTATAAATATAAATGGATATTCGACAATTGTGAAAATTGTTTTAGAGTTTCTATAACTCTTTAATGTTTATTTTGAACGTGAAGTTATAGCAGCTATTTTCGGTGACTGCTTTAGAGCAAGAATTTGCACTTCAGTTTAGCAAAAAGTTACATTTGTTCAAGGTGTTTCAAATGCATTTTATATCTTTGCTCGATTAAAAAGATGGTACAATGAAAAGAATCTTTACTATTATTTTTGAATGTTTGTGTTTTCTAACTACAAAACCAGCTAATATTTTTATAAAAAACCCGATTTTGAGAGGTTTTTTCAAACCATTCCAGCTCAGGGCTATCGCTAGCGTCAAAATATTTGAGGAATCATCCTTACATAAACCAGGCATTATTTTGAGAAACCGACTTGAACAACTTTTATTCGTGAGGCGCCTTAGTGTATTCAAAAATGAAATATGTTTGTAAATTGAGTTGGCACGAGTTAGACAATTACTATTCAATTTCGGTTTTTCCAGCGCAGACATCGATTTTGCGCGGTGTTTTCCAAAAAAAGAGTCCGCCTAAGCAGTTTTGTATGAAAATTTGGTTTTTTATAGGCGGTTTTTTTCGCGATATTTTGTTGGACCCAGTATACCGCGTAAAAACAGGATGCTGGGTCAACCTTTTTGCGTGTGTGACAACAGCATTTTCTCTTAATTTCTAGAGCATTTGAATCTCTTCAAACGAAGATTCATTTTCATCTGCGCAAATCAATGGAGTATTAAAAGCTTTAACCGCCTCTAAATGTGTAATCTTTTTTTCGCGCATTTTTATCAATGACCCCTTTGCATCACTATCCTGGCTTTCTGCCTCCATATCTTTTTGTCGATTTGCTCATCATTTGTCCAAGCACATAAGTTAATTTGTTAAGGAAGCGATTCCTATATATATTATGGAAAATAAAATTACGTATTTAGATAATACCACAGGTGTGATCTGCTTAAGAAATTGCAATATTTCTGCCATATCAGTGACCAATTCCGGATTACTTCTTAAAAAAAAAAAAATGTGATAATAGAATGTCATCTTCTTCAATTTCAGCAGTTTTTGTATTTATTATTTCGCGCCAGCACTTTACAATTGTTGAAACCTGAACCTTTTTCCATGCATTAGCCAAAAAAATAGCAGCGTCCCTTATTGTTACGTAGCTCTTCCAAAAGTTCTGCGACTGTAAGATCTTTATTTGATACTATCTTTGCTAGTATGTTAGTTCTATAATCTTAGAGTTTCGTCAATCTTATTATGTTTTGATCTATTGGTTGAATCAAAGCTGAAACATTGGGTGGGAGAAGCATCGTAATAATTTGACCATCATCACAACATAACTGATCACTTGTTGGGGGACTTTGATCATTGTACAGGAGAAGAAATGCTTTCTTTGGCAAATTTTCTGCATCTAAATGTTGCCTGACCTAGAAAAATATGAATTAAGATCATGAAATATTTATTGTAGTTATACAAAAACCTGTTGAGCAAACGACTTAATTTTTTAAAAATTTTAAAGTTCATCCCTGCAAATTTTAAGTTTTCGTACTCGTATGGAATATGACAGTTCTTAAAAGATATCGGTTTTTTGAGATGTCGTTGTGTGGCATTAGTGCATGTTAAAAACGTAATCAGTTCTTTTCAAGGTTGATTTATAAGGTTGTCGCAGGGCTGATCGCACTCTCTTGTCAGTACCCATAATTGTCAAAACCAGCCAATTTCGCAAATGACTACGAAAGAAAAACTGATGATAATGGAGAGCACTTGCATATTTTCTATGAGCTGTCAACTTCGATTTGACAATTATGGGTACTCGCTCTCTCCCTTGCGACGACCTTATAAATCAACCTTGGTTCTTTTAAAATTTGGCGGCCTGGTGCACTTCTCTCATTTCTGAGCACAAACGATCTGTCGGGTTTTTGTGTTCCCAATACAACCCGGTCTCATCTCATCGTTATAAATTCCATTTCTCTGCTTTATTTATTTTCTTTAATTTAACTAGCTAGCATAATTTCAAAGGGTTCCACCAGTTGTGGGTGTGATGAAATTTTTTCTCCGCAGATTTTTAAAAACCAATTGTACAGAGCATCTTAAATTTTCATTTACACTTTCTTACATAGCTCCTTTAATTTTTTTTCCGTTTCGCTTAAATTCAGAACTTGTTGCTTTTGTGACTCGATATTATAATGCGAGGCTTAAAATTGGGGAACTTTTTTTTTAGTTTCCCCAGAAACTCATTTTTTAACCCCAAACATTTGCACATTTTTACTTTGCACGGCTTTGCACTCGGCTTAAACTTTTTAATAAAATTTAATTACACAACAAACTAAAGGGCACAACAGACTGCACAACAAGGCTCTAAAACTAGACTTAACTAAACCATTTGTTATGCACTTCAAATTTAAACGATGCATTACTTTCATAGAAGTTACAATTAGTGTGAAAACAAAAGTTAAAAGCCGTTATTTAATTTTTTCCTATTTTCTTACAAGAAGTGTAGATATAATTAAGGGTGAAAAATATCATTGGAATAAATGAGCGTTCATATACAATGTTCGAAATTTAAGACAATAAATATATAGACGCGTGGCCAATATAACCATGTATAAATATAATCAAGTGTGTACCGTTATTCATCAAAATGTTTAAATATGTTTTATTTTCTCTATTCGTGACCAAATTCACATTATTTCTTCTAACAATGTTCATCATATTTTTTCGAAGTAAACTTCTGCTTTCGTAACTTCACCCTCTTTACGATAACTCTCACCCTCTTTACGACACCCTGATATACTTGAAAGTTTTCTTTGGCCATCGTCTTTTGCATCATGCTATTGATGGGGGATTTTGTATGAATTTCAAATTGTAGCTTGCTTGTTGCTAGCACAGTTTTCGTTTCCGCTATGTTGGCTCTGCGCTGTCTGTTGTGGTGTCATGAGTAAGTATATCGTTCATGCATGCTTGTAGTCAGATAGGCATATACTATATAAAAATTAAATATCGAACGATTCATATGAATTTCCAACGAAATCATATTACAGCGTAGACTCGATTGTGGAAAAGTGAGGAATGTTAGGTTGGTGTAGTATAGAGTTGAGTTTCACTGCTGACTTCGTTCGATTTTTCGCTTTATACGTTGATCCATACGGTTTGTATTCTCTGTTGTTCGTATTTTTTGTTACCATGTATATTTTTCTGTATACTTGTTTCTGTTCATGTATTCGTCGTTTCTCTTTTCAGCGTCATGTTGCTGCTGATTGCTAATACCTTGATTCCAAGTACCACCAGCCCGTTTTGTGTGAGTGTGTCGCCAGTTGCTGCTGTTGTAGTTCATTGTTAGCATGATTATAAAATAATCTCGTATTTTTTGTTGTTGGTATATAATTTTTCTATATACCAATTTTTCATGTTGTTCGTGAGTATAGAAAAGTTGGTGCTGTTTGTTGAGGTCGACATCGCTGGGTTGTTTTATGACTGACTGGCGACTGGTTTGTTGCCTGAGTTTGCTTGGATTTTTTCGTTTTTTCTCGTTCGCAAATCGATAAAGATGACGAGGTAGAAAATGTGTTGCTTTCATGTGGTTTTTGTTTTTGTATAGTTTTGCTTAGTTCGGTTCGTTTAAATGCGATTCCATGTCGCAGCGAGAGTTTCAAGTTGTTTATTCTGTTTGAATATCTAATCGTGTACAAAAACCCAACAACATGTAGCAGCTATATTAGAATGGGTGGTGAGAATTGCTCGCAAGTGTTGTAAAAGCCGAAGCTAATTGTTGCTGTTGTTGCTGCCTGTTGTACGTATAAACATATATAGCAGAGCTGATTGCTCAAGGCTTTTACGGTCTCATGAGGGTAATCAATATCTCGTTGCCGTGGCTCGCTTTTTCTTCATTTGTGTGTGGAACATGTTGGTACGTGTTTGGTTTTGTTTTTACGTTTGGTGGATTGAATTGCATCATGCACTGAAATTCAACTTGCAAGTTTTGAAGTAATTTTAAACGTTTGCTTAAATTAAGCAATAGATTTTTTGCTAACTGGCAATAATGGCAGATGTTCAAACATAGATTTTGTTTTGTTTTGCTCAGATTTTCTTCATTACTTTTGTTCTAAATCCTGTTGAAGTTTATATTCATAACAGTGTGCTATTTTGATTTTACGCTTGTTGTTGAATTTCGCCATGAAGAGGTGAATGCCGTTTTTATGACATTGCCTTCCGGTGGTGGCTCATAACAGTTCCCTTCTCTAGCTAGATTAATGTTGCAAATATCCGGTTTATCGCTGTAAGCTGTATTGTTTGCGCAGCCGGAAACTTTGTAGAGTACTTAAAAACATCTGACCATGTTTGTTCGAATATGCTTAAAAAGAAAAGAAAAAATTTGAAAAATTTGTAAAAAAAAAAATATATTTAAGTTTAATTTAAGTTTTGGTTTGGTTTAATAAAAATATTAATATTTTCTTAAAGCTATAAAAACAAGGATCTTTGTAAATTCGTTATATTTTATTCTATGAATAAAAATTAAAACTTCTAGCACCGACTCTTTTTTTAAAAATTTGTTTGTCATTTTTGCCACAAATGCAAGACTTGATCAACAATTCTTGAACAATATAAAACGGGACTTAGCGTTAGCATTTGTCTAAATCAGTAAAGAAGGCTTAATTACAGATTAATTTGCTCTTTAGACTGACGAAACAAAATTGAATAGGATTGGAACAGATGGGAAAACATTTGTTCGGCGCCCCAAATTCCAAAACTCGAACCGAGGAGGCAACGTAATGCCTTTGGGGGCTTTCCTGGCACTGCGTTGAGCCAATTTTTCGTATACCAGGAATAATAGACTAAACTATGTATTATTATTTACATAATGGTGGAATTTCATGCATGATAATGATCGAATACGCACAGCAAATGCTATGAAATCTTGGCTGAAAAATTAAGATATAAATATTTCTTACTGGCCGGCTCCAAGTCCAAATCTCAATCCTATAGAAAATTTATGGAATGATGTGAAGGCCAGTTTAAGCAATCAAAATTTTACATTTTTATATGATTTATGGAGTGTAATTGAGAAGGCTTGGCACTCTTTTTCGAAAATCAATTTTGGATTCGAATTTGAATTAGTCAATTTTAAATTTTTGGGCTAATTTTCTAATGTTTTATTTGTATCTATATACAAAACAAAGAAAAAAATGAAACTTTTAAGTGTTTAATGCTTAAACTTAAATATATTTTACTTTAATTATTGTGAAACAACCTTAGTACCGGTTTACACTCGTCAGAGGGGGGAAATTGACTTTACATTAAACTTTTCGGCTTTCGTTCTTTCGCTGTCCCGTTATTTTTTCATGCAAAGCATGGCAAGAATTGATCGTCAACTATTGATGCGTGTTAATGTTAGCGTCAAGTTTAAAGGGTCTCGATGAATGTAAACATATATATATGTGTTTTTGTGGTATTTATGTGTCCACTTCTGTATAATCGTCCTTACCCATGGTCTACACCAGACAGTTTGTCTTAACAGTTCCAATACACTCACACATTTTGTACTAACTCACACTTTCTCAGTCGGCAGCTCAACTGTCTCAATTGCTAGGCAGACAATTGGGCTGACAACGATTTGACGTATGCGAACAATTTTTGACGTTTCCTCTGAAAAAATGTTTGAGAAATGTCAAAAAGAAAAGCGGTGTGAAAGTTGTGATATTCAAAAGTATAGTTTTCCGCACAAAATTTAGTTTTTTTTGCTGGCCAACGATCTCCCGGTGCATCAGCAAGTGCAGCACAGTTCAATTGAATTTTTTGCTGGTCAACGTCCTCCTAGTGCCATCACCACCAGCACAAGTCAGTGCAGCGCAAATTTCTTGCTTCTCTCGCTGGCCAACGTTCTCCGAGTGCTACCACCAGCAGCACAAACAAGTGCAACGTACATTTTTTTAGCATCCTCCAAGTGCCACCACCAGCAACACAAGCAAGTGCAGCGCAAATTTCATGCTTTCAGTATGAACAAAAAATCCACCACCAGTAGCACAAGCAAGTGCAGCGTAAATTTCCTACTTCTTTCGCTGGCCAACTTTCTGCAAGTGCCACCACCAGCAGCACAAGCAAGTGCAGCGTAAATTTTTTAACATCCTTCAATTGCTTGTGCTGCTGGTGGTATCACGCGGAGAAAGTTGGCCAGCGAAAAAAGAAAGAAACTTGCGCTACACTTGCTTGTGGCGGCCGTAGCGCAGTGGGCAGAGTGTGTGGCCCAGACGCCAGAGAACCCTGGTTCGAACCCCCCTGACACAGAAAGTTTTTTCAATTGAATTCGTTTTTCTGTCCAGCCGTCACCACTTTGCAGACAATGGCAAACCTCAGAGAGTAAAAACTGCCAAGAAAAGCTTCTTGAGAACGAGTCGGCATAAAACATGTAGTTCCAGTTCTCGATCATTTGTGTTCAAACATTTCGCAACACACACAACACAATTGATCATAAGAAGCTCGGTCAAAGTACTTTCAAGAGCTGAAATGGCCATTTCGTTTTTTTTTACGTTGTAAAAGCACTGTAATAATGGCAAAAAATAATTACAGTTTAGCGATAATACTTCCAACCCGTCGCAGGACGAACTTTTATGTTAGTATGCTATTAAAATGTATAAAATTAGTCAAAATCAATCCGATTTAATACGTTCTATAAATAAAAACTGATCAACGCAGATTTTTGCATGCATTGAATTTAAGTGTTTCCACTGAACGAACGAACAAGGTGGCAACTTACCCTGCGTCCACACGTGGAAGTAATCACTTGCAAGAAGGGAATATATATTGTCTTCAAAAAAGTTCGAAATTAGCTGCAAGTTGCTTAAGCTTCCAGATGTGCAAGTTCATTTAAAAATGTTGTCGAATGCGAAGGTTCTCCCTGCAATTGCAGTATTGCTTGAAATGAAGAAGTTAAAAAACGAGGAAAACATGTACCCAGTGTTGCTTCTTGTATAAAATTGCGGAAATCCCAAAAAAATCCACAAAAGGCATCACTTTAATCCCCCTTTTTGACATTTACTTGCATCAAGTGACAAAAACTAGCATGTGTAGCACCTTTTGCTTGAAAGCATGAAAGTTTGAAATTCTTCGAATCAATCGAACAGTACACGTATTCTTTCACACTTTCACTGGCACTGGCCTGTGTAACCGGCCTGTTAGAGGCAGTGAAGAAAGTTCATTAAAAAATTTTCATCGTATGCGAATGTTCTCGCTGCTATTGAATCAATTTAATTTAATGATTTGTTTTTGAGTTAATTTTCTTTCCAATATATTTTTTGTATAGTTATTGTACATATATGAAATTGTAAATTTTTCACTTTTATTTACAACTTTTTACATTTGTTTCATTTGCTTTGTAAATGTAAACAAGTTAGCAGTGCAGCTTCCTGTACGGAATCGAGAAAAACCTGAAATAAAGTACGAAATCGAGGGAAAACCCGAAATGAATCCACCAAAGTAATTAAAAACTACACTGATACCCCCCCTTTTTGACATACACTAGCCGCTGCTGTCAAAATCCACTGGCTTTGAAATTTCGTTGCTAGTAGCGATGAAAGTGCCGTGAAAGTGAATCCAGTGTGAGTGTATTTGTAAAAAAGTGTGAATGCATTGAGTTTTCGAAATACAGGGTCAGTATACTAGCCTGTGTAGCATGCCTGTAAAATTTTCTTGTAACCGAACTCCGAAAAAAATTAAGTAGTTAAAAGTAAAAAATTTAGAAAAATCGAAAATACATTAAATCTACACGATTAAAATATTCATATGTATATTAGATATAGGGATGGCAAGATTAATCGAATGACTAACATTTATCGAGTATTTCTTTTCAAAAATCGAGTTAATTCACTCGAATATTCTGTTCCGATTAATCGAGCAATAAATCGATTAATTGCAATTGATTAATTTCGAAATGACTTTTTTTTACCACATGATTACACAAGGATTGAATTTGACTTATGGCCGCATCATAAATCTTTAGTTTATAATATAAGAAGAATGATGCTACATTTCCCCAAGACGAGCTGAGCTTTTATTTGAATTGTCAACATTTAGACTTGAAACGAAAACTTTACTTGTTATATTCGTATTTGATTGGTACATCAGTAAACTCGAAACGTTTATTTTCTAGAGCTGATACAAAAGCTTCGGAAAGCCGAAGCAGACTGACAACCAAAAAACTTTTTCTACAAACTCATTCGAACCAAAATTGTTAACTGAATTCGGCCCCTATTATGTGTTACAACTCATCTAAGTTGTCTAGATTCAACTACATTTTTTTCGTACATTGTATTACTTAGATTTTAGTTGAACCATATAGTTTGAAAATTTTTAAAATATTAGGTCAGTTTGACATGATTTCATTGAAATATATGTAATACCTTATACGAAAAAAATTTAGTGGAATCTAGTCATCTTAGTTGAGTTGTAATTAGAATTGCCAGATCCTGAAAGGCTGTTGTCGGGGAAAGTCATGAAAATTCCGGACTTTTTTATAAGTCGTCGGGACAAAAAATTCACTTTTGTGTACAAGTGTCTGTATTTGCAAAACATAAAACTAATACAAAATCAATATGAACATAAATTGAATCCAAATAATAACAATATCATCAAAAATTAAATCGAAATAATAAAAAATAAAAGAATTCATACCAATTGTGTTTTGTAAAATGATGTATCATTGTATCATGGGTAGGGCCGCTTCGCTGAGTGCTCTCACGCGTCAACGAAGAGTGGATAATGAGAAGGAACATATATGTCAAAACGACGAATTTCGTAGAAATTGCAAATGAAGAAAATATTTTATGTTTCCAAGTTGCAAACAGTGCGGTCGCGGGTGTTAAATTTGTGCTAATTTGAGTGAAAATATTATAAAAAAAGTGTAATAAACACTATAAAATGTGAAAGAAGTCTTAAAATTGCAAAAAAAAAACCTTTAACAGATTTAACCTAAAAACAACTGCGAAACGTGAGCATAAAGAAATTCGCGATGAACACCTGATTTTGACACCAATCTCGCTTTATTCTGCTTTCTACTCCATTCCTCTCCGAGTCGACCCTACCTTATAATTCTGCCATGGGCGCCAAACCATGATACAATGATAAGGTAGGCCCATGATACTAAGTGCTCTCACGCGTCAACGAAGAGTGGATAATGAGAAGCAACATTAATGTCAAAACGACGAATTTCGTAGAAATTGCAAATGAAGAAAATATTTTATGTTTCCAAGTTGCAAACAGTGCGGTCGCGGGTATTAAATTTGTGCTAATTTGAGTGAAAATATTATATAAAAAGTGTAATAAAAACTATAAAATGTGAAAGTCTTAAAACTGCAAAAAAAACCTGTAACAGTTTTAACCTAAAAACAACTGCGAAACGTGAGCATAAAGAAATTCGCGATGAACAGCTGATTTTGACATCAATGTAGCCTTATTCTGCTTTCTACTCCATTCCTCTCCGTGATGACCTTACCTTATAATTCTGCCATGGGCCAAACTAAATATTTTTGGAAAGTTCCATTCAGAGATAAAGAGATAGGAAATTTCATGTTTTTCAAGGTTATTTCAGCTTTCACATTTTTCAACTCTCTTATATGCAAAACTCACGAATTGTGTATATGAGATTGGATATCCAATGTTTGAGGGGAGTTTCTGTGGTTTTTGTGCTTGTATTGAAAATTTTGTTAGTATTTGGCACAATTATAACATAAGGCTATCCCTTTCCCACAGTGCAAAATCGAAGTTTCCTATCTCTTTATCTCTGTTTTCACCATTTTAGCTCAACGGGAATATGTAGCAGTCCATAATGGGTTAAATTTCTTTTGACGAAACTTACCTTTAACTTTTCTTGTATGTGAAAGGCCCAAACAAAAAAGAAATATATTTTTGCTGATTAAAGAATGAAGCTTTAGAATTTTTAAAAATCAAAACATTTTCTTGAGAACATAAGCCGTTCGGAGTCGGCATAAAGCGGGTAGGTCCAGTTCTCGATCATTTTGTGTTCAAACATTTCACAACACAATTGATCATAAGAAGCTCGGCCAAAGTCCTTTCAAGGGCTGAACTGGCCACTTCGTTTTTTTTTTCTTATTTTTAAAAATTGGAATTAGTTTGTTCGATTTGTTCGATTGAATATTTAAATGAATTTTATTTTATGCAAAAAATTTAACACAATTTCAATTATTTTAAACTTTTACTATTTAAATTATTTATTTATCACTATTTAAATTATAAAAACATTTTTATTATAAATTTTTGAAACATTGCTCAAATGTTTGATAGTTTTAATTTAATAAATTGTAAGCAATGTAGTCTTAACATCTAATTTTTGCCAAACAATACATCTCCAACTTTATATCCACTGCAAATGTTTTGCAACTCTGTAACGGTTCATTTTTTCACAAAAATCATTTAATGCTAAATCGAGCTGTCAACACTGTTACATTCGTATTTTTGAGTTTTATTCATACAATTTGCGCTGTGTGAATATGCAGTTATTTGCCAAAAGCCTGTGGCGAATCCGACTAGCAAAACGAAAATATAAATAGACAAAAAGAAAAGCAAAAATAAACAATAACAACCAGCGATATGCATACAATAACAGCGGTGTGCCATAAAATAATAATCCCCTCTCACTCCCCTCTCTCGCTAACTTAACGTAGAGCCAACACTTTGGCAAATTTAACAAAATGTCAAATTACTTTAATCGCTTTTGTGTGCGAATGCCTTTCGAACATCCACAATACGACCGAAACATCAACGATAAGGACAAGTGCACTAATTCTAGTGTGTAGCTGTAGATTTTTCGAACTAAATTGATAATCACCTAAACGGAGATTTATCAGAGAATCATTTAAAAGAGAAGTGGCCACATTAAAGCAAACTGCTTAAGTTCTTTAACAGTGCGTATGGAAAATTAAGATTGATACGCTTCGGTGAATGATTTATTTTTTAATTAAGAATGTTTTAACATTTGCTAAGTTTTAAGAACCGTTAAGCCAACTTTTAAGATTAAACTTTATAATAACCTGCAATACATACATATACAGTACTGGACAGTAAAATAGAATCACTTTTTGATGCAAACTTTAATTTTAAAAAACACTAATAATATACAAATCCAAACAACTTCAATATTTTGTTTTATTTACAAACATTCAATGACAATTGTTCATGATAAGTGGGGACAATAAAATAGAATCAGAATATAAAAACTATGAAATCATAAAAACAAATCAAAAATTTTTTAATATATTTTTAGTAACTTATAGAATAGCCTCTATTTTTCAAGACAGCTTTACATCTTTGCGGCATGGACTTTACTCATCTTTGACAAGTGCTCTGAGACATGAGACATCTCGATTCTTTCCCAAAGATCCGTCATATTTTTTGATTTGACAGGTTCTATAATATTTCTTACAATCTTACATAAGTTTGCAATTGGATATTATTTTGGTTTAACCTGTCTTTGGCAATACCATCGAGGTGTTTAAGGTCGTTATAGTAAGCATAGGAACCTTTAGGGCACCCCAAACTATACTACATGTCCATCCGACCTGTCATGTCATCGTACATGTAGTATCGTTTGTGTCCAAAAAATCAAGTTAGATGGACATGTCCGATGGAAGACAAACATTTTTGACTTTTCTTTCGGTCCATCCGGCATGTAGTATTGTTCGTGTGCGTGCCCATCCAACTTGGTGCATTTTTGTGATTAAAATTTTTAAGCGAAGCACAAAAAATGACTAACATAAGAAATGTTGAATTTTAGAAAGAATTAAGTAATTAAGAAGAAAAGACATAGAAAATAAAATAGTTGTTAAAATCAATGCATTCGTCATTTTTACGCTATAAAATATCTAATGCGCTTGATGTGCACTCTTTGAAAACTATGAAATAATGAAGGTCATCCGACATGTGCGACCATTTGGGACCGACGAAAAAAAGTGCCGTTATTTTGTCGAACTACATGTCGGATGGACATGTAGTATCGTTTGGGGTGGCCTTTTCGCGCAGATGTACCAAACTGCGCCAGTTGTTGCCTTATAGTTCGAGTAGAAATTCCAAAGCTTACCTCAACCCGGATTGCTTCTGGAGGCTTAAATCCATCACGAGGGGAAAAAATTTGATGTAGTCGTCCTGCTGTTCCGTTGTTGCCCCCTCCCCCCTTTAAGGTTAGGATTTGGAGGCGTGATATTGTATTAAATTGAAATTTTTGAGATCTTCCTAAGGTTTTGGCAATCGCATGTTGAATCTGGATCCTCTTTGATTAGCTCTGAACGAGGAGTCGTTCCGCATCAGTGCAATGCATTGCTTTGACCATTTAAATTACTTTTTTTTTTACTTGCTTTTAAATATTTTTTTGTCTTTTTAAGTAAATTTAGATCCTAATCTTCGCTGCCCAACAAAAAATTTACTCTTCACTCAAAAACTCTTTCAATTAAGTGATTTTAATTCAAGTGATTTTATTTAATTGTCCCATTACATTTACACATGTTTTTATAATTCCGAAAATTACCCAACAAACAGTTGTGTTTGAACGAAACCCAGCAAGCATTTTTAAGGTGTTTTATAATAACTAATATTCTTTATATATATATTATTCTTCTGTGCGTGTGTATGTGTCTGAACTCATCCTAAACGGCTTGACCGATTTTGATTAAATTTTTTGTATGTGTTTGAGTTGGTCTCTGAATGGTTTAGATTCACAATTAGAACCGGTAGGTGGCGCTGTGATCCGGTTAAAGGAAGTTTGTTTCGAAACCGCTCATCTGATTTGTATGAACATTTTTATATAGAGATTTTCGGGTACGGTTAGTGTTTAATATTTATCTGTTTTGTTTTATTTTGAACACCACAGGGTGCTGTAGCACAAATTTCTAAAGAAATTGTGGAAACCTACAAAACCACTCGTTCGATTTGAATGAAAATTTGTATGTAGGGATTTTCGAGAACGACAAGTGTCTCGGCGCAATCTCAATTGCTCTATCTCGAAAACCATAGGTCGCTGTAGTACAAATACAGCTAGTTCATTATAGAAATTTGAATTTTTTGTAACTGGAAGCAACAAAAAATGCATATAACCATTTTTGCTCAGGGTGATTCTATTTTATTGTGCGGCACTGTACATAAAATCAATTTATTTATTAAAAAAACGCCAAAATTTCTTATTTTCATAATTTTTATAATTAGTTCCATGGCTTTTTCATAAAATATTGTATTTTTATGCTGAAGCGTTTTGCTCAGATTTTTGAAAAATGTAGATGCCGCACTCTTCCTTATGACGGCATTATAATAATCAATCAAAAGTTCGATACTCAACTTTTTGTATTAAGCCTCTTTTGATTTCAGGTCAGGTTAAAGCCAAATCACATATTTATGTATTATATTAAAAAACAACTTTTATTAATATCTATATATATATTAATATATATATTATATATATTTATATATATATATTAAAATTTTGATTTTCCGCATATGGAGTTAATATTTTACAGGGATGGGAAACAAAGAACATTTTTTAATTCTTAGATCAAAAGATCATGCATAAAAAGTTGTTGAAAAAGAATTTTAAATGTAGCAACATGACGCTAGGGAATCAGAGATGTCATTTTTGACATGATTTTTAAGATAGAAATCACCTTAAACTAGTTATTTTTGATCGATTTTTTTCGATCAAATATAACAATTATTTTTTAATAGTTATTTTTTCAATAAGAAATAAAAGTAATTTTTTGATCTTTATTTTCGATCTTTTTTATTTATTTTCCTTTCGTTATTTTTTGATCAGAAATAAAGGGTCTTTGTTTATCATTATATTTCAATCTAAAAATTTTTCCGCTAGATTTTAAAGTGGCCCATATTTTTTCGATCAGCAGCGATTTTTCGAACCATTGATCTATATTTTTCCGATCAGAAATTAAAATGATTTCTTAATCGTTATTTTTCCGATCAGAAATATAAATTTATTTTTTCGATCAGAAATAAAAATCATTTTGTGATCGCTATTATTTCGATCAGATTAAGAAAATCATATTTTGATTGAAATAATATTGATTAAAATTTAAATCGAGCATATAAAAAATTGAGTGCATACGTACCACCCCTCGAACGAACTTTTACCATACAAGTTGTCTCGCGCAAGGATTTGAACAACGATTTTGATAAGAGTAAGGGCAAGATTTTAGACATGAATTTGGAAAATTATTTGGACAAGGATTTCGTCAAGGATTAGGACAAGTACTTGCTCAAGGATTTGAATAGGGACTTGGTCATTTTTATTTCTAATCTAAAAAAGTCGATATCTTTAATTTCTGATAAAAAAAAAATTAATCGCAAAATGATTTTTATTTCTGATCGAAAAAATAACGATTAAAAATAACTTCTATTTCTGAAAAATATATATATAATCGTTATTTGCGGTCCCTGGCATTATATAAATAAACAACTTAGATTATAAGAATTTGATGAACCCTACTGGGGTGGCACCATTGTTCGCTAGGATGCGGCACACAATTTCTGCAGATGGTTTTCAGTACTTGACCAATGGAATGTGTTTTGTTCGTGCTGTCAAATATTATCGAGTGTTGTGAGTGTTGCTGATAACTATTTTTAATCGCTTTTTGTGTTTTTTTTAAGTGTGTGTTTCTTCTGGCATTTGATGCGAAAAAGTTGCCAAAAACAGAATGTTAAAAAATCAATTGAAATCGAATTGCAGTTGAAAAGGCTTTTTTTATCTCTGCCTAATTTCTGCGTTACCCCAAATTTACTCTTTTTTTAATTTAAATTTGTTTAATTACGGATTTTTTCGATAACACGTAAAAAATATTTTTAATTTTGTGAGTCTTTATTTAGCAAGAAAAAAATTAACAACTGCTAACTAAATAAATAGAAAGTCTCGAAAATATTGTTTGTAGTTCTTGTTTTTATTTTTGCACTTATACACTACATACTGACTCAACACAAGATATGGGGGAATCATCAAGGAAACTGACAGATATAATGTAGAAACAAACAACACTGAAGCAAAATAGCGAATAACTAACATAAAAGAAACGAATAAGTAGCAACAACAACGACTATATAGCTGCCAGCGACGTTCGTTGGAGTCGTTAACGTTGATGTTGTTGTTGCCAGCAATGAAACAGTGAACCACTGTCATTTGTGCCGCACTGTGGGTATGGTTTTTGAAGATCTTGTAACAATTGATTGAGTTTTTTATAAATGGGATTAAGTCTATTTTAAAAAAGGCAAGCCACAAAAAGGGATTTTAGCGTTTCAATTTATATTTTTATAGGGATGATTGCGATAACTGTGGCCTCAAGATACGAGTATGCAGCTTTGAAGTCCTGTTTGAGAAAATAAGATTCACCGAAGAATTTATTGATATATCGATTCGTTATCGAGCTATCGATTTAAAAAAAAAAGTTTACTCAAAGGAACCAATATGGAAATTCGGCAATATTTTTGCTAATATTTGTGCGATCTAAATGATTTAGGTGTAGTTTAAAAAATAATTAAAATATTTTTAATATGAAAAGAAAAAAAAAATATATTTTTCCCAAATCGGCCAAGCTACAAACTGCCTTTCTTCATAATATGTTTTATTTTTGCATAAAACTGTTATTATATTCTTATTATAATAAAGATACAATCAATTTAAAGTTGAAACATTTAGCTTCTGTTTGGTACATAATATGTTATACTTTTTTCCTTTATTTTGACCGTTATTTTCTTTTATGCTATATTTTAGGTTCAACAGTACAGTCATATTGTATATTTTGTTTTAATTTTAAGATAATAACAACTTTAAAGTATTCCACATAATTTAATGTGAATAAAAAGCTAGTGTTTTATTGTAATGGGGAGATGAGAAGATATGGGATAAGAATTTCTCACTTTTCATAAAGAGATTAATAAACTAAAATGTGGTTACAATAAAAAATACCTGATTTGCTTTATAAAAATTGTACATTTATACTATAAATAGTGCAAGAGAGATCATCATAAAAGGTTTGTTTTACTGTGAGTTACTGAATAGTTTATTTTTTTTTTAAGTGGTTTCTTCCGTATGGTTCCGTTCCGTAAAAGGAGCAAGATCGATTTTTATCAAAGTTTGTTTGTTGTATTTTGAAGTACATATCGATAATTTTTCTCATTTTTATAAAAAAAGTGGTTCCGAATTTTAAAAATTGTACACTTTTTTCTAAAGGCGCAAGACAAATTTTTATAAATACTTGTTATTTTTTTTAAGAAAGTGGTTCTGCCATTTAAAAATTGCACCCTTTTTTTAAAAATAGGGGAAAAAAGTTTAACATATATTGCATCAAACGAAAGGTTAATCTTTCAGCTTTCAACATGTGTTACTGTTGTTTACTTTTATAACGTTTTTTCGGAGAAAATTACGGTTTTATGTAAGAAAAATATACATCATGCCGAAAAACCGTCTCTAGTGTAATTGGATTAAGTAAGAAATTTTTGTTTTATATCTTATTTTAAACATATTTAAATTTGTTATCGAATGATACCCAAATTATTCCTATCGGTCAAATATTAGCAAAGATATAGTCACATTTCCATACCGACGGTAACACGATAACTAATCGATTTTTAAAATAATAAAAAGCAAGTTTTAAAAAATATAACATTTTTTAATGAAACTGATCAAAAACAACAACTAATCGCCGAGATATAATTTAAGCTAACAAAATGACTTCAGTTTATTGAACGTTTTTAGGTTAATTTCTGGTTATATTCTTTCTTTTGGGTTTTAGCTATGAATACATCAGAAAATTCGCTTAAAACATGAAAATTTCCTTTTATTTAGAAACAATTAAACAAAAGGTATGATGTGGAGTACTTACAATTATGGAAAAGAAAGAATTTTTAACACTGCTCATATGCATTGCATTATTATGTAGTTCATTTTAGTAGTTCAAGAGTCGTATAACCAATTACTTACATTGCTAACAATGTTATGACACTAGCATATTTTTAGATATAGAAATAAGCAAAAATTCGTCAAAAATTGTGATGATAGACTTTCTCAACGGCCTTATAACTCTTCTATTGAAGTTTTAGGCAACAAACTTACTTAATAATCTTATTTTATATATGTTGAGGCCCTTAAATCTCAACATTTTCATAATCATGAACCAAAATCTGATGAATATATATGTATATGTTCAAGGTTAACATCCTACACATAAATGATATATTAATTTTATTTTGTGCTTTTTTATCTGCTTTTTTATCGATAATTTAAATAGCTTTTTTTAATATCTAAATATTTTAAAACTTTTGATTAGTTTACTTCTATTTACGAGGCATTTTTAACTTATTAAGCTCACAGATATGAGTTTAAGTCAAGAAGAAATAAGCTAGATAATCGTGTTTTAGGAGAAAAATCAAAGGGAATTTTAATTAAGTGTTTCTAAATTCCTTATTAATAAACTAATTTTGTCGAAATATTTTTTTTTGTGTATAAAAATTAAAATTCTTTTTTATTTAATAAAATTAAATAATGCTATTCGGAATTTTTAAACTTTCACAAGTTTGTTCACATTAAGCTGTTGTTCTAAATTTCTGAAAGGGCAAAATTTATGAATTTTGAATTAACCTATCAGATATTTATGCACAAAAGTTTTATAATGTATTAAGCAACTCTAAAATTTCACAAAAAAAAAAATAAAAAATATTTTGTTTTATTGCAGTCATAAATAAAGCAAATGGTTCCAGTGATAGCTCTTCCCCCATTTTTCTGAATCAAAAAAGTTTAATAAAACATCTCTTTTAGTTTGCTAGTGTCAACATCGGCCAAAATATCAAAACGAAAAATATCCATGCGTGTTTTAGTTAAAAAAAAGCAATAAATTAAACTTTTCTCGCCGATAACGGGTAAAAAGTGGATACAAAATAAATACAAGCATTTGACAAACGAACTCGTCGCCAAATTTTTCGATAAATTGCCTAAAAACTTAAGTCAATATGCTAAAATATTTTTTCTTAATCGCTGGAACCGTTTTGAAAAATTATATTTGGAGAAAAACGTTTAAAATTTATTTTATGTATTAAATCGCTTCGTATGGGAGACCGTGGCATGCTGGCTAAAGTGTGTAGTTGGTATGAGATAGATCCCAGGTTTGGATTTCATCTGACGCAGAATGTTTTTTTCAACTAAATAAATTTTTCTGTTCGGCCTTCACAGATTGCCTGCAGACAATGGCAAACCTCAGGGAGTAAAAACTGACATGTAAAGCTCCTCGAGAGCATAAGCCGTTCACCATAATGCAATTATCAAGATAGTGGTGACAGTTTGTTTGGCGTACATATTTTGCTAAAAATAGTATAAGGTAGAGAACGAAAATAGAAAAAAAAATTAAAAAGAAAAGTATAAATGCAAATGACAACCTATGATCGCTGTTTCTGAGAAAATGGCCTGTTGTCATTTCTACGTTATTAATTGTATCATGCTTTTCCCAATACGCGCACCACAAACGCGCCTAATGTTTTTAAATTAATATTGTATATATGTATATCTTTTTAAAAAAGACGCAATTCGTCAAAATATTTCAGGAAAGTCTTCTACTCTCTATTTGGATTTTTTTTTTCTTTTGATTTTTTTATGATAAAATTATATAAGAAAATATAAATCTGAGGAAGACAATTGCAACATTGAGATTTGACAGCCTAACCATTACTATTAAAAAACTATGCGTTGGCTAATTTTTAGTAATAGTATTATAAAAAAAAGGAATCGATTATGTTAATACTTCAGAAATTTTTATTCAAAAATTTTAAATATGCACCACTGTGCAATACTTACTTTTTTGGTCTGCCATTCGAAACTGTGCTGGGAATAATTTCACTTCATCAGCAACAACAAAATACCCTGAAATCAACACGAATTAATCGGCGGAAGCAACAACAAAACCAGCGAGTACAATACTTTGCTTTTTTGTCGTTTCTCTTCTACTTTATAAATAGCAACGAGATAATTTTGAAATTTATATAAAGCGAGAGGTGTATATACTGTTATGTATGCGCGAGTGTGTGAATTATAGCGAGTGAAGGAGAAACAAACGATTGCATATGTCAAAATTTTCACAGTAGTTGAAGAAGAAGGACGTCAAAATTTGAAATTTCAAGAAAAAGGCGTAAAAACAGCGAAAAATTGATTGGCGCGAAGATAAATGACAAATAAAACAAGTGCAATCACAACAAAAAAATTCTTTCACAAGTGTCAAAGTGTTGCTTTTCTTCACAATTTAATTCAATTTATTTGAGTTTTTTGAATACGTGCTCAAATCTTAAAGAAAAATTCTCTATAATAAAACTTTTTATACAATATACCAGAAAAATTGTATATATCAACGTACACAACACAACGAAATCCACAGCAAATAAGTAAAAAAATAAAAAAACTACCAAACAACAACAATTTGAACAGAACAGTAGGCAGCGTTGAAGTGTGACGGCAGAGCGCAGTGAACAAGGCAAGCACTGAGTGTGAGCGAGTGTGTGCATTTATTCGCTGGTTTTTAAGTACGTTCGTTTGAAGCTGTGCAGGGAAAACGAACGAGCAAACGGAATTTTATATATTTTTGTGTTTAGCAGTTGCTTGAGTGAAGTCTGCATTAAAACAAGCAAGTAAGCGAGCGATTTGTTAATAATGTGCAGAGCGTTAAGAGCTTTTAAAAAGGAAAATTAAGCATAATAGATAAAAAAGCAGTGTAAAAAAATTGCCATTAGCAATTACAAAAATCAATTCAAACAATGTAATATTTTAAATATCTGTCGTTTAAGAACAGTGCAAATTATTGCTTGTTTAAAAGTGGTGTTTTTTATTTTAAGAAACGTCAGCCAAAGCAGCGAGTGTGGGAGGTCGTCAGAGAACGACAGCCCAGACGGCTTATCGAGAAAAACAAAAAAAAGTGCATTTTCGAATATTTGTTGTGTTGGTGTGTGTTAGCTAACGTGCCGTGGTGCATTCAAGTGTCAAAAGACTAATGCAAAACAAAAAAGAAAAAAAAAATCTGGTGAAATCAAAACATTGTTTGACATTAACAAAACATAAATTAATTCTATGTGCGTTAAGCTCAACAAAATTTTCTATTAAAACCTAAAAATGTGCGATCGCGATAGTTATCTGGAGGCAGCGTTAAACTATCAATGCCAAAATGCCATGGAGGATCCTACTAGCAACATCAATTATTGGAACAACAGCAGCATGCTAACTGCCACCAACATGGAATTACTGTCATTTGTGCAAACGACAAACAACAAAACCGCCTACAACAACATAGCCTCACATGTCGAAGTCGATGTAGCGAACTGCAGCACCAATTCCAATAATTCTGTTTCATCATCAAAAAGCAGCACTTCATCCACATCATCGGCACCGCAGTCCTCATCATCGATTGGCGTTAATCTGCGCGTCACTGGGCAATGCAGTCAGGGTGGACGCAAATATATGGAAGACTATTTCTCTGTAGCCTATCAACAGTCGGAAAATACCAAGGACTTGGAATATGCATTTGTTGGAATATATGATGGTCACGGTGGCGCTGACGCAGCTATCTTTGCCAAAGAGCATTTGATGATGGAGATAATTAACCAGAGGCTGTTTTGGTCCGATTCGGATCAGGACGTGTTGCGCGCTATACGTAAAGGCTACATAGCTACCCATTATGCAATGTGGCGTGAACAAGGTTGGTTGATAATGGTCACCCACGGCTCGCTTTTGGCCATGAGCTTTGTTCCCAATACTAGTTATAAATCCTATACCGCCAGCGTTCAGCAATTTTGTTCATGTATTTTATAGTCTTATAACAACTTTTTCCATTCAATTATCTACAACCATCTACTTGCCCAACCTTCTGTCTGATTTTTTTATGTTATATGTTTGCTTTCGCTTAGTATGTGTTGCCAAGTTTCTATCATTCGTTCGTTCGTTGGTGGAATATTCCCAACACTCACCATCAGCGCTGCTGTCAAATATGCACATACACAGAAGGCTTGGAACAAGTTGGTCGTGCATGTGTGCGTGCCAGTTTTATATAAACGGTCTTGCAATGCGTCAGAGTAGCATGGGTAGCTGTGTTGAATATATATAAATGTTTTGTGTGGTTGTAAATGGTGTTGCTTCTGCTGTAAGCGGAAATTCCCTTTTTGTGGCAAGAAATATTTCTATGATTTCATGTGAGTAGCTATTATTACGTTTGGATGCCGAGTAAACTCGGTATTAACCCATTGTTAATTCGACATTTAAACGAGAGTTAAGTTTTGCTAAATTAAGAAAACTCTAAGAAACTTTTGGATTCAGCTAAGTTTTATCTCTTAAAGTGGGTACACATTAGCGATAATGAGTGGCCGATGACTGTCAATTACAAATAATTTTGTGGTTGACTATAGACTCAGAGTCGCCAGGTGAAATTACCACCAAAATTCTCTTTTTCTCACACTTAATTCCCATAAATTACCACACTCGCAAAATACCTCAAATTACCACAAAATACCTCAAATTACCACAATACCTCAAATTACCACAAAATCCCTCAAAATCCCTCAAATTACCAAAATATACTATATATATACAGCATCTTAACATAATTACCAAGATTTTACCATATTCAATAAAAAAAATTTATTTTAAAAATTATTTAGTTCTTTATTTATTAAAAACATAATAAGCATATTAGTTCAGTTTTTTTTCTTAAATTTTAATTAAATAAAAATATATACACATAATAATTTAGTTAAATTTGACATGTATAGAACTTAATTAAATTATTTTTTATACATTTCGCTAGAATAGTGTCAATTCATTCCATATTAGCTGAAGAATAAGGAAGGCAAGATATTTGAGGTATTGTGGTAATTTGAGGTATTGTGGTATTTTGAGGTATTTTTTTCCTACGCGTGGTAAATATCGCACGTGTGGTATTTTTGTTCCCACGCGAGAGATTTTTACCACAATATACCATGGGAATTACCACATCCCACAATCGTTGAAAAATACCATAAGTACTATTTATAGTGCTTTTCTGGCACTTTGTATAGACTGACGAAAAATTGTGGCCACAAAAGGGAACCTGTGTAAAAAGAGAGAATTTGAGCAGGAGTGTCACTCATGATCGATAATGTGCACGCGGCTTTAATTAGACGCAGACACATTAAATAGAATTTGCCAGGTTTTAAATTTTTTTGTTGTGTGTCACACGTACATATAAAAAATAGAAACATATTCGCAGACATCTGTAATATTTAATCCAAGTATGCAGTCTAACCCAGGATTGACTTGGAAGTAGATAGCGACGTTCCCGTACTCTTTGTGTTTTGCTTTATTTTTAAGAGATTTTTACTTAATCTCGATTTTGGCAGTTTAACCATTTTTAGTCAAAAAAGTCTGGGAACAGACCCATGATACAATGATAAGGAAGGGCCGCTTCGCTGAGTGCTCTCACGCGTCAACGAAGAGAGGATAATGAGAAGGAACATATATGTCAAAACGACGAATTTCGTAGAAATTGCAAATGAAGAAAATATTTTATGTTTCCAAGTTGCAAACAGTGCGGTCGCGGGTGTTAAATTTGTGCTAATTTGAGTGAAAATATTATAAAAAAAGTGTAATAAACACTATAAAATGTGAAAGAAGTCTTAAAATTGCAAAAAAAAACCTTTAACAGATTTAACCTCAGAACAACTGCGAAACGTGAGCATAAACAAATTCGCGATGAACACCTGATTTTGACACCAATATCGCTTTATTCTGCTTTCTACTTCATGCCTCTCCGAGTCGACCCTACCTAATAATTCTGCCATGAATAGACCTATTGTGTGCTTATAGAGCTGTACACACAGTTAATATTCAAATTTCGACTTCACATACAATTTTTAATTTTAAAAAGCAAGAACTTTGTATTAACTGTAGCTTGATGAAGAACGGGAGGGATTATTTGAATTGGCAGCTCCGATACAATCGCCAAACTTTAAATCTGTCACCAAAAATTCAAAATGTTGAAATCGAGGTTGATTTATAAGGTTGTCGCAGGGCTGATCGCACTCTCTTCTCAGTACCCATAATTGTCAAAACCAGGCAATTTTGCGAATGACTACGAAAGAAAAACGGATGAAAGAGAGCACTTGCAGATTTTCTATGAGCTGTCAACTTCGATTTGACAATTATGGGTACTCGCTCTCCCCCTTGCGACAACCTTATAAATCAACCTTGGTTAAAACGACATTGTTTTTACAGAGGAAGAAAGTATTTTAGCTCAAAAACCCATTCTTTAAATTTCGATAAATTGCTATATTTAGACGTATTAAGTTTTAATTTTTGTAGGAACATCTAGTGTCGAATAAATCGATTTGAATATCTTGTTTTTTCATTCCTGATATTTCTTAATTATACGTTACAATTCTATTATATATGTTTGTGACTAGATTGTGATATTTGTTTCCAGAAAATAACATGTCGGGCTCTGCTATTTCTACACATGATTTAATCATATAAGGCTATACAGATAACTGACATATCATTATTTTATGTAAATAAAAGTATTTGTACGCTCTGAAAATAGTGGCAACAAGCTTTCTGTGGTACTTGAAAATAAATTTCCGTTTCAGTAGTGTTTTGCTCTAGTGGTTATTTTCAGAAAAAGCAGTTTTTTATTAAATAATTTTTTATATTTACAAATTCTCTGTGTGATATGTACTAAAGCAGAATTTTGATTATCCGAATTAAATAAAACCAGGGGTATTCCGTATAATCGGAAATCCGGGTAATCGATTTCTAACGCAAAACGTAAACAAAAATAAAAGACAACCTAGCAGTTAAACGCTATCAAATAAAAAAAAAAAAACACCACTATGGTGCTATCAAATAAGAGCGGGAGTACCTACACGCCGGAGGCGTAATACGTCTGGAAAATCGATGTTCGGATCATCGAGATTCAACAGTATTGTTTTACGTTTAAATGTGACCATAACATTTTTAAGAGCTCATTTTAAATTATGAATTTTGATTTAAAAGGAAATGCAACTAATGCAGCAACACTCAGCAAAAAGAGCTGGGTACACCAACCTCACTAAGCTTACTTTCTTTGACATGCGTAGTGCGGTAAGTGTGTTGCTGAATTAGTTGCATTTCCGAACACAGTCCTTTAAATATTTTGCACTGCGAAAGTGTGATAATCACGCAACTGGGGGCTGTTGTGTCATTACAGAAATGGTATTTTGCTCTCCTGTTCAAATAAATGTATACATTTTCATACTTGTGAAAAGACGTTAAAGTTCTGCATAACCTTACATAATTTTTGAATAAAATCAAATGTTTGTACCTTGCAAATAACTTCTCGACTAAAAAATACATTTTTCCCCTTTGGTTTTTACAGCAATTTTAAAAAGCTGCAACACTGGCTACATTTTTTTACTGCCTCCCTTTTTGTACTTCTTTCATAAATTGCTGTCAAATTAGCTGCTGCCTACATTTCACCTCATGTTGACCGCAATTTCGAAAAGTTTCGAACAAAGACCTTAGTGAATGTATATATATATATGTATATAGTCTGCCTTTCTTGCGCGGCCCTTAATTTTTTTGTTGCTATTGCTATTTACTTGCTTATCTGTTTTACTTACTTTCTTGTGTTGCTGCTTCGTTGGAATTGTCAAAAAGATTGTTTTTTGTTTTGCTTTAGTTTGCCTTTAACTTTGAGTTTTTTCTGTGTTTAAATAGTGACTTCAATTCACAAGTATTATTTCAACTAAACTGAATATATAAAAAAAATTAATGTTTTCAACTATATTTAAAACGTTTCAGAAAAATGGCCAAAAACTGCCCGAGGCCTTCTGAGTACTGCTGGAACTACCGCAACAGTCGCCTTTATACGCCGCGAGAAAATTTATATTGGCCATGTGGGAGATTCGGGCATAGTGCTAGGCTATCAGAATGAAGATGAAGCTTTTTGGCGTGCCCGGCCGCTGACTACGGACCACAAACCCGAATCCCAAGAAGAACGCAGTCGAATTATGCGTTCCGGCGGAAAAGTCGTTGTAAAGTCCGGAGTGCCGCGAGTTGTATGGAATCGACCACGCTTAGGTAAGTTTAAATTTCATAATATCCCCAATATTGTAGTTTTAACTTTAAAATCTTCTATTTATTTTCTCCAGCGGGTCATAGAGGTCCCGTACGTCGCAGCACACCCATCGATGAAATACCCTTTCTTGCTGTAGCGCGCAGTTTGGGCGATCTCTGGAGTTACAATTCGGAGCTCAATGAATTTGTCGTTAGTCCTGATCCTGATGTCAAAGTTATAAAAATTAATCCGAAAACCTTTAGGTAAGCTCGAGTCAAAAAGCAAAGTTTCATAAGCTGTGCTTATAATCAATTTTTTTATTTTCATTCACTCAACAGATGCTTAATATTCGGTACCGATGGTCTGTGGAACGTTGTTTCACCGCAGGAAGCTGTTGACTGTGTGTGTCACAAGGAACTTGTTAATGAGCAGCTTCAAGCAATGCGCGGCGAATCCTCCGAAGAAGGTTCTTACGGCCAATGGACGAATCCGAGTAAGGGTCTTGTTAAAAAGGCTTTGAAGACATGGGCCGCCAAGAAAATGTGTGCGGATAATACTTCCGTAGTGACGGTGATACTTTATCCGCCTGGCAAAAACGTCGAAGATAACACACCTAGCTGCCACACCCAGTCTTATGGAGTTGAATACACGCAAGTCAATGCCGAGATACCCATTTACGATGAATCTACCACATATGCGGAGCTCGCTGTTGAGGGAGTCAATACTCTTGCATCAGATGCCACTTACGCCATTGGCGAACTTCCACTGCTCTGTCATCAGCAGCAACATGTTGAACAAAACCCTCAACTGCATGCAAAGATTATAGAGCAAGAATCGATGGACTATATGAATAGTTTTGCTGAGTCATACACGGACTCATTGCTCAATGCGCATGCAGAGGAAACCATTATGGACACCAGCTCAAGTAATACACTCTCCCAGGCTAGCGACAGTCGCTGCAGCGATACCACCTCGTCTTCCAACAGCAGCAGCAGTTACCATAGCACAGTCTTTCAACACAATATTGCGCAACAGTATGAGCTTATAATGGAACACCAAAAGTATCAAGAGCAGTGTATGTCGCAAGAGGAGGGTTACTCACTAACTAAGCTAGAGACGCGCGGTGAGCAACAGATGCGCAATGAAACTTCAAACTCAGGTGGCAGCTGCAGTGAAGAAGTTAGTGCCAAGGAAGTACAAACTTTTAAAATATTCCAAAAACGTGCAACAACTGCAACAGCTGAGCCATGTGAACCACATAGCAGCACTCCAGCCGACAGAGATCCAATATGGGATCCACGCTACTGTCGCTTTGTGAACTCCTACGTACCGCCAAAACTAGAGATAAACTCATTACTACAACAGGAAATCGAGGAGGAGCAACAAGTTGCTATGGAGCGCATGGAATTACAACGTCATGCTGAGCTTGAACAGTCAATGTCGGAAGACCAAGAAGAAACAAACAGCGCGGACTACTTAGAAGAGGAAGTGGCGGCCACAGACGCCACAATCCTAGAGTCCAGCTTCGAAGCAGCAGATGCTGATGAGATAGATGCCACGATACAAATCAACGAGATCTCATCAAGTATTGAATCACCAGCGGCATACGAAGAAGTACAAAATATGGAAGTCGATGCCTCGGAAGCAGAGGTGGAACATCAGAAACAATATTTGAGCAGTACGGGCAGAAGCAGCAGGGGCGAAATTGTACTCATTGAAAAAATTGAAATCCTGCACGAGAAACCCGAGTTTGGCATCGAGTCCTTGCTCGCTATAAGCAGTAGCGCCCCAATGTTCCCCACCACCCACATACCACCAACTCAAAGGTCGAGACTGTCACGTTCCAAATCTAGCTTTGTAAGCGCTTCAAAGCATCCAATAAAAGCGCTTATTAATCCGTCACCCTCCAAGCGCACGCATTACCCTAATGTGCCTAATGAAAACCAGCGGCTTTCCATGCCTTCCTGCTCAAGATCTCTGCGGCGCTGCGACTCTTCGCCATACAATACGTTGCAACAACGCTCCGAGAAGCGACAACTGCGCAGCATGGCTCCACCACTTGTTGTAGACTACGCCAAACGCACGCTGCGTTCCAGAAACTCGTTATCCAAAGACATGAAAGCCAAATCGACACTGAATTTACGACGTTCTACGTCAATGTCAAATCAATTCCTGCGCACCACAGCCGCAACACTGCTCGCGACCAATGCCACACAGCAGCAGACGCCGCAGCGGCATACAACAAATCATGCCGCAAAAACAGCGACACACAAAGCTACGATAACTCAACTGCCGGTTGCGTTGGGTGGCAGCTCTGCAAGCATTGCAACATCTGAAACTTCGGCTCATGCTATTAATCTGCGATCTCGTCAGGTGCTGCCGCTGGAAGTAACTGGCACACGTGCTCTTAATGTTGCTAACAGTGCGTCGTCGGTACACCATCTGCAGCAACGGCGTGAGCGCCGCAATCTTCGCAGTCTGAGTACAAGGTCTTCAACAACAAGCCGCCACAACAGTAGAGAACGTAGCAGCACAGTTATCTTCAGCAAAGCCACGCGACTGCAGTCGACAGCAGCTAATTTGGCAGCACCACCACCTTCGCCAAAATTGATATGCACTGCAACACGTGTGCGTTCATTGGTTATACCCAAGACTGCAGCAGTTCCTTTAGAATACGGCAAACGTTCGACGCTGCGTAGCAGCACATCAATCAACGTCACAACGTCAACAACATTACAGACGCGCAGTCGCGTGCAGAAACGCATGAATCACTAAAGTTGCAGTAAAAACCTCCCACAGCTAAAAGCTAAAGTCCGGCTGATATCAGAATCAAATACATACAAAAAAAGAAACCGAATTAGTACAAAATTTGCTTAAATTATAATCCTAACAAATTTCCATTAATCTAAATAATATATATATATATATATATATATATATAAATTATTGTATGTTTATATATATATATATATGTTTGTTTAACTTAAACTAACCAACAACAAACTTAATTGTTAAATAAATTTTAAGATTTGTTAAAATTGTCATTTATATTTAAATTATATGTAAAACTTGTTTCGATTAATACTTTAAACAAAATGTTTGTGCAGAAAGTATGATAATTATCTGCATTGATTAAATTGTCCAGAAATATTACATGTTTGTCAATTGAAAAAAAAAAAATAGAAAACAAAATTAATTAAAATGCGTCTTTTGTGTACTCTCATCATCATTAAAAAGCTAAGATTTCCATATGAAAGAAGTATTTACTAGTTTTAAACAAAGCATAATGCAATTATTTGTTATTTTACAGCTCAACCTAAATATAAAACTTGTGTTATCAATAACTAGCTTAGTACCTTTGTTAAGCTTAGTAAGATGCTATTAATTTTAATCACTCTTAGCTAAGTGCGTGTATATAAAATAAGATATTTAAACTAACGTGTTATGTGCTAAATATTTTAAAAAGATTTTCGAATATTTATACTTTTTTTTTTTGTTTTTCAATCATAAGCTTAGATATGTAGACCAAATTTTATACATGTATCCATGTGAAAAGGGACAATGTCAATATAAACAGTTTTAATTATTATTATTAATTAATCTTTCATTGAAAATATAAACTTTCAATATATCGTGTTTTATCTAAAACAAATAAATTTTAAATATGTAATGTATATTACAAGATTTACAAATAAAACTAAATATATGTAATTTGAATAGAATAACTAGTACATAATAAAAAACAAGAACTATTTTTAAAAATAATTGTTGATCTATTTTTAATAATAGTCTGGCGTAACGATTTAATGACTTCGCTTAAAACTTTATTAATTCCCAAATTCTTTCTATTCTGTTACTACAAAATTTATGTACACAAAATTAAAAAAAAAACCTGTATTCATTCGAAGTGTAATAAAATGAATCTGTTGGCTGGATTGTTTGCACATAATTCCAGTATCCCAGCAAGCAATCAGCCGACTGCTTTTTGTTGAAAAAAGTTTACTGTCCTTGCTAACCTCAAAATTAAAAACCTCTGGTCCTGATGGCTACCACCACTTGTGCTTAAAGCGTGTGTTTCAAGTCTGTCCCGGTCTTTGCGCAACCTGTATTGCGCAAGTCCACGACTAATTGCTCAGTGACCGTCAGTATGATTTCTGTAGGGCTGACGGAAAAAATGGAACCAATGCGTTATTTTATTCGGTGAGAATAGGTTGTTGCTCTAGATTAGCGTTTGGCCGAGTGTGGCATAAAGCATATCCAGAGAGCATGACATCAACGCAGGAGTACCTAACTCCGACTTTGTTCGTGGTTTTTATTAACGAAGATTCATTCGTTTGCGGAAGACAGCAGCATTGGCCATTGATATTCTTTCAAATAACGACCGAGATCTTTGGAGATTGAGAGGAAGAGGCAAAATATGAAGGACACACTTTATAAAGGGTCTTGCTTATAAAGTTTAACGCTTGCAAGCCAAACGAATCAATTTCCCCTTAGCTCCCTTCAATATGAAAGGTGTAAATCTTGTGGAGTCAGATGCTCTTGGCGTTCTAGACATATCGATACAATGGAATGATCACTTTTTCGATGTGCCAAAAGAAGCGGCCAAATGCCTTGGTTTTTTTTTAAAACGGTGTAGAAATACTTCACTCCATCTGATCTTCGAATGATCTATACCTCATATATTAGGCCGAAGTTCGCACCTTTGGGCAGAGGCTTCAAGACCATATTTGGAGCTTCTGGATCGATTTCAACGACATGTACTATATTTGATAGGGGATGCAAATAATTCATCTGCTCTCAACTTCTTGAGCATCGACACAATATTGGTTGCCTTCTGCATTGCCAGCTTCTGCTGATCAAAATCCGCAAACTTTTCCAAAAAAAAAAAAACCGCTAAAATCCGCTAAATAGGTTTTTAAACTTTCTTCTATCATATATAAAAAAATATTAATATTAGAGATATATTTACTTATTTCGGTCATCAGATTATAATCGGGTCAGCACTTCTGGTGTCTTCTTACGCCGTATCTTGAAAATGAAATTGATTAGCTTTTTTTTATGAGTTGACTTCACTGCACAAAAAATTAGCGTACCCATTAAATGTTATAACTGTAAATAAATCTTAGTTTTATTGTTAACAATTTGCACTATATCTATATTTAAAAGGCATAAAGGCAATTATTTTCTTTGCATCAAACAGAAGTGTTAACAATGATGGCAGTTAATTATGAAATTGAATCGATTTTTAAATTCGAACATAGAGATGACAATTAAGCCCCTGACGCAAGGTTATATTTCTTATGCCGTGGTTATGTTAGTCAAACAAGATTGCCGAACATTTTTTGTTGTTATTGTTTCTCGTGTAAAGTGAGAAATTAACTTTTTCTCAAATTCATTCTCTCGCTCTCAGACCGAACATTTTTGATTGCTGATTGAAACAGCAAACATGCCGATCTTTCCGGTGTTGCCTGCAGTCATTTTCTATAAAAGCATCAAAAAAGTAGCAAAAAGTAGTAAACATTTAAATAAGTTATAAAGCAACTTATTTTAAATAACAAGCAACCTTAAAAACAAAGAACAGACATTGAGAAAAAGTCGAACAACATGTGTTGAGCAAAATTTTTCAGTATTTATTGTCGCTCCAAATAAACACTAACAATTGTGTGCCTTCACAAGTTTACTTCAAAAAATAGTCTTAAATCAAATTGCAGATTAATTTTCATCAATTCTTATTGTTGTGTTGTATTTAATTTCATATATTTTATGTAGGAATGGTATTTACTTGGAGTCGCAGTTTGACCGAAGTGTAAAAAGTGTATACACAAAAATTAGGGTTGTTGTTTAATTTGTGTTTTGGAATATTATAACATTGGCACAGTTTAGACGTCATTCAAATTGAAGGATCATTCAAAATTTGTTGTGGTTTTCCCAGCAAAAAAAAAGATGAACTCTCTGTGAGAGCGGAAATGAACTTTCAACACTTCATCGCATCAATCAAAATTTTGAAGGAGCTCCAGACCTGCATCAATCAATCAAAGGGTTGCAAATTTTTACTTGCTTCCTTCTTAGTAGCAAATAATTCATAGGAAGGTAATAAATTCACCTTAAAAGTACTTTTTTGAAATGAAAAAGCAGTAACCTCAAACCCTTGCGAATGGAGTAAAATGCAACCTAACATTTTCATGAATAATAGAAGTTTAATTACAGTTTTAATTATTGTGTTGCATTATTTTGCATAAAATGGCCTTTCCGTGGGCAAAAGAGCAAACAGAAATGTTTATAAATGTTTTTCAACAGCAAGCATCTCTGTGGGACATTCGGGATGCCTCATACCAGTATCGAGTAAGAAAAGAAGCATCAATAGATGATATTCATGGAACAATGCTGGAACATTGTTCGGAAATTACTAAAAAACAAATTAGGCTGAAAATAAACAGCGTCCGATCTCAATATCGCAAAGAGTTGAGGGCATTAGAGTCTAGCAAGAGGAGTGGAGCTGGTCTGGACCAAATTAAAAGGCCAAGCCTGTGGTGTTTTGACCAACTAGACTTTTTGCGTCCACAATGCCAAATTCGACATAGCCAGTCAAAAGTAGAAAACCAAGTTGTGGAAACTCTTAACTATTTAAATGACGACGCACTCTGTGATCAAATGGTTTAAAAAATGCAAATCATTATGCTTGACTTCAAATCGAAAAAACGGAGACTTTCGTCTCAAATGACACACTACATGACACACCAATTGAGATACCAAGGTCAGATTTACTAATGGAAGCCATGGAAGATATCTTTGACGATATTATTGAAACATCGTATGAATGAATTATTAATGTGATTTTTAACAATTTCCTTTATTAAGATTAAATAGTCCGGGAGCCAGCAATCCTAAAAGTCCATTCACACGGATTGCACTTATCGTGGAAATGAATTTCAACCAGCGCGTTTTATTGCATATTTTATGTGCTCTTAGAAAAAAATGGTATAACAACTTCTCTTAATATTAGAAACTTTGGAATCCGAGTAAGTGCACTTTAAGGACTACTTGCTCCCCGCCTAAAATAGATCTAGTCATGAAAGCTTTTATGTGGAATTCATACTTGTGTTTTTTTTTTACAATTCTTTTATGTTTTAATACTCCTTTTTATTTTTCATAAATATATTTTTTATGTGCCTTTTTGCAATTATTTTAAGTTTAAATATTTTGTAGTCATAAAGACTTTTTTAAGTTAAATAAATGTTAATTAATTGAACTCACCTTTAAAACTCTGTTTTTCAAATGAGTGTAGATTGCTTGGGAAACCCTTGGAATACATTCCACTAAATATGAAGTCGAAATTCTTGACTGGTACCCAAGGCTTCTCAGAGATTCGGCTGTAGCTAAATAGCGCAATGTCAGGGAAAGCTGCTGTTTTGGTGTAATTGCTTTCCTCATTACTGTATCCTTTTTAAGTAAATCATGCTCAACAAATTTTAGTATATATTCAAAATTTTCCTCAGACATCCTTAAATAGTTCTTGTAAGAATTTTCATCAGTTATTCTGAACTCATTGACAATACTGAATGCAACTCCGGATGTCTCTCTTCTGCTTCGCCACGATTTAATCCAAACAGATCTCTTCTTACGAGAAAGTTTTTTTAATTTTTGCCATAATTTCATTAAATCTATGGTTTTTTTTTATAATATGTCTTTGAGTATCATCCAAATATGATAAATTTCCTGCGTATTGATTCGCTAATGTGATCAATTTCAATCCTAAAAGATCAACATTATTTTCGTTCTTATTATTATTATTGGTCTCCATTTTCTCGATTGGTATGCACTCAGAACTAAACAACTTCAGAAAATAGTAGGTAGTAGAAAAGTACTAAGAACTTGCATCAGCCAATCAATCAAAAAATCACGTGTGAACAGCTATTCAATCAAATATCTCGAAGAGAGTAAAAGAGAACAAAAAATGCGATATTCTTCATTCAATTTGAATGACGTATAAACTCTGCCATTGATGCAACTGTGCAGCAAACAGAAGCATAACCACCAAACAAACATTTCAGCGAAGAGAATAAATAAACGAAAATGAACACCAAATGTTCGGCAATCATGTTTGGCTAGCATAACCACGACATAAGACGATTCTTTTGGAACATACACAAGAAGGCATTTTTACAATTAAATATTTTTTAACAATTATAAATAAAAACAACTCTACAACTACAAATAAAAAACCTTGAATTAAGCTAAATTTAATAAGCAATAAGTAAAAAAATTAGCAAAAAATTCCGGCAGCGGTTTTTTGAAAATTTTTCCCGCCAATAACATTAAAATCCGCTCATTTGGCGGAAAATTTCCTTGATCTAGCAATGATAGTTGCCTAAGGCTTCTATACAGGTACTACCATGAGAAGTGTTCAAGGGAGATACATAACCTGACGCCAGCAGCTCGTGTATTGCCTAGATCCAAACGGACAGCTATCCAAGCCCATCCTTTTACCATTGCATCTTTGCCCAAAAGAACAACGCATTTGGGAGGAAAATTTATTCTTCAGTCACTCAGTAAAATTGTGGAACAATCTCCCTGCGAGTGGGTTCTCCTTCCGGCAGTTTCCAGTTGTGTTAATTTAAATCAAATCGACACCGACACTATCCATTCTTACCACCCTTCAACTAACTTTCACCCTTCTTTTGAATGAACACAATACCTTCGCATTTATAAAAAAGTTTATATTTTTTCATTTCAAGTAATTCTGTTAACTATAATGTACACTGGCATATTTAATAAAAACTTAATGATGAATAAAAATTTGTGGCTGCCAATTTAAAAACAGTGACAAATGCAAGGTATATTTAACAAGGTAGTGTTGTCTCGGTGCGGTGGGTACCGCAACTGTCAAACACATGCAATATTAGGTCTGTTTCCGTACTCACTTCAAGTAACTTGAAGTAACTCGAAAGCGTTTGTTTACACATTTTTCCAGCACGAGAGAGAAGAAGAACAAGCAAAATGTCACTCTCAATTACTCGAAAAATTTCTTCGAGCACGGATTTCGAGCTTCAAACAGCTGATTGTTAAAGTAAAAAATTTAATTGTTCTGCTGTGTTGTGAAAAAAATTAATGCAATTGGTTAGCAAATTATAAAAATAACGTTAAAATATGCAAAATTAACGGAAATAGAAGTAATGATCTTTTAAATATACTGCTACCAGATGCTTCCAGCTCATCTGAAAGTATTTTAATTTTGAATTTTTTAAATTAAACAACCAGCCAATTAAATTTTTATTTAATTTCAGTTATCCGCTGTTGAGCTTGAAACTTACTTGAAGTCGTTTCCGTACTTTTTGACAAATTTTCTCATTTTGACAGATCATCAAATTACTCTCTATTTCTCGAAGTTTACTTGAAGTGAGTACGGAAACGGACCTATTATAACTTGCAAATTTTGTTATTTATTTTGCTTTTATTAGTAAAAGCCTGGTTTTAACAGGTGCAGTACCCAAAACCCACCATCAGGGGCGGATTTAGGTGGGGGCTAGGAGGGGCTGCAGCAGGCTAGCACCCCATAGGCTGGGGCCGCACAGGCGCTTCTGTGAAAATGTCTTCTTTATTTTTTTAATGCATTTTTCGATTCAGGAACAAAATTTGAATTTTCTCTAAATTTTGTTCCTTATTATTTATGTTCCTTTTTGCTTGCGTCTATTATAGCAAAAAGATGCAATAAAAAATTGTTTGCCCTTTATGGGTATAAAAATTATACCCCTCCGCGTGATAGTTTTATACACTTGCCACCAATCGAAAAACCTACTCTCTACTTGCACGTGTATCTACAGGGTGACTTAAATATCGATAAAATATAACAGAATTGCTTTTTATCAGCTTTTTATATTATGATGGACTCGTTTCATTTGAGTCAATCTGAAAATCTAAACTTTTGAACTTGATTAACAACTGTAGTGTTAAAGCGGTGTTTTATTTCGTCAAAATACCTTCACGTTTGCTGAACCCTTTAAAAAAATCCCTTTCCGTTTAAATACACATTAAATCTAAATTTAAGAAACGATTAAAAATTTAATGGTTTATCCAGAATTGAAAAAAAAAAATTAAAATGGTTTTAATTAAAAAAAACAAATCTGATTTCAAAAGAAAAAAAAACATTGAACACTTGTGACTAAAAACGTGCGCGCAAAAAATATAAACATTTTTGGCGTGTTCAAATTTCGACAATAAAGTGATAATTAAGTAGTTGCAAATTGCTATGATTCAGCCAAAATTTTTCTCTTTCAGAAAAAAAAAAATATGACTTGTTGCAAATAAATTAATTGCTAATACGTCAGAGATGGTAGTGATTCCAAAAAAACCACATTGACTTGGGAGAACATTGACTTTAAACCAATAGATTGTACTAGGCATACGAATAATTCAGTCGTGTTCGAAGATTAGCAAAGAATCAAACCAGTTAAGCGAAAGTTTTTCGTTATATTGAGAAACTCTTCTTTTGTCTATCGTTGGGATGGTGATATTTTTGTATTGATTAGCCTGGATTTATTTGTTAATTTTTAAAATACATATCACGTTTTTATGTAAAGTTATTACATATTAAAGTTATAACATATGCAAAATATATATTAGAAATGTTTCTACCGTCTCAATTTTCTCTTCTAAGATTAAATTGTATTCATCTGCTTAAAAAAATAAAATGCATTTTCAATTTGCATAATTCAATCAAAGTCCTCGCTTCCTTTATGTTAATGAACACGTTTGATCTTTATGAGGGAGGGCGTGTCCAATGGAAACCGTAGCTGTCGTACGAATGCAACAAATCTTTGAAGATGAAGGCAAATTCATTATTATACTAATTTGTATTTTCTTGGAGAAGTAACACGTCACTTCGAGTAACAGAATAGGCCGAAAGCTAAAATTTATTTTACTAAACTTTCATTTTTAAAAAAATTTTGCAAAGCACAACTGTTTACACAAGTATAACAAGAGCTGGTCTATTTGCGGAAAGCCAGAGGTAGAAGTTAATTAACATCTTCTGTTGTGACTCGTTGTCACAAACATAGGCTAAGCCATGATATAATAATTTTAAGGTAAGAGTGACAGTTCTTTTGTCGACCAACATTTGTCAAAAACGCATAGAAAAAGAGAAAACGAATAAGCAGCATACAGATGAAAAATTAAACTATGTATTGATTTTGACAAGTGTTGGTCGACGCTCTGAGCCAGTTGTCTCGGCTACCTTATTTTCATTGAACCATGGGCTAAGCTTTGCATAAAGGGAATGCTTTCATCTTAAGGTTGTTTCGTGCAATGCACCATGATATAATTATGAAGTAAGCTTACTCTAAAATGGCTACTAAAACGACAAGTTTTGCATAAATAAAGCTGTGACAACAACAATAAGAAAAACTAAAATTCGAACAGCTGACTTTGACATCCAGCTCCCTTTTACTGCAAACTGAGTTTTCCTTACATTTCTGACATATGATACACTTTTTTACTGCCTTAACCCACTTTCCCATTTTCATGATGTGTTGACACGGTGCAATAAAAATTTTTTATAAAATCGATAATTTGTAATTGTAATTTTTAAATAAGTTTATAATATTAATATTAAAAGTGCGTTTTAATTAATTTAAATGATTAATTATTTACAAAACGGTGTCAAAATTAAACAGTATTTACACGATTATAACGTTTAGTAAGTAAACAAGTGGGTTGAATGTCCCTCTACTTACATAATGACGAAGGTATATTTTCTAATCGTATAAACTAGTTTATTCTGAAAAAAACATTTTTATTATTGATGTATTTCAATAACGGCAATGACCAGTGATAACACAAAAAATTGTATACTTTAACTTAAAATTGGCTCTGTTTGTCATCTCGCTTATCTTCAATCGGTGTAATTAAAAAAATTATTTTAAGTACTTTTGCAATTTAAATTGTTTTTTTTTGCAATTTAAATTTTTTTTACATAATCACAAGAAGAGAATAAAAACAATTCTGGCTAAGCGAAAAATGTACTTACATGATAAAAAAAATTTTAAACATTGAAATTAAATTTTGTGTCTTAACTTTTTTAACCCTACGAGTTTGACTTGAATTGAGATTTGCAGCTGATAACACAGTGCAGCAAGACTTTTAGCATATGAAATTTCCAACACCTTCAATATACACGTACAGTGTGTTCAAGATGACAGTGCCCGACAGACTGTGTCGAAATATTGGAGGTATCGAAAAAACTGGTGACATGATTATTCGTTACTCTATTGTGAGTTGCTTACAATGAAATTCTATTGTGAATTGCTAGCTTATTTAGAATTTAATTAATCTTGATTGATGCCCAGCCTTACCATATGGGCAGTTAATCCTGTTTTGGGCAGTATTTTGAGCAGGTAGACAGGATCATATTTCTCCCAGGATTTGGGCAGATTTTTAATCCAGTTTTTTAATTTTCGTTGAATAAAATATATAAAAATTTTATGTTTATAAATTATATGTAAGTACTTATATAAAAGTAGCAAATAAAGTTGCTACTACCTTTTACACCCTTTCAAAAATTTGATCATGTGGCAGTGCTTTGCCTGTCATTGTTGCTGTCATCGTTTTTGTTAATTTCTTTTCGCTAGTCTTTTGCGAATTACAAATGGACAAATACTTAACAAAACCTTAAACCTTTAAGGTTAAAACCTTTATTTAATGTTTTAACTTAATTTTTAAATTTTTAGACTCTAGTAAAAAATTTATTTGATGTGCTACTTTCAATGTATATGATCACTACAAATAGTTTAAAATTAAAAAGAAACAATTTGTAAATTTTGAGTTGTGACTATTTTGTATTTAGTGTGCGATATGTTCAACGATCTCAACATTGCGAATGAATTGCTTTAAAACTTATTATTTAATCTATTTTTGTTAATTTTATTACATACCTAATAAGAAAGTGATATTTTTGTAAAATTATAACGGACTTTAAATAAAATATTTAAAATGTTATAATAAAAAAATTTTAAAATATTTGGTTTTGGTTTTTAATACAGGATTTTTTTTTGAAAATTACAGAATTTTCAAAAAAACATATGGCAATGCTGTTGATGCCTGAAGTAGGCAACTTTTCAACTTTTTTCAAGCTTTGAGGCATTGACAGCTAGAAAACAGCTGATTGTGAAAAGTTTTTTAGAAAATATTTCAATTAAAATTTAAAAAATGTCGGAATTCGAAGAGCTGCTCATAAATGAGATAAATAAATTCCAATGCATATTCGACAAAAAAAACTGGGGATTTAAAAACAAACTGCAGCGGGAAAAAGCTTGGGCTGTAGTTGCAGAAGCTACCAAGTGTCCAGGTAAGTTGCTGGTTTGCTGTCCGCGAATATGAGCTAACTTGCTTAAAGTATTTCAGTCTTTAGTATTTTATTTTTCAGTTTTAGAATTCTGAAGGAAAGAATTCTGTTTTGAAGTAATATAAAAAAACTCATCAGCAATTTTTGACTTTACAACCTTTCTCTATTTACAATATAAGACGTTGTCCATAAGCTACGTTGAAAATATAAGGAAGGGAGAGGGGAGGAGTTGCAGGGAGTTTTGAATTGTACTACGGTAAGTTACGGAAGGGAGGGAGGTAGGGAGTTTTAGACAGTTTAACGTTGCAAAAAATTAATGAATTATTGTGCATCTTATGTAAACTACTACAATATTTAATATTAATAAAACTCAACCTTTTCAATGAAAAGTAGCATAAGAAATATGAGAAAAATGATCTCCAAGTCTGATGGCAAACTACCGCAAACGAAAAACTGATAAGCCTTCGCCACTCGACTCTCACTGCTGCTTCAAGAAAGTACTCCTCCGATCAACGATATATACGCGCAGTGGATACACATCTCTCACTTTATGCGTGCGGCGGCCGAAGAGGTTATTGGCTACCACCGCCTCCGCCGAAACCAGTGGCACGACCAAGAGTGTCGCGACGCCACTGCAGAGAAAAACGCCGCCTAAAAAGCCAACCTGCAGTCAGTTGTAACGCGTGCAGCTAATGAGCGTTACAAAGAGAAGAGGAGGGACGAGAGACGTCTTTTCAGGCGGAAAAAAAGAGAGGCAGAAAAGCGCGAGTGTGAGAAGATTGAGATATATGGCAACAGGAACGAGGCCCGAAAATTTTTCGAAAAGATAAGACGTCTGGCCGATGGCTTTAAGACCAATGGCTCTTCCTGCAAGGATGAAAACGTGAGTCTAGTGACAGATATCCAGAGTACACTGACTTTATGGAGGGAACACTTCTCTAGTCTTTTGAATGGCGATGATGACAACAATACCGCAAAGACTGGTGATATCCCGGAAACCCCAATTATGGATGACAGTGTTCAAGATCCGTTGCCCGACTATAATGAAGTTTTAACATCCATAACACGGCTTAAGAACAACAAAGCTGCGGGAGCCGATGGTTTATCCGCTGAGCTGTTTATGAACGGAGGTGGAGTTCTATTTAAATGCATTCACGAGCTTCTATGCAGAATATGGTTGGAAGAATGCATTCCAAACGGTTAGAACCTCAGTTCCCCCCCAATCCACAAGAAAGGCGATCCCACTATTTCTGCCAACTTCCGTGGGATAAGTCTTCTAAATATCTCATATAAAGTCCTGTCGAGCGTATTATGTGAAAGACTGAAGCCCATCGTAAACCAACTGATTATGCCTTGTCAGTGTGGCTTTAGACCTGGAAAATGTACCACCGACCAAATATTCACGCTACGATAAATTTTGGAAAAGACCCTAGAAAAACAAATCGACACCCACCATCTTTTTATCGACTATAAAGCCGCCTTCGACAGTCCAATAAGGAATCACCTATGCTCCACCATGTCTGAATTTAGGATGGCACTGAACAACACCAGCAGCGCAGTTAAAATCGAGAAGGACCTCTCCCAATCATTTGTTACCAAACGAGGTTTCAGACGAAGTTGTGAAGGACTTGTGAAGGACTTCGTCTACCTCGGATCTAGCATTAACTCCACCAAAGATATTAGTAGAGAGATAAGACGAAGGATATCTCTTGCCAACGGGTGCTACTGTCAGGAGGCAATTGAGAAGCAGAGCCCTCTCTCGACGAGCAAAAGTCATGCTTTAAAGTCACTAATCATGCCCGTCCTCTTATATGCAGCACAAACCTGGACGTTAAGCAACTCTAATGAAAAGACTTTGGGATCGTTCGAGAGAAAGATCCTTCGTAAAATATACGGACCAATCTGCGTCAATGACGAGTACCGAATACGATGGAACGGTGAGCGATACGCCGACATCGACATAGTAAAGCGCATAAAAATCGAGCGGCTTCGCTGGCTAGGTCATGTTGAGCGGATGGAAGGCGACGCTCTTCGTGAAGAAAATATTAGATTCGGTACCCAGCGGCGGTCAACGCAGAAAAGGACAACCGCATCTCCGTTGGAAAGACCAAATAGAGGACAAAACAGAAATGGCTGGCGCAATTCCTTACACCAGGCGAAAACCAACTTACGGTTATAGGAAACATCCTAAGTAAGTAAGTAACAATCAACATTTAAAAAAGTCTTTATTAAAGTTTCACTAAAAGAAACAAATTTATATATTAGACTAGCTTAAGCCCGGCGTGCTTCCCTTGACCGCGCGCTTATTTGAAATATAGCATTTAAATTGATTTGTGGGCGGTAAAAAGAGGTGTGGCCATTTTTTCTTTGCCTATTACCTTTGTACCGTAATCAACTACATTAAAAAAAAACAACTAAATTGGCTCAAAGTTTTTTAAAGGCGCTTTTTGCCATTATAGAAGATTTACAACTCGGGAATTGTAATGATTTATGAATAGTGGGTGCAAATATAGTGTGACCACGCCCATTTTTGGTACATTTGCTGACAATAACTATACGAACTCAATTACCCAATTTTAGTCTAAAACGACCAAAACCGTCTGAAATATAACATTTTAATGGATTTGTGTAAATACGTTAAGGTTTGACCGTGTTTGGCGTTGTGCCGTGGGAATTGGTTTTCCCGAGTATGATGACGGTCTATTCTTTGGTGACAATCAAACGAATATGTGAGGATGTGATCTATGATAGAAAAACAAATGCAGCGCTGTGGACGTTAGCTTGTACTGCATTGTGATACATAACAAATGCAGAATGAAATGTCAAAGTGACGCGACTTTTCATGTAAATGACTTCATGTCAATGAACGACTGTTGTTTAATTATTTGGAAATTGTTCATAAAAAAGTACTAAAATCATTAAAATTTAAAATTAACAGATTAGATTAGATAGATAAGATTAAAAATTGGGCGGTGGGGGTAGGAGATGAATGCTTTACAGCCTTTTCTCATACCTACCAAATATACAAAACAAATTTCTTTAAAATCGGTCGAGCCGTGGCACGAGATTTTTATATATTAAAAGATATTAATTTCATGCCCAATGATATTTATTTCAACAAATTGCAATTACTATTTTCCTTTTTCTATTGATTAAAATGTATTTGAAAATATCTTCATCTTCAGAAACTGTTGTTCTTATTACGCTAAACGACTTTACTAAAGACGTCTAGTCTGTAATTCTTAAAAAAAATAATTATTTTATTCAGTTCTTTTGAGCTTCGAGCCCATATTGTGGGAATACAAGATGTGATGGAGAGAAATTGACTTCAGATTAGTAATGACCGTCGCTTTAAAACATAATAAACGTAGTAAATTCTTTATATTAAAACAAAAATTGATGTTTTGCTGCACTGTGTTTATTTAATAGGTATATTATTGACCGCCAAAATAAAAATTCGAGTAAAAAAAGTAACATACAAAAAATAATAGTTCATGGGCTGCATTAACAGAATAAATACAGCAACATTTTTCATAATGTTAGAAACTTCTTTTAAACAAAGCATCAAGATTAAAGGCCCAACCAAAATAGACGTGTTGCTCCGTAACGAGTAGAGCCGAAAATGTTCGCTTTAATGCAATTCAATGTTGTTGCCCAAAATTAACAAACATAATTTAACGAAGATGAACGAAACAACTCGTCCATACCTTTTGTTCCGTAAGAACCGAGCTGCTTGCGTCTCAACTCGTCAGACGTTCGGCAAGTTGCAATCGTCTCGTTTTGTCTATTTTGGTTAGGCCTTAAGACTGATAGTTACTGTGTGATGGCGAGTTTACTCGGGGTTAGGGTTTTCGTTGAGTTGACAAAATGGCGTTGCTAACTCAATAGCGTTTCCATACACAACATCGAGTCGAGTTGAACTCGCCAATGGCCGCATTCAGCGGAGTCAACTGTTGTGAAATATTATGATAGCGATACATTAGTGAGCGATGTTTTTCTCTGAATGTGTTATTACTGTAAGCATCAGAAAAGTTGTCAAAGTTTAAACTTCTTAGAGTTTGAAGTCAAAGTTTAACCCTTAACTTGTACATTTGGGCTGTGGCACCATGCTAAAAAAGAATATATTTCTCTCATTATGTCATCATTTATTCGTTAACGCTCAGTACATTTCAAGCCTTTAGGTGTGTGTTTGCTTTCGCATTGATCAGTAGTGTTGTTATTTAAGGTGTTCTTTGGAAAAAAAACATAAGCTTGTAACTACATTTTTTGAGGTGCATCAGTTAAGGGTTAAAGCACTCAACAGTTGTGCTAATGTAGCATAGCATTTTATCGCTCGATTAAATGTCTTCCGCTACCTGATCAGTTTAAGTGAGCGCTTGCATAATTGTACTATTTAGTGAATTTTTTAACAACTGTTGCCAACTGTTGACTCCGCTGAATGCGGCCAATTTCTTTTTGACATTTGTGTCTTCCACTCGCCATTTTTTCTTAATACAAATTAATGCAATTCACTTTGACTGATAGAACCCAGTTAAATCTCACAAGTTTCGTGGAGTTTATGTGGATTTAACGAAACTTAACTTGCGTTTCTATGGCGAGTTAACCCAGAGTAAGCACCGAGTAAGCTCGCCATGGAAACGCAGTAAGTGTTAACTGTTTAAAGGCGTATTTACACATTTCACTCAAGACGATGACAGTGAATAAATTTTTAGTTTACATTATTCAAAGTGTAAATTTAAAATTAGATGGATGATTCAATGTTGAATGTCAAAATTTTTTCGTTGGTTGATTTATTTTAGTGACGTTCAAAAAAAATAACAGCAACGCCGTCTAAAATAATACAAAACAGCATTAAAATAATAGTTCTTGGATTGTTGTGTTTCACTACGGATGATAAATAAGTACGAAATGCTTTCACTTTCATCAAAAGTAGGAAATACTTCTACTTCTTTCACTGTTGAATGTGGATGACAATCTTCTTCAATTTAAAGATGAAACTCTATTTACACTTTTCAAATCGGACGATTCATCCAAAGTGAACAATGATAGTGAATCGTGTAAATTCGCCTTAACATATAGTCTATTCACAGTTTATCAGTTTGCCGTATTCAATGATTTTGCAACGCTGTTATATATGCTGTATATAGGGCATAAAAATACGAGACACATAAAACACGTCCAAGGGCTACTTTTATTTACGCGTGTTTGCGTATTTGCGTTTGTATGCAAAACAACAACAGAGAAAAATACGCTTACGTAAGTTGGCGTAAAAATAAGAAATCGTAAATCAAGCAGGCCTGCGTACTTAAACTGTGAATAGCCTAATAGTCTTTTTTGTTCTGTGCGAAACTTGTTTTTGACAGCTGTGGTGATGAATACCGTCTGTGGTGATGTCACATCACAAATGTAAGACTTTTTGAAGATTATAAACATAAATCATTTAATTTTAATTCTATCATATTTCAATCAAAAATTGTTTTGAGTACAATAAATACATAAAGCTAACGATTATTTATATTATTTCCATTGAAAGTTTTACCACAGTTCGTTGGGTTTATTTAACTTTTTGGTCCAGCTCTTTGAAATATGAATAGACATAACGTAATAAATTTATATGAATCACTAAGAGAAAAGTTTTAAATTATATTAAAATTAAACTATTTTTATAAAACGTCCAATGTTATAATAGAAACTTGCCTACAATGTGTAGCCCAGTAAGAAATACTAATATAAGCAAAAATTCCAGCAGCTTAATAATATCGATACCCAAATCCATGTCAAGATAATCTTGTGGTACTAGTACGGTAAGGCCACAAGCAATAAAGATTGAAGCTACCATAATAATGATACCAATAATGCAAGATGCTATCAAATCAATAAAGGAAGCAATACAGAACCATTTCGCTTTCTATATGGGGGGAAAAAAATATTAAATTACAATTATAATTTAAGGTAACTTCTATAAGAAACTCAGGTAACGAAGCAAAGATGAATTTATATGCTATGATTTTAAAGCTTAGTTCATTCGCTTTTTTGTGGACATATGGTAACATGTTACTAAGTGTCCAAACGAGTTAATTTTGTTTTTGTTTCTACTCCTGTTTTGCATGAAGTTACTTGAGTTTCACGAAAGTAACCGAAAATTTAAGAGAAAATGCAGTTTTTAAGTAACCTACAGTCACTACAGCTGTAAGGAGGCATAGAGAAGCCAAAGCATAGAATACTAAAATCCATATTTCAAATGTTGCAGATTCTCCTAAAAGCAAATGTTGTCAATATAATATTAAAAAGATTTCTGTTAACTTACTATTCGACAAGTTAGTAGCAATGGGTATTAGGGGTAAGATTTTAACGGTACCAATAAGAGCGCAGGAATGTCTCAGAGGCATACCACAGAATCCTGTGTAGATTAGAAACGTCATGTTGAGCTAGCGACAATTGTATTTAGCGACAATTGTGTTAACAATTTGCTTCTGTGTAACAATGATCTTCAAATTGAATTTCAAATTGTATTGAAGAGAAAGTATGTAGAAATTTATGTTTAAAATATTTGTTATAATAAATTCAAAATAATTTGTTTTTCAATTGACAAACACACACAGTGTTGACAACTTTATTTTCACTATAAAGTGCTCGAGAAAAGTATTTGAATTTTACATTTTACTGTTTACATGCTTACATTTTTTCTCAAATCGTAGGACAAATAAGAAGAATAACGCAAGAAGAAAAATCAAAATGTTTGGATTTTTCTTTTTGTTTGACCAACGATTTGAACAGTGCTACATAACAGTCTATAAGCTTTTTGATTATTTCAAATTGGAACAAAGGATTACTTGAATCTTGCAATCTGCTTTATTCACATCTACGCTTTCTTTTTTCTTCAAATTCTTCATCTTCAAATGACAGCAATAATAAAAGAGATTCTTCTTCGATTTCCCTAAATTTCCACAAAAGTTTATAAATTTGTATCACAATTTATAATGCTTGAAGCAACAATAAAGTTAAACAATTTGTCAATAGCAAATGAGATATTGACAGGTTTGTCAATGAAAAAGCTTTTTGCTTTTTGTGGCAGAATATCAAATAGTGATAAATACTCAATAATGTTAAATTTATAAAAAACACAGAGTCGGACTGTAAATGCAGGATTCATCATAATCATTAATCATTTTATAATCAATATTTAGAATCCATTGCAAGACTTTCTGCTGGAAAACACGATGTAGTTACAAGGGCTCTCGATTTTCCAGTATTTCGAGTACCGGGCTACCCGGGTAGTTCGCACTATCCGGGCCATGTCCGCCATGTCTTTACATAACAAGGCTGCAAGTCCGCAAATGTGAGTGTGTTAGTAAAAATGTTTGGATGTATTGAGTTTTTCGAACTTGCACTTGCACATGTCGACGCTAGGTAAGCGGATATTGTCCCCTGTATACATTCTGTGGATTAATAATTACTGAAAAATTACATAAACATTTAGATTTGCATGTTATTTTTATTAATTTTTATAACCACACGCCATACTGACATCCTCTTGTTCTGATCAAATATATCTTGAATTACAACTATATTTCGCTAAGATTTCGAAACTACATTTTGATACGATTTCTTAACTACATTTTGTTATGATTTCACAACTACATTTCGTTACGAAGTCGTGTCAACCACTTCAAACGATTTTCTTTACGATTTCGCAACAAAATTGAATTCTGAAATATTCGTAAGGATTTTGGAAACTTTGTTTTGCACAGAAATGTGCTCGTAAGCAAAAAATTTCTCTCTAGCTACAGGATCCACACTTGAAAAAGCTTTCGCAATGAGCTGTTGCGAGTTTTTTTGATAGATTGTCGTTTAAAATGAAGGGCGATATTTCCCTACAAATTAAAGCCGCTTTACATTGTCCTACTGTGTGTTACGACATGTCAAAATTTTCATGTGTGATAGAATGTGAGATGGTGTAAACAATGGAAAACGAAGTGTGTTCGAATCGGTTTTGATTTTTTTGACATGTCGTAATACATTTTATTTTTAGGTTTGTTTCTAATTCCATCACATATTCCATGCGACCAGAGATGCATTTTACCATAAAACTGCGTGAAATTATTTTTTCTTATAAGTCAACAAGCTAGCTTATATTTGTAACACACAAATTATACTTATTATACTTACAGTAGTAGGTATGTTCCAATTTATTTCACAAATTTTCAAGTTTTAGTAAAGCGTTAAGGATAAGTGTGATGTGATTCTGCGAGAAAGTCTAAAAAGGAAAAATGTATTTCTTTGAATGAATTGAATGAAGAATATCGCATTTTTGGTTCTCTTTTACTCTCTTCGAGATATTTGATTGAATAGCTGCTCTCACGTGACTTTATGATTGAATGGTCGATGCCGACTAAAAGTGTTGTTGTAAATACCAGAAAAGTTGATTATGCAACCCTGGGATTGATTGATGCAGGTCTTGATCTCCATCAAAATTTTGATTGATGTGATGAAGTGTTGAATGATCCTTCAATTTGAATGATGTGTAAACAGTGCCTACAAAAATTAAATATGACAGTGTGATATAATTCGCTTATACTTTCTATCTCACATGTCGTACCACACAGTAGGACAATGTAAAGTGGCCTTTAGTAGCAAGTTTTATTTATCGTAAACCTTGAAGTGAGATAAATAATGAGCACTGGCATTAATTTCATTGCCGAGTCTTGACCTCGAGTTTCGTAGAGTTCAATGCACTTTTTGCTGCCAAAAAAATTCTTGCTTTAGACTTTATTGTCTACAACCAGTAATATAAATCTGCACGATTTGAATAAAATTGAAAGTTGATTAATTGTTCCTAGCTGCAGGTAGTAACGCGAGAAACTCACAGTATTGCCAGCTCTAAAGAGAAGTGGTGGAGTAATATTTTTAATCAATAAGGTGAGCTCCTTTCCGCATGTGGCGGAAGAAATTTTGCACTTTCTTAAATTCAATGCCAAGAAATTTAAGAAATGAGTTACTTTAACCTTCGAAAAGTCACGATATGACTTTAGTCGTTGGTGGAAATAACTTAACGCAATGAACGAAACAAAATACCGATTAAAAAATTACTTTTATTTCTGATTGAAATAAATAACGATAAAAAAATAGTTGTTTTATTTGATCGGAAAAAATCGGTCAAAAAATAATTGGTTTTTATCTAAACCAATTTTGTGATTTCTTTATTAAAAATCATGAAACATGTCAAAAACGGGATCTCTAACGACCTAAACACCATTTTCCATTACACCAGTTTCTCTCCATAAGAAATACATACAAAAAAATTTTGACAGATGCTGCAAGGCTGCAGTCGTCGCCAATGTATTTAGGCTATGACTCCCTATCGTCATATTGCTAAATTTAAAATAATTTTACAATAACTTTTTATGCCTGTTCTTTTAATCTAAAAATTAAAAAAATAATCGTTACAGATAAAGAAATTTGCCTAAGTAGCTTCTAAAATATTTCCCATACATGAATTATAGACCGTGCGCATGGGTTTAAGCAATGAAAGTTATTGCAATAACAACAAAGCAAACAATTGTTGCCACCACCGTTGAACATAAAATCAAAACAACAACAAAACTAACAGCAACAAATAATGTCTAGATGTTTGTCTGCGGTTCTGGGTCCCGCTTGCATGAGGGTCAAGCTTAAGAGAGCTTTTGTAGTCATTTATTTGTATACCAATAAAATTGCAGTTCCAAGCATTGAAAAATAAAACAATTTCCAACATATTATGTAGCTACATATGTATATTACATAGCTTTAATAATAAATTTGAACGTATGTTTAAACAATTAATTTCGGTTTGTATGTTTGTTTCAGAACTGCAAAACCTCGTTTGTTGCACATGCAAGTAGAATAGCTAGAAAAGCAACAACAATATTACCACCCAAGCGTGTCACGAACCTAACGCCTCAATGACGTCACGTGGCCAAGAGACAGTAAATAGCATAAAAACCACATCGTGACCAGAGCGTAGGATATGAATTTTTTGTAAGCAAAAGAAAAAAAAAAAAAGAAAAAAAAGCCAGCCAAACCAATAACAAAAATAAAAATTAAATAGAATTCAAAAAAATTAACTGCTTAAAGAAAACCAGTTTAGGGAAGTCAAACTCTGCACGAATTCCATAAAAATAATCCAAAAATTTACTGCGTCAGAGAATACGCAAAAAACCCCCTACTAAATGGAAACCTACAAGATTTAGTAATTCAAAGAAAAGAAGACGCGCCTTGGCAGGTTTCGGTGTTGCTATTTTTATAGTTTTTTTACTCTGTTTTTGTTTATTTTACTGCTTTGGTGGTAAAAGTTGAAAAAGACGCGCAACTTGGCTAACTACCAAAGCGGACAACAAACAGAAATGCAGCTTTAACAACATGTTCGCTTTGCAACTTGTTTGAGACATGCTTGCTTTAAGCCATTTGTTGACAGTCGCATGACGAGTTAATTCAAGTAGCTAAGATATGTTGGGAATCTGTGCTATAAGAAGAATTCGTGAAAAAATTCCCTTTTCTCGTTAATTATTCAACGTTAAAGTAATAAACAATTAATACGCGGTTAATTTAACATAATGAAAAAAGCACCGAGTAGTTTATGATCTGTATTAATTAGCACTTTTAGTGAAGATATGTATGTATGACGTTTGTAAGTAAAGCAAACCGTTTTAAAAGCATTTTAACTGTTAAATGTTGCTTTACTTTGCAGAAAAGTTTCATATAATTCGGCATTACTTTTTTCTATAAAACGTGTTAGATCCCTTTCCGGATTTTGTCGGCAGCCTCAGGCAACATTTGAGACAGACACCACTTGACATTACAAGCTATTGTTTTCTTAATTTCACGAATAAACTTCTTTTTCCATGCATTAAGTTCAAAGGATGAATCATAAATTTCACAAGCTTATGTTATAATTAAAAGTTGCACTGTGAAACAATTTCAAGATTATTTTTTTTTTAACAGTTTCGTAAACTTAATTTAATAAATGCAAAAAACTGGTATTTTAGTGAATAGTAAACCTGTGAATAAGATAATCTTTTTATTCGTTCTCTTCTCTCTCTCTACCAAAACACTGCTTACACTGATCTGAGATTGTCAAGCTTTGCGTTGTTTTAGTTTCTTCACTGAATATTAAATAAAGTATGCGCGGTATTTAGTAACTCACTGCAGTGCACTAAATAGCTGTTGCTTAAGTTTAATGCAGTAAATGAAAATAAACTTCAATGAAGCGTAGATTTGAGAGAACAGCAAATTAACGTTTTGTATCATAGATACTATAACTCATTATTCTCATTAACTCATAACTCATTATTCTAACTCATTATTTAACGTTTTGTATCATAGATACTATAACTCATTATTCTGTAGCGTTAAAGATAGCGAACGATAGCTCAAAATGACCACAAACATTATCATTTCGTAGCGTAAGCTACACTAAAATAACCATATGTATAGCGTTTTGAGAGACAAAGAAAGTAGAGAAACTTTTAGCGTTTTATATATCGAGAACGATAATTGCTGGATAATTTTATCGTTTTAATTATAGTTTTTTTTTCTGAAACTTTTTCCTCGATTACTGCAATGAAAAATAGGAGTTTCGATTTGAAAAATCAAAATCGACCTTGAAAGTTGTGCTTAATGCCTAAAACACAATACTGCGTTGGATCGGCCGTGCGTTGGCAGTTTGAGGAGAGATCAACGTATTCTTATGGGAACTTAGAAATCTAAATTCGACCTCACACTTTGATTGTACTTTATATTGTAAAACAAGAAGAAGCTTAGTATGTGGGTGTTTTATAGTTTTACTGGCAAGTATAGTTTTTCGTGGGGTTTCGTTTATTATCGTTGTAGTTTATAAAATGTTTTTTAATAATTCATGCTTTTATAGTAATAAAATGAGAATTTTGATGAAGTTAATCAATATTAATTATTTCTCTCGAAATTATTTATATATACTCGTAAGTAAACGTAGGCGAAACATTTAAAAACCATTTTCTGCCGTATTTCTTAACTGATTTTGAAAATTTTTTTTTGTAAGTATTAATCGCTATATATTAAAGATATTTTTTATAGAAATTGAGAGATTGCGACTTGCAGGGAAAACAACTTTTGTGGGATTTCATGCATCGATGGTTTCATTGGCATCATCTATATGGCAGACGCACAACCTACTAACCTAGCGTCCACACGTGCAAGTACGAAAAACTCAATACATCAACACACTCACATTTTCGGACTTGCAGCCTACTTGCAGCGCTACTAGCAAGGAAATTTCCTAGGCAGTGAATTTTTCACTTGCTGCAAGTTAATATCAGAAAAGGGGATAAAAATTATGTTTTTTTCGGGATTTCCGCAAGTTAATACAAGAAGCAACATTAGTTACATGCTTTCCTCGTCTTCTAAATTCTTCATTTCAAGCAATACTACAATTGCAGGGAGAAGCTTCGCCTTGGAGGAGATTTTAAAATGAACTTGAACTTGCACTTGCGGACGCTGAAGCAACTTGCAGAAGCCGACCTGGAAAATTCGGAATCGTTAATCAATTAATTTTTGGACAAAAGCGTTCGATTTGATCCATGCAGGTCTCTTATGGGCAAATAAGAAGTATCTACCTCTAGTTTCTGAGTTAGAAACAGATCAGATAGCTTCTGAAGTTTAGTAGGTACGAGTAGCAGTTTTAGAGTAAAGCATCGCGTATGATGAACATTTAATTCAATTCAAAACAAATAAAATAATTTTTTTAATACGGGTACTCACAATTACATGGTTTCATAACAAAATGCCATATTTTTAAGCAATTTAGCGATATGTTTATTGAATATTTAAACCGCTATTGACAGCAGATTAACTTTATGCTTTATGCTGAAAAATCGTGTTTAAGTTTTTGATTTTTTTTATACTTTTATATTAGAAATCTTTTATTTTAAATTTGTTTTTTGTTCCTTATTGTGGCTTTCATTATGTTTATAATTATTTTATAAATATTTTTCCTTAATTCATAAGCTGAAATTAAAATACATCAACATATTATCATAAAATTATCAATATTAATATATTATCAATATTTGAAACTTAATTATTGCAGGGACGCTTGTGTAGAGGATCGGCTTAACTCCGGCTTGCCTCAAGCTCTAATGTAACAAGTTCCTAATATTTTCTGTCACACTTAGATTATATAGCACGTGTTTTTATCTTTTTCCCACACTTATTCAACGGCTTCGGCAATTCGGCCTTCCAAGTTCTTGGTTAAGACATACCAAGTTTTATTTGTTGATCTATCGAATTTTATTTGAACAACAAATAGTCGATATTTTGTACAATTCAACATATATCCGTTCTATCCAAGTCTTTTTATATGATTTTACATAAGTGAAAGTGATGATTAAATCAAATTTTATACAAAGTCTTTGTGCACTTTAACAATAATTCCCTTAATTTGAAGAATTTCAGCTTTAAGGGGGTCTTCTCATTGAGCAACTTTTTTTTTCAACTTTTTTTTTTTGCATTTATTTATAGCTTGGGTAGCTGTGAATATGCCCCTAAAAGGATTTTTAGAAATTCGAAATACTTTAGAAGATACAGCTTTTTTTGTGAAGCAAGGTCTGATGGACAAGAAGGTGATGGAGGTAATAAAACCAGCTTACGAAGCGCTGTCGGCAGATAATTTGCTTGAAAGATGCCTTGGATCTGAAACTCAGAATTCCAATGAGTCCTACAATTCTGTTCTTTGGTCACTTTCGCCCAAACAAATCAACTCAGGCGCACGCACCATCGAAGTGGCCAATTTCATTGCAACGTGCCTCTTCAACGACGGTTTTATACCCATACTTAAAATTATGGGTTTGATGGGTATTGCGATTGGCAAAAACGCATACGAATACGCACTATCTCGCAATGAAGACAGATTGAACCGATCAGAGACTCGAGCTGCGGCATCATCAAAAGCTGGCAGAACGGCTCGCAGAGCAGAGAGGGCAGCAGAAAGCAGTTTCTACGAAAAAGAGGAAGGTGGCCTGTATGGAGCTGGCATCGCCGACTAATATTTGTAAGTAAAAATTGTCAGCTCTTTAAAACTGCACTTAAACATTTTTGATTTTTGATTTTTTTTTTTTTTTTTCCCAAAAAAATTACTTCAAACTTTAAATGCGTTTATCTCGAACCCACGTTTTTCGAACTGGCGGCCATGATATCTCCAGTTCAACTGAACCGATTTTCATGAAACAAAATGGAATCGACGCAGAATTGTCACCATTCTCGGGTGAACCTCGACCATAATTTTAAAAAATTTTTTACTATTTTTTTTTTACACTAAACTACAAAAAAAAAACCCGAAATTGAAATTTTTTTTTTGAATGGCCGCCATTTTGTCAAAAAAAATCACAAAATTAAGCTTGAGGTTCACCCGAGAATTACACCTATACTGATTATAACCTCGTTTTTTTTTTTCATTTCAGACGCTCCGGAGACCCGGAATCGTGGCCGCCGTGACGACACCTTTTTTTTCACCACCAACTTTGAAGTCTCATTACTTTTTGAAGAGCCCACGTATCGAGGCAAAAAAATTTTTTTTATTTACTTTGAACCTTATGTAATACAATAAATAAAAAAAGTTTTCAATTATTCTTTGCGTTTTCAAATAAAAATTTTTTTAAAAAGGGTCCAAAAAACGGGTTTTGAATGAGAAGACCGCCTTAACAATTCAAATAATTTATTTTTTGTAGAAATTATCGAAGTTTTAATTTTTAAACCATGTTTAGCTTGCAGAAATAATTTTGTCATTACACATTAGTTTTGCCACTCAGTACATTTTTCTTTCACAAAAGCCAATTTGTATGTTCTTACTATCGTTTTTTTCTCTCGGTGTGAGTTTAAATATTGTCACCATCTACTATCCTGTGTTTGTTTAGGCATAAAAAACATTTTCTGCTTTGTTTTTGCCTGCTTTATTCGTATTTATTTCAGTATTTAATACGTTACAATAAATCAAATGCATGAATCAAATTATCATAACATTAAAGCACTCAACTTAAAAATTAAAGGTTCGTGGTTCGATTCACTTTAGTTAAAAGCTTCCATGAAAATAATAATAAGAGTTATAACGATTTATGTAATATTTATATTTTTTAAATTCGCCATTATTTGAGAAAATTCAATAAGAAATATAAATAAATGAATTCATACAATTTTGACGGTTGGAAGATACTACTCAACAGTATTAGATAACCATAAAGTGAAAATTTCAAACGTTGTGTATTCCCAGATTTTACCAAGAATTTAAAAAGCTTGAGGCAAAGAATCTATTGAAAATACAATAATACAGCCGTACTGAAAGCGGGGCAGGGTGGCAATTTACCCCTCTCCCATCAGATGTTTTCAATTATACATCAAAATTGTATGTTAATTCATAAGAACTTTTCTATTTCTACGTGAATATCACGACATTAGTTGAAGTGCACCTTTCATTAATTTAGGAGTACACAATTTTACAACTCTGGTTGCAGCTGGAGCGAAAAAAGCTGGCGACAAAATTAAAAGTCTGCACTCGTATTTATAATATCAAAAAGAAAAATTCCCAATGAAAATCCTTCAAAATCAATAATAAAAAATCACCTCAACGCCTTGCAAACACTTTTTTAATTTTGCATCTTTAGTGCAGTTCTCATTGTATGATTGTATTCTAAAAGAATACTTTTAAATTTACAATTGTCTCAAATGATTTTGCTAAGCGCTTAACTCAATCAATCGTTTTCAATTCTGTACTAAAGCTTAATTTTTCATTAATATTCCTTTACATTTACAGACATTGCCACTTTGGCATTACTGGAAAATATTGTGCTCGAAACGTACAAGGAGAAAGTTCCTTTTGAAAATAAAAGGTGGTTTTTTTTGAGGTAGTTTTTCCATTTTCCGACAGGGATTCAACCGCTATAAATTGATCAGATCAATGCTGTTATCATTTGGGCTCAGTTTAGTTTGGCAGAGTTTACACGTTATTCAAATTGAATGGCACTGTTTAGACGTCATTCAAATTGAAGGATCATCCAAAATTTTTTTGTTGTTTTCCCAGCGAAAAAAAGATGAACTCTCTGCGAGAGCGGAAATGAACTTTCAACACTTCATCGCATCAATCAAAATATTGATGGAGCTCAAGACCTGCATCAATCAATCACAGGGTTGCATAATCAATTTTTCTGGTACTTACAACAACACTTTTAGTCGGCATCGGCCATTCAATAAAAAAATCACGTGTGAGCAGCTTTTCAATCAAATATCTCGCAGAGAGTAAAAGAGAACAAAAAACGCGATATTCTTCATTCAATTTTGTGGTACCCAGCGTTTGGAATCAAAATACCGTCAGTTTATCTAGTTTATAAAAATACACTTTTTATTTTATTTCACAGCGTTCGTATATTTTAGCTTTCTATTTCAATCGGCTGACATCCACACTTTTTACATAGCGTTGCCACCTTGCATATTTATTTATGTAATTGGAAAATAAGTTTTAAATTATAAAGAACCAAAATGCCACATCTCGTTTTTTTTATATAAAAATAAACAATTTCTTAAGGAGATAATAAAGAAAATTCCAATTCTGTAATCTTTGTTTCTAATTAACAAAATCATTATAAAACGCAGACGGTCTCTTTTGACGTTTTCCTCTACCAAGGGTTTCTTTCTGCGTTTCTCCGCTTTCTGCTGCAGTTGCTGCTTCGATGCTCAAATCCGTTGCTTCTTCTACTTCTTTACCAGCTGCCAGAGTATCCGAAGGAATCTTTTTAAGATGGGTTGAATTCCTTTCATAAACTTTTCCAGTTTCTGTGCTCTTTACTGTGGTGCGCCCTTCTACCTTGTCTAAAACAGTATACTTTTCCAAGTTAAACGTCGGATCTAATTTATAAGTTGGTAATAGGTTTTTCATTAAAACGGTATCACCAATCCTCAGATCACTTTGTTTCGCTCCTCTTCGTCGATCTTCCATCTCTTTACCCTTCGCTTTCGAAATTTTGTCTCTATCCCGGAAATCACAATCGAGTGGAACCGTTTCTATATCTTTTATGGACGGAATTTTTCCTCTTATGGTTCGTCCATAACATAACTCAGTCAGTGTCTTTCCTGTCGAAGAATGAGGAGTTGTATAGTACATAAGAAGATAGTCTTTCAAGTCACTCTTCCAATCTCTTTTTAACGAATGACTTATCTTTAATCGCTTAAGAAGAGAGCGATTCTGTCGCTCTACTTCTCCATTCTCCTGTGGCCAGTACGGAGTTGCCCTGTTTAAATTAATGCCTTTGATTTTGCAGTAGTCATAAAATTCAGTGGAAACAAATTGCTTTGCATTATCTAGGGTTATGGTTCTTGGGTAACCTAAGCGCGTAAATATTTTATCAAGACGTTCTTTAGTTTGTTGTGCGGTTATCTTAGTCATAATTTCCACCTCCTTGTATCTGCTATAATAGTCTATAACCACCAAAAGATAATCACCTGAGGGTAATGGCCCAAGAAAATCTATAGCGATGTCAACCCATGGTGCCACTGGTAGTCGCTTTCTTCTCATTTCTTCTGGTTTTTCCGGAAGCGCCACTAATTGACACCCCGTGCAATGCGATACATATTTCAATACTTCAGAATCGATTCCAGGCCACCAAACACGATCCCGAAGTCTACGTTTCATCACACTTTCACCCGGATGCCCTTCATGCGCTAACTCTAACATTCTTCGCCTTAATTTTCTTGGGACTACCAGTTTTGTTCCACGTATAATCAAGCTATCTGCTGAGGCAAGTTCGTCTTTAAAATGCTTGTATTCTTTTGCTATTGGATCATTCCAATTATTTTGAAGGATGCAATTTCGGACAGCCCTTATTTCATCATCTTCGCTCGACTCAAGTTCTATTTCGGATAAATCAATTGCAGCTGATTCAGCTATTGCTCTTATGTATTCTTCGCAATCAGGATCAAATGCCTTTTCAGATTTACAATTGTATAAACGCGAAAGAGGATCAGCAATATTAGAAACGCCTTTTTTATAGATAACTTTGAACTTACATGATTGGAGACGAAGCACCCATCTTTCGATTCTCGCACAAGGTTTTGAATTTGTGGCAAAAATTGTTTCTAAAGGTTTATGGTCCGTTTCTAATTCAAACTCCAACCCAATTAAATATATTTTAAAACGCTCTACAGACCATACAAGAGCCAGTGCTTCTTTTTCCGTCTGGCAGTAACGCTTCTCGTGTTCTGTTAGGCTTTTGCTTGCGTACGAGATGACACGCGGTCCTTCTCCATCAAACTGCAAAAGCACTGCTCCTAACGCTACTGTAGAGGCATCTGCAATAACTCTTGTCCTATCGCTTGGATTAAAATAACCTAATGTGCTTATACTTGACATTTCATTTTTTAAATGTTGAAAAGCCTCTTCATGATTTTTACTCCAATAGAATTTTGTATCGCCTTTTATTAAGTCGCGAAGAAGATGTGTTTTTGTTGCTAGGTCTGGTATAAACCTGCCAATATAAGTAACAAGTCCAAGAAAACTTCTTACCTCTTCTGCAGTACAGGGAGCTTTAAACTTCTGAATGGCTTCAACCTTTTCATTCGAGGGTCTTACACCATTATTGCTCAATATGTGTCCCAGAAAATTTAGAGATGAGCTTCTAAATATACACTTCTGTGGGTTTAGAAGGATATTTTTGTCCTTTAAAATTTCCATCACTTTCTTCAAAGTTCTATCATGGCTTTCAGTGTCTTTCCCAAAAACTATAATATCATCTATGTAATTAAAAGTGTTCTCGCAACCGGCCAAAATATTTTCTAAAGTTTTTTGAAATATTTCCGGTGCACAATTTATTCCAAAAAGTAATCGCTTATAACGAAACATACCCTTATGAGTTATAAAGGTAGTTATGTCTCTGCATGACTCTTTTAACTCTAACTGATGAAAGGCCTCTTTGATATCTAGACGTGTAAAAATTTTAGCCTGGTTTAACTCAGGTAAAAAGTCTTCAAATGAAGGAAGGGGGTGATTTTCTCGTTTTATAGCTCTATTAGCCTTGCGCATGTCAACACAAATGCGCAGATCACCATTATCTTTAACTATAGGAACAAGAGGCGACACCCAGTCACTCGCACTATTAACAGTCTCTATTATATCAAGCTCCAATAGTTCCTGCAACTTATTTTCAATTTTATCTTTTAGTGCTACTGGTGTTCTGCGTATCGGCTGCACCACAGGTGACACCGATCGATCGATAGGTATTTCTATCAGCACACCTTTGATCTTTGGAAATGCCTCTTTCCTCTCAAAAACCTTATTTATACAATTGCTGTCTTTAGTTTGTAGACCCAATGTCAATACATTTAGTTGCATGGCTGATTTCTTACCTAATAAAGATCTTTCACCTCCTTTAATGACATAGAACTCGGCATTTATTCGGTGACAGTCAATGTCACTCTTAACCGCTATCTCCGCATCAAATGTGCAAACAACTTCTAAAGGTTCGTCACTGGCATAGGCTCGAAATTTCTTACTTGTAGCGGTGTTAACATTTGTCACCTTGCCTTTCTCTTGGCATATATACTGCCACGTGACTACATCTACTATATTGTAATCACAGCCTGAATCAATCAACATCTCAACTTCTACAATGCCCAGTATGCACTTAATCAGCTCACTGACGTCGCCAATTTGGTGTATAAAACTTTCATATGTACCTTTTTCGCCGATCGCTTGGTCTGCATCAATTGCATTAATTTTAGGCATCTAACGGGTTGATGAAGATTGACTATCAAAACGTGGGCCAGCTGGAAAACTTCTCTTTTGCGTACGACACTTGATTGCAAAATGACCGATCTTACTGCATTTTCGACATTTCTGACCCCTAGCTGGACACTGCTCCGTTCCTGCATGTCCCTTCCGACCACAACGGAAACACTCCCAGTTATTTGACTAATTCTCTGACTTTTGCCAAATTATTTTATTTATTTTTGCTTCATCAAAACCTCCAGAAATAACGCCCGACATTTGCCCGGATTGGTACTTAACCGATTGGTGAGCGTTTATAAATTTAGTGATCTCATCCAAAGTCATCTCTTTCTCAAGGAGCTTCTCCCTCAACTCAGGCGTTGCCATTAAAATTATTTTGTCTTTAATGCTGATTTCACGACTTTTTGCCACTGACTTGCCAAAATCACACTTTGCCGCCTGCTGCTGTGCCCGCAACAAAAATTTGCTAAGAGTTTCGTCCGACTCAGGCTTAAGGGACCAAAAAACATATCTTTCAAAAGTGGCATGCTGTTTTGGAGCGAAATATTCGTCCAACTTTTCTAATGCCACCTGAAATGGATCCAGCAAGCCTTGCTCGTCTCTTTCAACATCTGCCCCCGGAGTACTATAGAAAATATCTTGCAGATCGAACCCTCCTAACGCTAAAAGCTTACTTTTTTTCTCGATCGGGTCAGTCGTTTTCTCAGCTGCTGCCACATTGACAAAACCCCTTTTCCACTGCATCCACTTGGCCCTTAAATCCGATGCATTCAAATGGGCACAATTAAATGGTGGAAGATTATATTTTTCCATTGCCCTTTTTATTTTGTTTTTTTTTTTTTTTTTGGTCTCCTTTGAGACTGAAACTTCTTCCTGACTCCTTTGAGACAGTCAATACCAGTTTTCCTTTAAGAAAACTCCTGCAAATAAAGGAAAGTCCGTAACATTACATTTCTGATCCTCCCTTGAGGATTCCGCTCACCTTTGTGAGATTTCTTCCTCAAATTTGAGGGCTTCTTCTCACCCTTGTGAGCTTTCCTTCCTCACCTTTGTGAGTTTTACACTTTAAATGTTCACCCTTGTGAACAATTTGAGCCTCCTGTCAGTGTATCAAATGTTTATCTTTCTGAAAAGGAAAAAAAATAAAATGAAAACTTAAGTCTTTTCATCCTCGTCGCCAACTTGTGGTACCCAGCGTTTGGAATCAAAATACCGTCAGTTTATCTAGTTTATAAAAATACACTTTTTATTTTATTTCACAGCGTTCGTATATTTTAGCTTTCTATTTCAATCGGCTGACATCCACACTTTTTACATAGCGTTGCCACCTTGCATATTTATTTATGTAATTGGAAAATAAGTTTTAAATTATAAAGAACCAAAATGCCACAAATTTGAATGACGTATAAACTCTGCCAATGAAGAATGAGGCTGTGTTCAAACGATAATCAAATGATTACGTTGATTTCCTTTTTTTTTTTTGTTATCTTTTACTCTCTCGCCAGCATTTATTACTTTTCTGCTATCTACTACTATTCTGTGAAGTTATAAAGTGTTGTATGGTTAAAAACTTTCGTATATGTATTACTTTAATGAAATTAATGTTGATCTATTGGAACTGGAATTGATCACTTTAGCTAATTAATAATTGAGTTAATGAAGTTATGACAAGAACTAAATAAACTGACTCGCAAGAAAAAATCTACTGCTTTTTTCTTTCATAAAACTACTTTTGTGAAAAATTCATTACATTCTTATGAAGGATTTGCTACTTTGTAGTAGACAAGTAAAATTATGCAACGCTTTGACTAATTGATGCAGGTCTTGAGCGTCATCAAAATTTTGATTATGGTCAGAGTTCATTTTCGCTCTCGTAGAGAGTTCATTTCTTTAGGTGGGAAAACAAGAACAAATTTGGATTCATTCAATCATTTGATGATCGTGTGAACATAGTCTTTGCCATTTTAACATGTATAGACTAACAGGCATGCTACACAGGCCAGTATACTGGCCCTGTAGTTCGAAAATCTCAATACATTCACACTTTTTTACAAATACACTCACATTGGATTCACTTTCACGGCCCTTTCATCGCTACTAGCAAAGAAATTTCAGAGCCAGTGGATTTTGACAGCAGCGGCTAGTGTATGTCAAAAAGGGGGATATCAGTGTTGTTTTTAATTTCTTTTGGTGGATTCATTTCGGGTTTTCCCTCGAATCGTACTTTATTTCGGGTTTTCCTCGATTTCGTACAGGAAGCAACACTGATAACTTGTTTACATTTACAAAGCAAATGAAACAAATGTGAAAAGTAGCAAATAAAAGTGAAAAATATACAATTGTATATACAATAAATATATAAAAAAAATATATAAATATATAAAAATAAATAAATAAAAAAAAAATAAGAAAATTAACTCAAAAACAAATCATTAAATTAAATTGATTCAATAGCAGCGAGTACCTTCTCATACGATGAAATTTTTTTAATGAACTTTCACTAGCATGTGTAGCACCTCTTGCATGAAAGCATGAAAGTTCGAAATTCTTCGAATCATTCGAACAGTACACGTATTCTTTCGCACTTTCACAATCACTGGCCTGTGTAACCGGTCTGTAACAGCAGAACAGCGCTTGCAAATTGTGTAAATTTATTTCGAAAATTCTGGTTCCGTTTAGAAATCTTACCGTGCCATTTACGCTTCTTATAATCGTCCATCCGAGCGACTAATTTGCATCATGCATACTTAATGTGACCAACTACTTCGGATGAAATTTCGCAATGGAATCCGGAATCTGGATAAAAATTTCGGAATGATATACAGGTATTTCTATTCGTCAATTTGACAACTTTTGTGGTTTTAAGTCAGTATTAAAGTGTAGATTTGTGAAAAGTCTATTTTTTTTTGCATATTTTCGAAGGTTAGACCTTTAAAAATATATCCTCCACAGTAACTCTAAAATTCAATTATTTACGAAGTTATAGATATAAGTACAGCGCCTGTTTATTTGAATTTGACTGCCCGTAACTTTGCCGAAATTTTTAAACGCGTTTTTCTCGAAACTACTTTTTCTAACACATTTGACATAATATCTCAAGTTCTAGTGGACCGATTAACTTAAAATTTGGTGTGGGCCTTTTTTATATAACCCTCTATGATCCAGACTAGAATTATGTAAGCACTTTGTTTATTAATATTTTTAAAAAATTCAGAACTTTGAAAAAAAACCAAAAAATTATTTCTTTTTTCAAACAGTCGTCATTTCGCGAAAAATTCTTTATCTTTCCCTAGCCAGGGATTTAGCGACATTCTTATTAATTAAGAAATTTTTTCAGATGACTAAAGAGAAGCACCATTTCACCCCCCCCCCCCCCCGCCTCACCCCCTCTAACAGCATATAATTTTCCAATTTTTAATTTTTTTTTAAATTTTTTGTATATTTTTGAAATATTAATAAACATATAATAAAAAAACGGATAGTAAAAATATTTTTCGTGTTTTTTAATGAATTTAAAAAAACATCCGAATTTTTTCACTATAGACTAAAACACTGCCTAAATATAATTATTTCGTTTAAAAGAACGAAGAACGAAGAACGGCCGAGCACATATCAAACAATAAAATCAATAATTTCTGACGTTTGACAAATACACATTTAACCTAGCGTCCACACGTGCAAGTGCAAGTTCGAAAAACGCAATACATCCAAACATTTTTACTAACCCACTCACATTTTCCGCAATTTTATGCAAGAACTTCTTTATTTCAAGCAACACTGCAATTGCAGGGACAACCTTCGCATTCGACGACATTTTTTAATGAACTTGCACTTGCACATGTGGACGCTGTAGCAACTTGCTGCTAATTTCGAACTTTTTCGAAGACAATATATATTCCCTACTTGGAAGTGATTACTTGCACGTGTGGACGCAGGTTAAGGAAGAAGTACAACAGGATTGGTATCTGATTTTTTTTTTCGTTTTGAAGCTGCATTTATCTTTGTTAGCAATTTCTCAAATAGTTTGGGGCTTGATTCCAGCAATTCAAAGAATTCCATGAAACTTCCAAGTTGTACTTGACGAACCTAAACTATTTATATTGTAAAATTGAATTATATTTGTCTTTGCGATAACTAAAAAACAAGTCAGCTTAAAAAATATTTTTAGTAGGTCCGGTAGGTCGATTGAAAATAAATGTCAGAGATAAAGAGACGGAAAACTTCTATTTTAACCAGACATTACACAGCCTTTAGAAAAAATGGCTTAATTTCATCTCAGTTTGTATGCAGTTTGTTGAATCTCACGTATTGTGAACAGTACTGTCACTTTAAAGGGTTAGAAGTAAAAAAAAATGGTAGACTTACCACAATTATGGTAAAGTGACAGCACTGATTGTGGACGTGAATTCACCTCAAAGCTGTGAAGTGCTATTGTATCACATGTAACTGGGGAAGTTTCCGGTGGCTTTTTTAATAATAGTGACTTGATTTCGACATAAGCAGGGCAGAAGGCTATCCCTTTTCTCCCGAACTTTCCTATATCTTTTTTTTTTTTGGTAAATATGTGGTAGAGAAAATAAAAATTACAATTTGCGCTCAAAAATCAATTGATTCATTCAAAAGTATGAGATTGCCACTCTCGCCAGATTAGATGATTTATCGCCAGTTGGGCGGTATTTTCTAAATATGACTTAATTACTATTTTTTGTTGATATGAGAGAAATTTCGGTATAGTTCTGAATAGAGCAAAACATTTCGGGATTCCGAAGCTTTGCTTTGGAACACTGGAACTTGCTTTTAAATTTCGGAATGCACATTATGCATTCTACAAATGATGTTATGGTCATATAAATGACGTATGGCCAAAAAAGTTGTTTGCTGGAAAACGCATATGAAAAATGTTTCTGAAAAATCGTGAACAAATATTACCTACGCCTCATCAGATATGCATGTACCATACAAAATGATTTCTGCATGTTCCAGATGGTTATTTTTATCTTATCTAAACTCTACGCTTCTACTTCTCTCTACGAAATTAAAAAAGTAGAATGATAACTTAAGTTGCTGAAGCACATGCATGATACCTTACCTACAAGTTTTTAAAATTTTTTTGATCAATTCACAAAAAAAACTTTTGGTACAGTATTAAAACTCTTGAATGAAGTTGTTAAATTTGTTGTTTTGATAATGACGGCTATCACGTCTGCAACTTCTTCGATTTCGAGCGATTTTTTAGCGCTCGTCATACAAACATACCTGCGACATAGTAAAACGCAGAAACGTCTAACGCCTGCGGCACTTAAATACATTTATAGCAAAGAAACGAAAGAATTGAATTTGTCAAATGTAAAAAAATTAAAAAAAAAAATATTTTGGAGTTTTAATTGTATTAACTTCGCTTTAAAGCAAATCAAACTTGTCTTGCCTTGTAACTGATATTATTTTAGTACTATCAATAGATTCAAAAATGGTTAGTAAAAAAAATCTTCGATATTTTTTTAATGAATGTCAACTCTTTTGTTTTTTACTTCACTTTATTTTAGTTATGGTCCGCTATATTAACAAAAAAAAAAGCAACATAATATAGATTCTTTAATATTTTGATAAAGTGCTTTATATGCCATTTGTACTTATCCCCACATGAAACTAGCTTGCTGCGCGTCTGAATGTAGAGCATTAATGATATTAAGATTACACTATTTTTTACATGTCAATGATTTTTTAAATATTTGCTTAGCCTCTAAAACCTTTTCAAGGTATTAATACAATAAATTTGACTTATAATGATTGCTCGTCTTAGACAAAATTTTAAAACTCATATAATTAGTTAGGTTTGTTTGTAATGAAAAGTAATAAACGCGTGTCAGCAATAAACTCTTATAAAAAGGTTATCAAATTAGTAATAAGAAATCGATTAAAATTATTTTAATGCAAGTATTATATGCAGTCAATAAGTTCCAATGAGTACGCCCGGTATCAAGATCTGAGTGATACGGAAACGTATCGAAACGAGTAGGGAAACACAAAGAATTGCTCCCCTGCTTGCCTTTGATCATGACTTCTTTTTTTTTGCCTTTTGCGATTTTTTCACAGAAATTTTATCACCACCGACTAAAATTAAGTCAGCGATCGTGATTGATATCGCGGCTACAACCAGGTTGCGTTCGATGCGACTTGTTTGACTGAAAGCACCACAGCTTGTAAAAATTCTAAAAAAAAAAGTTCTTTGCCAACCGTTGACTTGAAATCTTTTTTATAGCTTTGATTGGCTTTTTGCAACCAAGCCAAGTTTATTATATTTGAACGTACGACGTTGGTTGAAGATCAGTTCTGTTTGCGCAGTGAAAACAATCGGACGGAGCTCGGCTTGGAAAAAAAAAGTGGCAAGACATTAAAAACTAAATATTATTTGCTTTGTACGACAAATAAAACTTGCTCCAATAAGTGAAGTAAAAAGTAAATAAAGCTGAGAATAAGTCGGATTGTTTGAAGTTTAAAATACTTTATTAAGCATTAAAAAAGTATTTGTTTTAAAATTTTTTTTTAAATAAATTTAAACAATAAAAATACAAATTTAAAAAAGGAGTATTTGGTTACAACTACCATATATAATATAAATAATATTTTTTAATCCTGAATTAATTACTAAGTTTCAATTGCTGAGTTTTAAAAGGATTATTCAATAGCTCAAAGGTAAGTTTCAGATATACAAATGTCATAATATAAAAAAAAATTTGAAAAGTGTTTGGGTAAGTTTTTAGTTTTGGCTATAACGTTAGTTTAAAATATATTGAAGTCCGCATAGAAGCACTTCGAGGCACATATTTTAATTATAGCTTTGAGGTAGAAAAGTTTTTTAAAATTTTAATATATCTATTTTTTAATTTTGAAGTTTTTCTGACAAAACTTTTTGCGAAAATTTCCTTAAAAATGGCTAAATAATTTTAATTCACTATTTTCACTCGTCCCCATTTAACTTTGATAAAGCTCTTCGATACTTTATTTGTTTCTATTTTTCTAAAAAAAAAAAATTGAAGTTTCTATTTTTCGGCACATTTTTGGACAAGAAATTTATTAAAATTATGAACTGTCCAGTGGAAAATATATCTGCACATTATAGAGTTGATTTTTTACATTGAAGTGAATGTTTTTTTTTTTACTTTTATAATCCATAAACCATCTCAAGCAATTCATCAAAAATGCTTGTTTAAATATTATAGATTTTATTTTGTAATCAATATTTTATAATCAAAAATTCAACAGTCATTTGAGTAGCTGTACAGAAGCAGCAAAGGTTAGCTCACGAATTAAATAACTTATAAAATTTAATAGCTTGATGTGTGATGTAATAATTAAGAAACGATAAAAGGTTAAATATTTTTCTATTGAACCAATTGTGTCTATTTATGTGTACAATTTTAGAATTTTATCAATACAATTTATTCACAATTTTGTTTATTTGAATAAAAATAATTTCTTCGTTATAACTTCACTTTCGAAGCTACCATCGAAGCAAAATATCGCTGTGGCAAATGTTATAACAAACACCAAAAATGTATGAAAAAATTAAAATAAATTGGGAATTTATCGAAATTATCGCCTATCAAAAGTGTTACAGCAACATACCAATTTTCGAAAAATTGTCGAACATCGAAGTTTACGATGTTATAACATGTTGCCACTATTATTATGGTATTAGTGATGTTCACATCGTCAAATTTTTCATCAAACGGTTTGACAACACAAGTGTTCACATTGTCAAATTTTTGACGGAATTTCATTAAAGGAGTTCAAGTCACTGTGTAGATTTGCGTATTGCGTACTTTGCTTACATTGAATTGACATGAGCACGCCATCAAATTTAGCGTAAAATAACTTGCGTAGCTTAACAATTCTTGAACATAATAGCTGCATTACCGTGGCACAGGATCAAATTTAATCTCAGTGGAACAGTTTAGTTCAACTTCATAACTGGCGATGAAGTTTCAAAATAAGAATGAGAGCAGTGGGACGGATACTCGTCGAAGATTACTTCAGATTTGCTCTGTTCATTTTGAAAAAAATGCTATAAACTTGGCAGCATTTTAAGATCAGAAATAGAGCCAGAAAAAGAGCCGGTTCTAATTTTTGTTTTTGCATTGTGAATAAAATAGAGCCTCGCTCTAGATCAACGACCATGGGAATGCAGCTAATAGTCACTTTTATTTCATTCATTGTTCTCAGTCTTAAGATAAATCTCATTTGTGAATTAAAAAATGCCAAATAGCAGCGAAAAATCGAAGTTCAAAGAAATGTTGGTTCAAAAAGTTTTTTGATATGAAAAGAAGGGTTGCTTTTTACGTAGTCTTATTATACGCAATACGTATCAAATTTGGTGCGAAAAGTTTTACGCAAATCGTTTCGTAAAGTTCATATAAAAAAATTGACATTGCGTAAAAACCTATGAGATACACGCGGTTACGCAGTGACCTTATTATTATTGTTTTGAATTCTGAAGTGAAAGCAAAGTGATGGCGAAACAATTAGTGGCATCACTTGTTATAGGTATTGGGAAGGATGATATTTCACAGTGTCTATTGTAACTTTTGGTAACTTCTCATGCATTTTTTGGAGAGGACCATGCGCTCTAATTCTTAAAAATCAATATTTATATTTGTTTTAGGCTTAATTTGCCAGAGTCAGTGCAATTCCTGTAAACTTCAATAAACTCATTCCAAAAGTCTTCGTATTTTTCAAATTCCATTTTAACTTGAAACCCTCACTATGAAATATTTTTTAAGTTACAAAATCGCACTAGAAAATTTAGCAAATGTTCACATCGTTGGTTAAACAGCAGAAAAATCAAAATATTTTGATTTTCATTCGTTTACATTCGTTAAATGCATAAATATTTCTGTTTGTCAAATAGCTGGATGACTCGATTTGATGAGTGATTTGATGAATGTGAACAGTGCTATTATCAAATTTTTTCGGCAAATTATAAGACAATCGTCTTGTACACCGAAAAGAAAACACCGCGATGATCAAGAAATTCTTATTGATTTTTCATTGAAAGATTAATCAGAAGAAGCTAAAAAGTTCTGACTGCATCCAAAAAACATATTTAAATTTATTCCAAATTAGTTTCCTGGTATTTCAATGTTGACACAATTTGTTTATGTATGTTGAATTTTCTTTTACACTGATAAAAATCCTTCTAGGAAATTTTACGAGTGTTCACATCGTCAAATTTTTTCGTTAAATCGTTGCACAGTGTGAGATTTGGCCAATCTAGCAGGGCCATAATTCTAATTTTTTGCAAAATTAAAAAAATAAGATTGCTTACATAAAAAAATTCACAAATTTTTTATCTTGAAACAAATATTGAATCGACCAATCGTTCAGCAATTCTAGGCATGACTGTGTGTGTTTATTAGCTATATTTTAGAAAAACTAGAAAAATGTTTTTTTTTTGCATATTGTTTTTTAATTTTCAAAATCTTACACTGTTATTTAGCCGAACAATAGAAAACTCAAAATATTTTTAATTTCATAAAACGCTTTGACAAACAGTTCGAAGAGTTTACATCGTCAAGTTGTCATGAAATTTCATATATTTCTGCTTGTCAAACTTTTTTATGGCTAATTTGAAGAGAAATTTAACAGCTTTAAACAGTGATATTGCCTCTCACGTCAACTGTGCCAACCTTATCAAAGTCAAAACAATATTAAATTTTTCATCAAATTTCATATTGTTTTCTGAAATTAAACCCAGCGACGACGGAGCAATTGTTACTCATATGCCATAAATAAATGAAGCATAAGAACCTATATGCAAAAATTTTAGATAAGTCCGATAAATTCTTACAAATTTGTTTCAAAATCACTTTCAAATCTTTTTTAATCGACAAAAATCGTTTCTCAAAAACAAGAGAAAAATAAAAAAAATGTTGATTCTCATCATCATTTAGCAAACAGGTTGAAAGTGTTCACATCTTCAAATTGTCATCACATTCCATATACCATATACAATATATTTCTTTTTGTCAAACTGTTTGACGACTCGTTTGATAACAAATTTGACAGGTGTGAACATTGCTATTCTCATTAACGTAATTAACAGTTTGCATTAGCACTATTTACATTATAGATTTTTTCGTCCAATTGTTGGTCAAACAAGAAAAAAAATCAAAAACATTTAGATATTATATTGCACTTTTCTTCTTGTTTGATCAACGATTTGAAGAAAAATTTGACAATGTGAACAGTGCTCATGTACTCTGACACATTTTCGTAACCCCCTAGCCACACGTGCCAGTCCGAAGACAGTAACAGTTCGAAAAACTCAATACACTCTCACTTTTCACTAATACACTCACACCTTGACATCACTGGCAGTCCACTGGCAACAACTTTTACTGAGACAGTGAATTTCGACAACCACAGCCAGTGCGAAATCGAAGTAAGAAAACAGTGTTGTATTTTCTCCCTAAAATATTCGAACTTTAAATATGCACTTTTCTTTCATGTCTTGTAGTGAAATATATGCAATTATTTTAATTGCCCTTATTTAAAACATAAAATATCATATGAATAAATTGCATTTCATTTTGGAAAATATTGATAAACAGATTTTTCAAAATAATTAGTTCCCCATTTTTATCCCATTTAAGTTTCGTACTGTGTTGGCATATAAAGCATCACTGAATAAAAGCAACCGAAATAATAAAGTGGTCGAACCTCTGTCTTTGACGACAATTTTCAAATGAACATTTACCATCACGTGTGGCCGCAGCGTAGATTTGTAGATTATTTCGAAACATTTTCGTAGTCAATACATATTCTTTGCTGGCCTGCCAGTACTATCACGTGTGGCTGCAGCGTAACGACATACAAGAGTTGCCATATTCTGTTTGATAGTTGTTAAATCATCGATTATTTAAACTGTTCGATTGATGAATTAATTTGTTGTTGTATTGTTTATTTTAAGTTCCGTTCAATCCAAAAGTCTTGGAAACCGCTTTCAAACATTTCTGCAGAAAAGAACGCTTATGTAGCGGTCATTATTAATCGTCACTTTTATCACATTTTTTGTTTATAAGGTAATAAATATTATTAACGAAAACGGCACTTTTACCACATTCTCATTTATAAACTAATAGATTGATGACATTAATTTAGCAAACTGGTGATACTTTTTGTAAAAATGACACTGCTCAATAATGCTGTAAAAATTCACTCAAAAATTCAAAATATATTATATACGTCAATAACTCAATTAAAAACATGCTCAGCTGTTAGAATATGTTTGAAAAAACATTTTATATATAAGTTATTCAAATGCTTGGCGATAATTTACCAAACTATACTAAATTGAATTGACAGAGTAATAAAGAAAAAAACAAACATGAGTGACAGCAGCTGTCCAGTTGTACTGACAATTTTCTAACTAAGCAGCTGTTCACTTGTACTGACAATTTTCTAAGTAAGGACGCTTATTAATAAAATTATTTAAAAATATTTCGACGCTTTGATACATACGCTATGTTTTTTCGAAATTTATTTTTTATACCAATGTACTGGGAAAATTAAGCGCTTTTAAATGTTCTCATTTTCATATTCATGCAATTTATGTGAAGTTGGAAAACTTAATCTTGTTTAAGTGCAACAGTTCTAAAATCTAAACTATTTTCGTTCTCGCTTACCTGTGCCCACTGAAGTGTCGTGATTCATTTTGACATGTCTACAAGATTGTGTTCTTAATTTTTCATATAAAGTCAGCTGAAATTTAATGCATATTAATGTAATTTAAATCATCTGAGCACTCCATCGCGAATGGCAGAGAGATGTCATGACATAACCATTTAAAAATCAATAAATGACAATAGTTCCATAAATGTGAGTTGGAGAATATCGATATGTTAACAAACTCAGTTATTAAAAAAAAAAAAAAATGGCTTCATAAAATTATAAATTGTTTCATGATAACGAAATGTTTTTATGTCGATAAACTTTGGAAAATATTACAAACTAAAGCACAAAATAATCGTGAAATAAAACAAGTAGTTGCTTTCTTTATTGAAATTCTGATATCTTAAAAGTTATCTTATTACCTTGTTAATGATCGAGTTTAAAAAAATTAAAAACATTTAACGATCTTGACTTTCTGTCTATTCTCAAGTCATGGCGTCGATTTTGAAATATTTCACCTCAGAAAAACATCAAATTTATCAAAAATCAATGTAATTTTGCTCACTTCTCTGGTTTTTCAAATTTGCAAATTGCTGGCTTTAATATTAGCAACAACAATTCTATGACTAATTACAGCATTAATTAGATTAATCGATAATTAATTTTCTTGAAAAAGCAAAAACTTGCACCTGGTGTGCTTATATAAAGCAATTTTAATTATATCAAAATAAAAACAAAATTAAAATTTTTAAATTCTCATCGTAATTGAGCCATTTTTTTCTTCGTTCTATTCAAATGAATGTGGTTAAATGATTTGCAACAAATAATCAAACAGATTTATGACTAATTTATGCAATATTTTCTGCTTTTCCACTACTTTAAAAACGGTTTTATTCTCAACATTGTATTGTATATTGGGTATAGCTTCAAATTTATATGATTACACATTTTTTATTACATAATATAAAAAGTACTTTGTAAGCATTGAAAAAAAAGCAACATTAAACTTATTGATGGAAAATATTAATTTTAAATTTAACAAAAAAATTAAAAAAAAAAACATTAACTTATTGATCAAGACATTTTCGTGCCCACTTACACGAGGCTGCCATATTTAAATGGCTAGTTCTTACACGGTGCTTACACTAGACAGGCAACTGTCTGACCAACGGTCTAAACTTTTTAGCACCCAGTTTGCAGACATTTATATATTGAATGACAGGAGATATAAAAATTTCAATAAAGTAATTAGAAATTGTAAATTAATTAGTTAAGTAATTAGAAACTAATTGTTAAGTAATTAGTAATTAGAATTGACAAGCTTTTATTTTTAGAAATTAAATATGTATAAAATATCAAATTTTTCACTTTCCTGTCTACTGTCTTGTCTGGACGACAAGATTGTCTTGTTTTTTTTCTTGATATCCTTTCATCCATTCTTACAGTTCGACCGAGCTGCTCTCAAGTGACTCAGCCTATATTAATCAACCTTGGGCTTGCATAATTTTTTCGTAAATTTATCTTTAGTTTTTTTTTCGCTTCTATTTGCAATACATTTTTTTTCCATTGCTATTATTTGAAGACTTTATAGAAAGTGAAATTATTAAGAGTCAAAAATTGTTAGTTAGTATAAAGATGAGTTAAGTCAAAATAATATTTCCTCAATATTAACTGATTATAATCTGATTTCAATCAAGTTGTTTATTTTCACAGTTGATACGAAAAGAAAAACAAATAATTTTTATATTTTTTACTCAAGCAAAACCAGAGGGAAAATGCAATAAAAACCTGTTTGGCACTTAATGATGAAACTTCATATTTATTGAATAATTTTTAATTCCAACAATATTTGCTAGAACTGCGTTGTTTTCAAATCATTTAATGTTTTTCTTAATGTAAATTGCTTGTAAGCAATAGTTTGCTTTTTCGATAACAAACATAAAGTTCACAAAATCAACTTCAAATTCAAACCTATTTATTGATTTACAATAATTTTTAGTATGTAAGAAACTTTAGTGCTCTGTGCTAACTTTTAGTACTACAATAATGTGCTTTACTTGTCTGTAAATTAAATATAATCGTTAATTTTTTGAATATTTTCGTATTTTAAGTAATTAACAAAAGAACTAATGAACTGGTATTTAATTGTAAAGTTTTGTTCTTACCAGCGAGCTTTAACGTTATATGATTAATTTGTTAAACTTTATGTATGTATAATCAATTTATTTTATGTATTTTTTTAAGTACTAGAAAAATTTCGCACGTGCTATTAAGTATTGTATAACGAATATAATTAGAAAATTAATACTGCAATTAATAACACTTTAGTTTATAGCAGCTCGTTAATTTAACAACAATTAAAATTAATACAACAATAGCACAATTTTTCAATTAAAGTTTTTGTAATGAAAAATTCAGATTTTAAATATTTTTATAAGCTGTCATTTGGTGAAATATATATTTTAGAGGTATATTTATTTTATAAGCAAAATGAAAATATATTTTTAAAGTCATGCTTGACTTTCATATTAAAATTTTGAATTTGCCAAAAGCTGCTTTAGACTGTCTGAGGAAGCATATAATTTGTTGTATGTTTTTTGTCCGAGTTCTCAAATCATCTGACAGGTTATTGCATTTTCTGATAATTGTGTTTACACTATCACACTTTCTATATGAATTTTTGGCTGATTAATTTATATTTCATTATGCATTGAAATACTTAATTTAATCAATATTTGTACCTTTTTCTCGTTAGTTTCCAAATTTTTGAATTTTTGAAAATTAAAAAACAAATTATGATCTGACTTCTCTGATAGAAATAGAAATAATTCTAATGCCACAAAAAATCGTATGCTTTGTTGTTAGAGAAGTGACATAACAAATATAATTGTGTTGACTATAACCGAATTTTCATTATTTGGCAGATCTTACGAGAAGTTGTATACTTTCTCAGATAGTCTAAATCAGCTTTAAGGAAGTTTACTTAAAAAATCATAAAAATTTATTAATATTTTTACTATACCATGAAACTTTGAATCTGTTTAATTAATGGTTGAATTGATTGCTGAATTGACATAAATTCGACATAAAGAAGCAGGGCATTCAGGCAGCAACGTTCTGTTAAATTTATTTAAGGGAGTATTCCTGGATGCAAGGCTGTTTTTGGACCCTTTTTGAAAAACTTCTCATTTGAAAACGCAAAGAGTTATTTAAATTCTGTTTTTTATTGTATTAAGAACATATTAAATTAAAATAAAATATTTTTTTCCTTTGTTGTCGGCCTTTAACGTTGGGCGTCGAAAAAAAAGGTCTTGCGGCCCGGATAACTCGACTTTGGATTATCTGAAATGGAAAAAGTAAACGGCGTTAGATTCAGTACAGATGTAATTCTAGTCCCTACCTCAATCATATTTATGCGATTATTTTTTACAAAATGGCGGTCATTGAAAAATTAAAAACCGATTTTGGGTCTTTTTTTTGAAAAAAAAATAGTAAAAAATTGTTAACAATTGTGATTGAGGCAGGGATGAGAATGGTGACAATTCTGCGTCGATTCCACTTCGCTTCATCAAAATCGGTCCAGAACTACGGGCGCAACCTGTGCCGCCAGCTCGAAAAACGTGGTTTCGAGATAAACGCGTTTAAGTTTGAAGTTATTTTTTTGCATCAAAAAAGAATTGAAACGAAAAATTTGAGCATGCAGTTTTAGAAATGACAATTCTGCGTCGATTGCACTTGGTTTCATCGAAATCGGTTTAGTAGAACCGGAGGAAAGTGACTTCGCAATTCGTGATTTTAAAAAAAACTCAAAGAAAATTTTAGGCAATAAAACATTTTTTTTTTTTTTGTGAAATACTTACATATATCAATCTGCAGTGCCAGCCCCCATAAAGAACTCCTTCCTCTTTTTCAAAAAATGAGGACTCAGCGGCTCTTTGTGCTCTTCGGGCAGATCTAACTTCTTTTGATGCGACCAGAGCTCTGGCTTCGGACCTTTTCAAACGTTCTTTGAGATAACTGTATAAAACTCCAAAATGCAATTCTCCGTTTTGTTGTCAACACTTATGTTTTCGTTTTCATTATTTTTAAATTTTTTTGCCGATGTACTTGTGAATTCGGTGTCCTTATCTCTTTCATGTTGGTTACCACGAAACTGGCGTTTCAAGGGACGAGTTTTTCGATTGCTACCAGTGCTTCTTTTTTTTATTTCTATTACTTTTTCTATCCATTGTCTTTAGCACAAACAAAAATTTTTATCAAAACTCTACTTTTTAAAACTGTATGCGCGCGCGCGTCCGTTTTATTTAATTCAAACTCAATTCAAAGTGAACTAAACGCTGCCAACATTCGAATACCTAATGCCCGTATGATACTTCATTTTTTACAACTTTTATCATTGAAAATTAAAACTAGAGCAGTTCAAATAGTACGAATGCATGGATTCAATTGGTGTGAGTGAGTACGCATATAGTACGAATTGGAAAAAAATTTGTAGGAAGGACTGCATTTTCTCTGCATTTATTTATTTTATTTATTTCTTTCAATTCGTTCTTCGTTAAGTTTCGATCAAATATTTAGTGTGCTGTTAGTAATAAATTTGACATTTTTAGAGTAAACAAAACTATTTAATATAAATGTCTGCTGAATGGGAAGTGATGTGTGTAGGTAATATTAATTTATTTAATGCAGCTGCTCTTCAAAACACCAGAAGTAAAAAAGTAACAACGTTTATCCTTTTCTTACAAAATATATCTGTCCTGCCCACGCGCCACTTGTTTTCAGATTTTAAAATTGGACAAAAAAAAAATTAAGTATCATACATATGCTCTAAAATGTGTATTCATTTATTTTTAAAATGCGTATTCAAACAAGTTATTACCTACTAAAGAACGCGTTGAACGAAATTCGGTAGTTGCTTTAAACTGTTGCATTCAAAAAGTCGCCAAATTAAACAAATCGCATTTTGGCGAAAACATTGCTGGACAAAAAAGGCCATATTATGGTATATTTCAAAAAACCCTTTTAGGACGATATTCTCAAATATCCAAGCAATAAAAATATGCAAAAAAAAAAATAAAAAAAAGTGTTTGCCAACCAGGAATACTCCCTTAACTCTGAAAATATTTGTTTTCTTTCCAGCCTTTTACAGATAATACGTATTCAAACAAGTAAGGAACTGAAAACCACTTACCACTTGTTTTTTCGATATTTTTAAACCATCATAAAGAAGTCTATCCAAATAAGCAAAGTTTCAAAAAGCTATTTTCTTATGACAAAAATGATATCTTTCTTAAACATGAAGCTTTTTATTTCACTCATGATGAAGAAAATAAGGAAGGAAACCAAAAGTAGAATACAGCAAGAAAAGTGGTAGCAGGAATTGCCAAAAACGAAACCAAAATAACTTTAAAAAATGTGATAAATTTCTTCAAATACGTCAGCCAGTTTTAGGCACCTGCCATTCTGGGTATGGAACAAAGTTACTCTTATCAAACACGAGAAAAAGAACTTGATTTGACTTATATCAAGTGACTCGAATGTTCCGAGCTTTTAGAACATACTTTGTCACTTATCTACTTTATAAATAGTTTCTTTAATAAAAATAAATAAATTACAAGATTGCCTTATAGCTTTATCAGTATTGTTAGGAATTGAAATCTAATTAAAATAAACTTAAATTGAGAAATTGAAATTGAATTTAACCTGTAACACTTTAAAAATCTTCAAAAGAAAAAAAAATGATTAATTTACATATTCCACTAATGGAATATTATAATCGACTCTGACGACATTGTCTATAACGTTTTAATGGCCCATACTACACTATGCTCACTTGATCGGCCGAGCAATGAACTCTAATCTCTTTTATGTTGATCGTTGGTAGGTTTATCAATTTTCTTTTAAAGACATACTGTCAGCGTTAAAAGTGAGTAAACACACAAGGCAAAAAAAAAATATAGAATTGTCTTCACTGCACATAAAATAAATGCAACCAATTTAATGTTATAACTGTAAATAAAACTGCATTTTTTTGTTAAAAATTTGCGCCATTACTATATTTATTAGAACAGCAATAATTCTTTTTTCGTATCAAATAAATTTGTTAAGAATAATGTCAGTTAATTATGAAATAGAATCAATTTTTGAATTCGAGTATAGAGATGACAATTAAGCTCCTTATACAAGGTTACATTTTTAAAATTATTATTTTGCACCAAGATAACCAGGGTACACAAAATAACATTTTTATAATAAAAATTTTTTTAACACTTGCTAGTAAAAAAATTACACTACAACTAATTGTTGTTAGCAATTTGCACTCTTACTATATTTACAAAAAAAAAGAACAAATCTTTTTTTTGCATCAAACAAATTTGCTAGCAGTTACGCTGCAGCCACACGTGATAGTACTGGCATGCCAATAAAGAATATGTACTTACTTCGAAAATATTCCGAAATAATCAACAAATTACGCTGCGGCCACACGTGATAGTCAAAAGCCAAAGGTTCGACCACTTTATTATTCCGTTTGCTTTTATTCAGTGATGCTTTATATGCCAACACAGCACTAAACTTAAAGGGGATAAAAATGGGGAACTAATTATGTTGTAAAATGTGTTTATCAATATTTTTCAAAATGAAATGCAACTTATTCATATGATATTTTATTTGCCAAAAAAGGGAAATCAAAATAATTGCATATATTGCACTACAAGACATGAAAGAAAATTGCATATTTAAAGTTCGAATATTTTAGGGAGAAAATACAACACTGTTTTCCATACTTCGATTTCGCATTGGCTGCTTTTGTCAAAATTCATTGGCTAAATTTAATAAGCAATTGGCAAAATTTCCGCCAAATAGCATCAAAATCTGCCAACAATGCCGGAGTTACACCAAGCCTGCTTGCTCGGCGAGCAATGTATTCTTTTCAATCTCTTTCACATTTTGATCATTGGTAGATTACACGACAACGATGTGACCGCGAAACAACGTTTGACATTTTCATATGCTTTCTACCACGCAGCACTACAAAAATAAACATATACCACCTTGTTCAAAAAGAAAGGTTCATTCACACCGTGAACCGGAATTAACTGTCCGATTCGAAAATTTTTTTTTAGTACAACTTTTTGTACTATTTTTTTTTTTTTTTGTACAACAACTTTTTTCGTGTCTTCGATTTTTTCGATGGAGCAACGAGTTTGTATCAAATTTTGTGTGAAAAATGGTTTCAACTGCGCCGATACGCGTAAAATGTTGGTGAAATGTTACGGTGACTCTGCTCTATCGTATCAGAAGGCAAACAAGTGGTTTAACCGATTTGTGAGTGGTCAAGACGAAGTAGAAGACGACCCTCGTACCGGGTCGTGTTCGACTACCGAAGAAAACGTTGAAAAAAATCAAAGAAATGTTGGTCAAAAGTCGCAAGTTGACAATTAGAGAGATAGCAGAGGACGTCGGCATTTCAATTGGATCCGTTCAGAACATTTTGAAGAATGAATTGGGCTTGAGACGTGTCGCTGCGAAGTTGGTACCGAAAGATCTCAATTTCATGCAAAAAAGAGACCGAGTTGCTATCGCGAAAGACATGCTGGAAATGGTCGAAAACGACGAATTATTCATTGAATCCATCATAACTGGTGATGAGGCATGAGTATACTAGTATGACACGCAAACCAGGCATCAGGCGAGTAAATCAGGCTCAATTTTTTCTTCTATCGTAAAAATCGAAGACACGAAAAAAATTGTTGTAAGCAAAACACTGTCACTTTACCAAATGTCAACTAGAGACGCTGATATTTGGCAGCCTTGTCATTGACACATGTGGCAATCTACTTAAAAAAAATTTTCGAATCGGGAGGTTAAGTCCGGTTCACAGTGTGAATGAACCTTTCCTGTTGAACAAGGTGGTATTTTATGCTTTCTACAAAATTAACATATTTTGCTCGGTCTACAAAGTGTTCATCGGCTCTTACTCTCCCTTTATTTTGACAGTTTCACATTGCCCATTCGATCTCGCTCTCAATGTTTTTTTGACAGTTTTACATTGAAAGCATCAAGAAAAAAAATGTTTGAACGTCGATCAATCGATCATCGTCTGACTCCGGCCCATGGTATAAAAAATAAGGTAGTTGTAAATTTTTCTTCTGGCGATCATAACTTGTCAAAAATAGTATAAAAAAGAAAACAAAAAAATAAAAAAAAAAAAAAAACAAAAAATTTAAAGTAGAAAAGCAAATGAAACTTACTTGTTTTTTGTACCATGCTCCGGCTTGTACAGTGAAGCGAAAAAAAAATTATACAAAAACATGTTTAAAGTGCAATACTTGAGTCTAAAGAGATCTATCATATCGGCATGCCATAGTCGATAGCTTCAAGAGTTTTTCTTCAAGTGACTTCAAAGTTACAGAGAACATTTCTTAGAAGTTATACACATTTTATGTATTGTCATATGTAGAAACACATTCATAGAAGTGATATACCTACATATTTTGAAAAATAAAAATGTTTGCCCATTACCCTCTTATCCTGTTAACTCAGCATCCACACGTGCAAGTGCAAGTTCGAAAAGCTCAATACATCCAAATATTTTTACTAACACACTCACATTTTCGGACTTGCAGCATCTTACAGCGCTACTTGCAGGGAAATTTCAAAGACAGTGAATATTGGCACTTGCTGCAAGTAAATGTCAAAAACGAGAATAAAAGTGACGCTTTTTGTGGATTTTTCCGGGATTTCCGCAATTTTATACAAGAAGCAACACTAGTAATATGTTTTCCTCGTTTTTTAACTTTTTCATTTCAAGCAATACTGCAATTACAGGGAGAACCTTCGCATTCGAAGACATTTTTAAATGAACTTGCACTTGCACATGTGGACGCTGATGCAACTTGCAGCTAATTTCGAACTTTTCGAAGACAAAAGATTTTCCTACTTGCAAGTGATTACTTGCAGGTATGAACGCAGGGTAAGCAGCCATTTGATTCCATTTTAACTTTAATTTGACACTTGTTATGTGATGAATTGTTTCAGACCGTCGTTAAATTTACAAAAATCCATAAATATTTATATGCTCGAAGCTTGCTTGAAAATAACTAAATAACATCCAGTTACGAGCTCTTATATCACAACTTACACAATTGTACTCTGTTGCATTTATAAATTTTTACTTATCATTCCTTTAAGTGTTAATTATTATATTATATATTTCTTTACAATGTGCCGCCCACTGTCTCTAACCTGATGCAAGTTAAAACAAAAAATGCTAACTTTTTGCTTACACAAGCTGAAATTTTTGCAATCATAGTTCAAGAATAAAACAACAGGTGTGGAACATAGGCACAGCTGTTGCATTAGCACATTTATAAAAATGCATGATTATAGTTATAATAAATATTGTCATCAAACGATTATGTAAATTTTCATACAAAAGCTGTTGTAAATTAATTGTTTCTATTTAATAACTCTCAAGTCGTTTATTGGGTACCGGTTATTGAAATTGACTCACTTCGAAATTGGGCATAGCAACTTGTTTAAGAAACTAATCAATAAATTTTAAGAATATGAAAAATGTCAAAACTTATTAAAAGAATTTTAATATTAAAAAAAAACCAAAGCGACACGTATACGAGTATAAGTTAGTTTTAGCTCAACTTTGATAGCAATAATTTTGTTATTAGTTTTAAATAAATTAATTTTATTCGTATTGGATTAAATACTGAAAGTCTGACACAAATCTCAGGACTCTGACTTTTTTGGACATTCATATATAATTAATTTGGATTTATTGATGCACAAATTTATATAAATCCATATTTTTATTATTGTTTGACTTGATTGATTTCTTAACCAACGTATTTCTTTGTTATTTCTTATTTCTTTGTTATCCCAGCTATGTTTAAAAAATAAAAGTTTTTAATATATGACTTTCTGAAGGTGAATTTTAATTGCTAATTATTTTTTAAAAATTATTTTTTGGCTGATTCAAAATGATTTTTTTTCAGCGCAATATATTTAAAATTATTAATAATTCCTAAAGTTTATATTAAGGCTTGACGTCAATAACAATTATTTCTGTTGAGTCTATGAGAACCTCTTTTTCGTTGTTGTAAACACAAATATCATTATTAACTAAATAGCGTTACGAACTGGCATTGCTGTTTAAAAATTTTTTTTAATTAAGCTTGTTTTATTGCTAAATTATAGCTGTATTAATTAATTTAATTTTTTTTTAAATTACTACAGCTGCGTAAAGAGTTAAAACGTAGCTTAATTATAAATATGTATATTATAAAGTAAAAGAAATGTTTTGAATTCAATAGAGTGGTTCAAAGTATCAGATAAAAAAGCCTAATACAAAATTTAAACGTCTAAACATGTGTCGTTCGAATTATTTTGTGATAACTTAGGTGTCAGGCAGTGTTAACGTTTAAATTATAACAATTTTTTAGTACACATCACTTTAAAGTGCAAAATTCGCAATGCTATGATTGTTACACAGCTCAGAGTTCGTCAACTTTTACTTTAGCAGACATGAATAAAGAAATTAATAAGAATGCGGCACCGTGTTAAATAAAAGCATTACCCTTGGCTTTCATCTTAATTGATAGCTTTTCTTAGAAGAATGTTTGACGTGTATTAATCGTGATATTTGACTCATACGAGCGTTATTAACATTAAAATGTCAACAATTTTTTTTTCGCTTTAAACAAAGAAATATATGGGGAATTCCAAGTCAAATCGGACAGCATGAAGAATTTTTTTTTTGGATTTGTTTCATTTTTCACTATGTTGATGTCCCTTTTCAACAGCGTGTCTCAGTAAATTTTCAGATTTTTGGGGCAACTGGTTACAGAGATATCGACGTGTAAAATAATCGCATTATAAGGAAACTGTGTTAAAATAAATACTCATAACTTATTCAATATTAGTCCAAATATAACAAATTTTTTTTTATTGTTTTTATTCCTTTGTAAACTATCCAAAAAAAAATAGGAAAAAATTGTGCACAGTGGGCTTGTATTGTATTTTTGGGACTTAAAATTTAAAATAAATTTTTCTCAGTGTATGTAATCTTCGATTTTCTTCAAATTTTTTTTAAAATAAAATATAATATTTTTCACAAATTTATACCAAATTTGGGAGTGGGGTTCGAAAAACTACTATATTTCACAATTTTTCAAAGTTTTGTAAGAACATATTTTTCACTTTAAAACACTGCGCATTTTCTTATAGTTTGTTAAAAATAGGAAAGTTCTTAATTTTTTTTTATTTTCTTTAAAATTTGAAAAACGTTTTCATTTTTTGATCTAGAGAAGTTTTTAGCAATTATTGCACCACCACAAGTAGGAACTATTGAATGTAATTTTTGCGTGCCCGGAATAGATTTAGCCGTTTCATATCGCTTATCCAATGTTTCTTTTGCATCAAAATAATGCTGTTCTGGAGAAAATGTTACTTTAATGTTTGGTAAATTATTCGGCTCGGATGCCCATTGATACAGTTCCACAGCAGTAGTTATTTGCTTATCAATTTGTCTTTGAAGACTTACTCTACTGGCAAGTCTTTTCAATGTGCCTCCAATACCGTCACATGGTCCCTTACCATGTGCTGTTGCAAAATAATGCCATTCTGCAGCAATCTTAAAGTCATCCTTGTGAAAATATATGTTTACAAAATGTTTGAAATTTTTGAATTGCTGGGGAGCGCCATCAGAAAAGTAAAATATTTTAGATGCATTTGGTAATAATTCTTTTACAAAATCATTAATAATCCTTAGATAGACGTATACAGCAATTGAATCATGATTATTGCCATCAGATATTACGACCAGACTTCGATGAGTGAGCTCTTCATTATTCTTAAAATACACAACTATCGGGAATATCGTTGCCTGATTATTGTTCCAATGAAAACCGGGTGCTGCGTTTTGTATAACAAATGCGTAGTTTTCAGCAAAATCACAAATCACCACAACTTCATCTTCTTTTAAGGATTCTTTGGTTTGTTTTAAAAAAGCAGATTGTTCTTTTGCTACAAAATCATGTGTTGAAAGACTGACAAGATGATTGCAAAATATTTCAACGAATTCCGATGAAGTTTTCACTAATGTCTCGAGGCTGCAACGAGGGTTAGATATCCAATATTTATACGTAATATTATCAACAGCATTGTTGTCAAATAAGTTGTGTAATATATTTTTAATGACATCGATTCCTGGACAATCTGCACATTTTCCAAAATGGCAATCGGATGATGGAAAAGGACACACAATCAGTTTTAAACAGTCACTATATTGCACTAGAGGTGCTGCTTCATTATTAGTTAATACTGCTAACTTAGCACCTATCATGAAATAAAATTATATGTGCACGAATAGGATAAACTATTAGACATATTTACCTAACATCATAAGTTTGATATTCTGATGTGTAGCACACACGCAAATCGTATGTGTACCACTAGATCCAGCAAGTACACAATGTTGAGGCCTCAGTGATGCAAAAATTGAAAAACCGATGCAATAGTTAGGATATTGTCCTTTAAACGTTTTATATAGTTCTTTTAAATTACACATAATAAGTCTTTTTTGCATGTGTTGTCTTTGCCCATCATCATTTCTCACAGAAATAAAATCCTTCTTACCAGGCAAATTGACACTAACGTCATCACTTTTATAAAATTCTAGAACTTTATTTTTAACTTCAGGAGATATGAATCGCCCTGAAAGTAATTTTCAAAAAAATTCAAAATTTTTAATAAAACAAACTCCATTTTATAAAAATTTGTTAGCACATTACCTTTTTTTTTTTCAAGGACTGACATAACTCCTTGATTTTCCTTTAAGCGTTTTGACACAACTGCCATATGCTTTGTTGCTCCCATGACATAACAAATTTTATTTATGCTCCACGAAACTGGTAATAATGTCAATATTTGCATTTTTTGATCTCGATTAGTGTTTTCATCGTCAAATTTTTCTTTTAAGTTTTCGATCATGTTTTTAAAATGCAAAGAATTTTCATAAAGATTATCTGAATATTCCAGACCAAAAAGCGTTGCAAATTTACAGCAAATTTCCTCATATTTGTCCTTTACATATGATGGCTTATGTACAGAATATTCATCTATTACAGATATATTCAATAAAAGTAAAGCTTGGTTGACTATAGGTAATTGTGTGTCAATACTCAATTCAGAGAGTGGACTTATTATTCTTGCAACTTCATAATCAGCATCATCCGTTGCAATTGTTGAAGAAGAGGAAGGTGATTTTAAGGAAAGCAACTTTTTTCTACAATTTGAACACAGATAATGTGAACGACTTAGGCCCCATGATTGTTGCAGTTGTGCAGAAGCTTGTCTTAAATCTTTCTTAGGCCGGTGATTTTCTAATTTTAATGGGTTGCAGCATTCTTTAAACCGATGTTGGTATTCCATATTGAATTAACTATTCACCAAAAGCTTTTTATAACTTTAAAATAATACTCGGCGTTGCAATTATAACTATAAAGCACTAGAACTTAGAAAATTTGTTTAACTTTATAAAGAATTAGAAGAACAAAGCAAAATCGAAAAAACACATTTTTGTTATTTGCTTTGAAGCAGCAATGCAAATTCTTTCATTTTACTACTTTTTTCTACACCTGTGCTCTCTCTCTCCCTCTTTTACTATCATTTCAAATATATTACAGTGTTTTAAAGTGAAAAATATGTTCTTACAAAACTTTGAAAAATTGTGAAATATAGTAGTTTTTCGAACCCCACTCCCAAATTTGGCATAAATTTGTGAAAAATATTATATTTTATTTTAAAAAAAATTTGAAGAAAATCGAAGATTACATACACTGAGAAAAATTTATTTTAAATTTTAAGTCCCAAAAATACAATACAAGCCCACTGTGCACAATTTTTTCCTATTTTTTTTTGGATAGTTTACAAAGGAATAAAAACAATAAAAAAAAATTTGTTATATTTGGACTAATATTGAATAAGTTATGAGTATTTATTTTAACACAGTTTCCTTATAATGCGATTATTTTACACGTCGATATCTCTGTAACCAGTTGCCCCAAAAATCTGAAAATTTACTGAGACACGCTGTTGAAAAGGGACATCAACATAGTGAAAAATGAAACAAATCCAAAAAAAAAATTCTTCATGCTGTCCGATTTGACTTGGAATTCCCCATATACATTAATATAAGTCTTAATAAAATTAAAAAAGTCGCTAATGAAATTAAAAAATGTAAGTAATTAAATAATTGGTTAAAAGTTAATAGCAAGTCAACTTTTACTTTATCAGACATAAATAAAAAAATTATTAAGAATGCTGGACCAAGTTTTAAAAGCTTTACCCTTGGCTCTTTCTTAATTGGTTGCATTTCTTAGGAGAATGTTTAACATGCAATAATAGTGCTATTCAACTTATACAACCTGTCACTTTGTGTTGACTTTCTCAATGTGATTTTTGCCTAGAAACCAAAACTTGCACACTTCTAACATAGACGACACGTGTCGTTACCTCGATTATAATGTTTAAAATTTACATTAAATATTAACTTTTTTGCTAAGGTTTTCTTAGTTACAAGCTGCTGATCTCAGATTGTTTGCATTTGACTAATTTTAATATTGCAATTAATTAAATTTTGCAGCTTTTAATAAATTTTTATTGTTTGCATTTTATGTAATAGCCTTTCGACACCCCACATGTTCATAACAAGCCCTTAAGAGAAAAACAAGCTTTACGATGACCAGCAATATTACAATAAGGAATAGGACGTGACTTTGCACAAAATAAAATATAAAAAACTAAACAAGATAAAACATTTTTTAACAGCTTTAATCGGAAATCGCTGATTGTTGTAATAATTAAAAATATTGACTTTATTAAGTGATAATTTATGCATAAAAATCAAGAAGTTTTTAGTACATTTTTCTATACTTTATTTAAGTTAACTTCAGAATGTATTAGAAATCTTTTTGTTTTACTACCTTATTCTCCCCGATAAGCAGCTTTAAATTGCACAGTGTAAATTGCAACAGCATACAGCAATTCTTATTTGATAACAAATAAAATGCATTTACATGCATTAATTATGTAGACAAAATGAATTGAAAATTTTCATATTTAGTAGCTACTTATGTTAAATTTAGTTTTTCTATCCACATGCGAAATATTATACTAGAATCTTGACTCAACTACTTGGCAATAACAATAATATTTTCAATCAAAATTAAATGCAGGCAAACGAAACGCTATTTAACTCTGGTTAACCTTGATTGCGGTTAAATGAACAAGAAGAAAAAGGGAAAACAATATAAAAAAAAAAAAAACAAAAAAAATTTAACAAATGAAAAATATTTATATCCACTATAAATTGTGGAAAAATGTTGTTTACACCGTGCAACGTAAGAGCGGGCGCACGCGTTCTTATAAAGACTCGTAGTGTTAATAGTGTGCCGGTGATTAACTTGTTGCAGCTGGCAGCAACTGACTGTTAATGACTATTAGTCGGCATTTTGTCATGCTTTGCACTTTAAACTCGTTCTAAATAAGTTCGAATATTTGTATACTCTATCAGATATACATATAACAGTTTTGTGTGTTACAAATATATGTATGTGTATGTGTACGAATAACATTAAACATTTTAACAGACATTAAATAACATGCTTGCCATATTTATTAATAAGAAATACTGAACCACTTACTCTGTTAATTGTTGTAATTTTTGTTGTTATTAATTTGACATTATGGCATCAATTTAATCAGTCTCTCAATTAGTTAGCAACAATACAAACAGTAAATTTATATATTATTGATACATAACATGATTTATCGCTGAAACAGACACATGGCAATATACACATAGCTGAAACTTGAAAATAAAATGTTGCAATTTTGTTGTAAGGTTTCAGCTTCAAGCTAATAAAAAGCGATTCGTAAGATAAGTTTACTTCAATCAAAATTGAAAAGTATTAAAAAAAAAATATTTTAATCACATAATCATGAATAAAATAATTTTTGCACTTGAAGTGCCATAAATTGATTGAGTTGGGAATAAATTGTACCGATTTCACAGTTCAATGTTTCTCTTATAAAAAATATGTCTGAAATATACAAGTTTATTATCAAAACAGCAAAATTGCTAATTAAACAAAAACATCTTTGTTCATATGTCGTATTTTTAGAAATCTACATTTTTTTTACATAACTAATAGGGCCATAGAGAATTTTTCCATTCCCGTTTTGTAATTGTATTAATTTAAATTAAAAATGAGTACAAGGAGATACTTAAAGATCTTTTAGCGTTCAATATTTATTGTCTGCATTTCTCAACGCTGTCTAAGCATCACATTAAACAGTCTCATGCAACTAGTTTCTTTGTACAGGGTGGCACAACAGTAATGCCATAATGTGAATGTGTGAATGTTGTAGACAGTTGCAATAACTTACACGTCATTCAAATTGATAGTTACCCTGCAGCGTCAAGAACTGGTACAAAAATAGTGAATTCACTAGTACTAAGGAGACAGCTACTAGTACCTCGCCTATCTCCAAGCAATGCTTTTGACTGTCGCATTTAACATGGGCTTGTCCTACGAAAAGGGACAATTTTCACCCACTGCATCAACGCGTACTAGAGCAAGAACTGCTTCTTTGGGAGAGATATCGCACTAGTACCTTGGGACAGATATAGCACTAGTTCTAAAACTTGTTCTCTAGGGATAGATATTTGAAATTGTCAAACACATTAAAAAAACTTGGAGTTTAATGTAATATTTATTTATTTTTATATAAATATAGGTACATGTAAACATATTTACATATTTGTAACAATATTACAAGCATATGTATATACTACACACATCAAATTCTTCCACTTCTTCTAAAACAAACACTTCTTGGGAATGCTGTATTTGGTCCGCATGCAGTTCCCAATTAGACTCACACTCGACCGCCATTGTCTCATTTTCAGTCACTTCGCTTTCTATATTCTTAAAGTGCCACTTGCACTTTGTTCATGTTTAATTATTATTTCTTTTTTTTGCTTTATTTTATTTAGTTTCAGTTATTTTATTTTATTATATTTCGCTTTATTTCTTTTTAACACTTTTTAACTAAATTCCGGCAAAAAGAACAACACAACAAAATTTAAGTTGCAGCCAAAACGGCATGTATATACGTTTATACGCGCAGCTTGCTAAATACCTTTGTTCCACTTTCTCTAATTGAATTTACTAAAAAGCGCGTTTTCGTCTACTAGGATACGATAGCTCACTAGTTCGTATATGACCTATTAGTGCTAGTACAAAACTAGTGCACGGTGTTCATTGTCGACCAGCTCGCTGAAGGGTAATTCAAGATTTCTAAATGATCTTTATACCATGAACACTTTATCGTATCAATCAAAATTTTCATTGAGCTCCAGATCTACACTAATCAGTCTCAGGATTGCATAAATAACTTTTCTGGTACTAACAACATCACTTTTACTCGGCATCGACCATTCAATTAAAATAGCATGTGTGAACAGCTTCAAATCAATCAAATATCACAGAGAGAATTATGCGGGTTGCACATTTGAAATCTGGTGTGCCATACTGCAACCATTTTTGAAACTGTGTGAAGCAGCGAGCGTTCGAATAGGTGTGCCACACCGAGGTGTGGTTGTTGTTGCTTTTTTTTTAGCTGGCATGGCGGAGAATGTCAAAAATTTTTGCCAACAAGCCAACATGTGTGACACTCTCGCAAACTTTATAGGGGTTTTTTTATGAGAGCAGCAAGAAATTGTTTTGCCATTGTTATGGTGTGTTCTTTTTGAGAGCTGAAAAATAATGATGTCTATCCAACATGTAGTATGTCTGGAAGCTCATCAAAAAAATGCCGTTATTTTATTATTTTTATTAATTTACTCTTTTTTAACATGTAGTATTATCTGAAACCCCCTAAGCACGCGATATTTTTCATTGCCGCATGTCTCATTTAGGACACAAGTCACCAATATTTTGGAAGTTTCGCTATATTTTTCTCTCGCTCATCGTTTTGTTCACGGTTGCTACACATTATTTTCTGTTTGGCAAGGCTGAAGGCAACATTCTTTCTTCTGTTTTCCGTTCAATACCAGATGTTCAAATTATTTTTAGCTTCGGAGCGTGAACATAATTTGCTGGTTGCTTGGAATTTTTGGATGAAATATAAGCTCTCTCAAATTTCAGTTTTTTTTCTTTTACCCGCGCAAACAACAACAAATTTTGTCGGTATCCATAATGCAGCATGCATCATGACATTTAAATGACGTGTAAACTGTGTCATAGCGAATTATTTGACAACAATCAATGGATCGATACGCACCTGAAGAACAAACTCACCAACTTGGAAACACATATTTTGCAAGCAGCAATTCAAAATGCCGCAAACGAGCACAAATATGCATCAACTCAAGCGATGATCTTTTGTGAGATATCATTTTTTCAACTTAATGATTTTACATCTTCAAATAAACTTTCCGCGAAAACAGACCCCAATTTTTTTTTTAATATTACGATATTACTTTTGCATCGTCTTGTATAAATGCCCTCTTAAGGGCCCTATAGACGAGCAACTAATCGCAAAACTGATTGAAAAACTGGTTGATGGTTTTTTCTACAGACAGCCAGTTTTCGAATTTTAGTACCAACATTTTTTTTATCACGAAATTATTATTTTTTATGAGCTGACGTTTCGTTGCTGAATCAAAACTTTTTCATTTTTACCAACTGATTGATAAACTGTATAAAAAACTGAAAATAACACCTCAACTCGTTAACACACAACCAGCAACTAGTTTATCAACCAGTTTTGCGATAAGTTGCTCGTCTAGAGGGCCCTTTAGCGATACATTTGATTGACCCCAAACGATACTACATGTGACAGCAGGCTATATTCACACAAACGGCGACCATAGGTTGTCATTTGCCTGCATATTTTACTTTTCTACTTTTTTTTACTTTTTTCTACTCTGTACCATTTTTGACATCCTATTATCGCCTAAAGGTAATATTGTTTTCTACCTTTTTAATTGCTTCATGGCATGTCGGATGGACCTGTCATGACATCACACATGTAACATCGTTCGTGTGCTAAAAATCAAGTCGGCTGGACATTTCCGATGAAAAACAAACATTTGTGACTTTTCTGTCGGTCGTTTCGCTGCGTGTCCATCCAACTTGGTGCATTTTCTCATTCAATTAAAATTTTTGGGAGAGAAATATTGGATTTTGGAAAGATTTTTCCATGAAATTTTTGATTCCTGTACTTCAAAAGAACGATAGCCACATAAGATTTAAGAATAGTTTTGAAAACACGATTAATGAGTTTCAATAAAGGCGAAAATTTATTTTTGTACATAAAAGACATAAGAGCTGATCAAAAATATATTCATATATATATTTTATTTTTTTTTTTACAAACATATTTAGTCGAATGCGATTTTCTACAAATTTTATCTTAAAAAAAATATTTTTGTTATAACGTCGTTTTGTACTCCTAACTGTTCTCCAAACAAACTATTTGCGATCAACAGTTCAGACGCTTTGGAAACTCAAAGCACAAAAGCTCACATTGCGCCGTATTGTGTCTATGGTCTGTTTTTCTGGCCAAATTTCTAAAAAGCTCCGAAGAGGGTCTTGACGGTAGCTTATTTCAAAAAATAATAGCTGATCAAACTCAAAAAATATTTTTTTTTTTCACAAAAGCTTTTATGCGATTTTCTCCAAATTTTATCAAAAAAAAAAATATTTTTATCATGTCTTTTATAAGTGTTCTACAAAATTGCCTGATAAAAAGTTTTTACCTCTAAAGGCCGAATGAACAAGTGGCGCGTGGGCAGGGCAGACATATTTTGCAAAAGGATAATAGTAGTAACTTTTTCATTTCTGGTGTTTTTAAGAGCAGCTGCATTTAATAAATTAATTTTAGCTACACACATCACTTCCAATTCAGCATCTAATTTTCTTAAATAGTTTTGTTTACTCTAAAAATGTCAAATTAATTATTAACAGCAAAATATTTCACAGTAAATATTTGATCGAAACTTAACGGCGAACGAATTGAAAGAATCAGCAAAAGCAATGCATTGAAAAAGCAGTCCGTCCCACATTTATTTCTCCAATTCGTACTATATGCGTAATCACTCACACCAATTGAATCTATGCATTCGTACTATTTGAACTGCTCTAGCTTAATTTTCTATGACAAAAAAGGAGCAATTTAATGAAGTATCAAAAAAGCTAAATCAGCAGATCACACATTTTTGAAACTCAAGGCACAAAAGTTCACATTGCGCCATATTGTCTCAATGACCACTTTTTTCTGGCTAAATTTCTAAAAAGCTCTGAAAAGCAAGTTTGGATGGTCGCTGATTTCGGATTTGATATAAAAATTTTAAAATTCAAAAAAGCTTAAATTTTAAAACCTCATCGTAACAGTGTGAAATCTAGTACAATCGGAGTTTTGGGGTCGCTGATTCTAAATCTAATGTTGAAGTTTCAAAATAAAAATGGTAAATATTAAATTTGATTTTTTTTTTTAAATACTTTTGCTTCTTACTAAAATGGCCCCACTCCCACCCATACGATTTTTTTCTTGTATCGACCCACGGAATCACCAGCTTTCAGATTGTCCTCTTTATCCGATTCACCCTGTGTATAAACAAATAACAACTCGTAAATATGCAAATTACAATAATTTATTATAGGGTATAATATGAAAATTCGCTGTTCGGAAAGAATTCCAAATAAAAATACATATATATAAGTTTATGGGAAATCCCATGTGTTGAGAGTCTTAAGCAAAAATAGTGCATTTTAATAAATTAAATCGAATCAGTTGACTCACTAAATTTTAAAGAATTTTGTTCTTTACTCTGAACTGCATTTAAAAAAAAAATGTTTTAATTTGCTTACTAAAATACAAACGTTTACCACACACATCAACTCCTTAAGAATTAATGGGCTGTCATTTATTATTTTGTATTCAAAACTCACTAACACATTATCATAAAAAAAACACATACTTTCCTTTTGAATTGACCAGCCTCTTTTGTCAAAGCTATAAATACTTTGGCTAATTAAAATTGTTCTAAATCCTCAAGCTGCAAAATTTTGACAGATTGTTAAATCTTTTTTTTTTTTAAATGCAGGTGTGTCGCCCTTCCAACACGCTTTAAAGCAATTAAAATTTGCAATAATTAACCAAAGAGCATTGATAACCTCAATAAAAGCGTTTTATGACAAAAAATTTGAAGCAAAGCGATTAAAAATATAAGCTTTCATACAGCTTGGTTGAGTGTGGTTTTTATGGTTATTTTTGGCCAATTATCCAATAAAAATTGGCACATTTTATAAAGAACACTTTTTACTCTGGGCTTATACCGCCCCCCTTTTCCTAATATAATTTATAAACTTTATTTTTTCCCCCGAGCACACTGTGTTAACTAATTGCAACTTAATTTAATCACATTCACTTTAATGCAGAGCAAAAAACCCAACAACAATTTATTCTGTCTCACTGCCAAGGTTAGACACACGCACTTATGTAACAGCTGCGTCACAGCAAGCTATTAAAGATGATTCATCAGACGCAGCAGCCAAATCAGGTGGTGGCTTATAGGATTTCCCTGCTTGTGTGAACAACCAGTTTTGTATACGCAACTAGAGTTACGCTTAAACTTGTCAACTCATGGCGGAACATTTTTTTATTGAATACTAATTTATTGATATATAGTTTTAAGAATTTAAACATAAAAAAGAATAAAAGAAATTGATAAATGATGTGGAAAATTTTTCCAAAGTGATTCTTGAGTGACCTTGCGGGTATTGTGTCTTTAAGTTGCTCGTGGTTTTATAAGGAAATACTTCAATTTATGCAATAATGACAAATAACACATTTTTATATTTAAATTGAAAGATGTTACTGAAGTTTTTGAAAAAAGCTTTAGAATTATGGTATTGATGTGAAACTTCTTAAGCGGCGGTAGTGATTTGAAAATCAAAACAAAAAAAATTATGTAAATTAAAAAGGAACGGAATGCGATAAAGCAGAAGCGATGAAAAGCTTGAAAAATTACTATACTAAATTTCTCATACGGTTTGTGTCTGCTACCATTGAAAACTACCAAAAATAACTCTAATAAAAACTTGTTTCTATAAAAAAATATAAACTCACCTCTTTTTATTTTATAAGTTTAATAAAAATTATATTTTGTCACTGCCCCTAATATGTTACACGAGCTACTTTAAACCATGGTAGAATAAGAGAAGGTAGATGCATTTTGGAGATGCAGACTGCCGTAACTGTCAAAACGAATGTGACAGCTCATAGAAAATCTGAAAGCGATGAGAAAGCTTTAATTAAAAAAATGTAAGGCCCATATTAGACGATGTTCGTTTGTCCGATCTTTGTTGTTGCTTTCAATGTGAAACTGTCAAAAAACAGTGAGAGTGAGAGCGGATGAACTTTTTGTAAGGCGGACAAAATATATTCATTTTGTCTGCTGTTGATGTCAGCAGACAACGGCCACAACAGTGTGGCGATGTGGTGAAATAAAAGTTTTGCCACACTTTAGCAGCTAAAAAGTACTTTTTCTAAGGAAAAGTACTAATATCCTACTATATTATAAAGGATAAAGGATATATAAGATAAGGGAAAAATAGTTGCTTGAAACACTTACTTTTGGCAGGTTATATTATTAAAATATTGACAAGAAAGTGGTGTTGGAAGAATTGGTAAGTAAAATTATAAATATATTAATGGAATATATTTAAAAACCTTCCTGTGCTTGTTGTTCATAAAAACTATGTTTGATGCGTATTGATTTGCCGAGTTTATTATATTTAAAGCTACTAAGTCGTAATAAGCTACTAAACTACTAAGCTACTAAGATTTCCATGTTGAATAAAAAATAAAGAAATACCGCGTATCAATAAAAACACAATAGAATAACAATTTCAACTCTAAAACTTTCAAACACTTTTGTATCTACGCAACGTTGCTATTAAAAGTAATTGTTTTCAAAGTGCGCAAAATAAAGTGCAGTAGAAAATGTACTCAAACTAAATGAAATGTCAAATGTGTCCGCCCTAAATTTTCTGTCGTGTGACCATCCAGCGGACAAGAGAGTAAAAAGTGTTAATTTTCGTCGGACAAACGGACATCGTCTAATATGGGCCTAAGCAAAAAAGTGATTTGTACATCAGTATAACGGCAAAAAAGTGTTGTCTGCGCTGCGTTTTTAAAAGTTCCTAAGTTGCATTTTCAAAAAAGTATTGATACTACGAATCTTGTTGCGTTTTAAAAATTGTATTATTCATTGTACATTTCGAAATTAGTTGATATTTATATGCCTAAATATGCCTTATTAGTTACACGGAGCTGCATATTGCATAATGTTAATATCATTATTAATAATATAAAATATATATCGCTTGAAAGTGGAGGTTTGATTAAGCATTTTGTCGCAATCTGTTAATTCATGCTACTCTAGGTTATTTAGATTTGCATATTGAATATTTTTTATGATGCTTTTTAAATAATTCATATTTTCCATCCAGAGGGCATTCCTATAACGTTTACATGTAGAGGCCAAATGTAATGCTTAGATAAGAATTTTTAAAACTTGAATATCATTTATTATTAATTTCTTTGAAAATTTTTTTAAAGAGCATTAGACGACCAACCTAAAATACAGTAAAAAATTAACTTGATAACATATTAAGGGTATTCACTTCACTGCTGAAATTTGTCTTTCAGAAATCGGAAATTTCCGACGAGTTGAAGTGAGCGACCGTTTTTAATGTTTTGTTTTTTTCACATGCATCTGTCAGCCTTAAAATCGCCATCGCTTCATTTCGTTAGTCATGCGATGCATGTCAGCAGACAAAGAGTCTCCTTGTCGCATGTACATATACCATATATGTACTTTATACTTTAATAATTTTTATAAGTGGCAATCAAAACTATAAATCAATTAAAAGAAACTAATTGAATTGCAATTTCGTTCTAAATTGCAGATATTTCATTAGCATGAAGGCGAGATTTGGCAAAATGCTCTTTTTCTTATTGAAATTATCATATTCACAATGACTCACACTCATTAAACAGATTCGCTTATGATTACTGAACACATGATACAATGATAAGGTAGGCCCCAAGGTTGATTTATAAGGTTGTCGCAAGGGAGAGAGCGAGTGCCCATAATTGTCAAATCGATGTTGACATCTCATAGAAAATCTGCAAGTGCTCTCTATTATCATCCGTTTTTCTTTCGTAGTCATTCGCAAAATTGGCTGGTTTTGATAATTATGGGTACTGAGAAGAGAGTGCGATTAGCCCTGCGACAACCTTATAAATCAACCTTGGTAGGCCCATGATACTAAATGCTCTCACGCGTCAACGAAGAGCGGATAATGAGAAGGAAGATGCTTGTCAAAACGACGAAGTACGTAGAAACGTCAAATGAAATAAAAATATTATGTTTTCAAATCGTAAACAAACTCTAGCACATCTTGCAAGTAAAGCGAGAAGAAAACCTTGCACACCAAAACCAAGGTGTCATAGGTTACCTTCAAGGCATCAGCATAACCCTCTTGTACCTTCGCCAGCTGCATGGTGGCCAGCAGCAGTTGATGGCTTGGCCATGCGATGTAGCACCAATTTAATTTCCTCCCATAAAGTTGCAAACATAAACATCCATAAAGTGCGGTCGCGTGTGTTAAATTTGTGATAATTTGAGGGAAAATATTATAACAGTGTAATAAAAACTATAAAATGTGAAACTCTTTAAATTGCAAACAAATCTGTAACAAATTCTAACCTACAAACTGCGAACGTGAGTATAAAGAAATTTGCGATGAACAGCTGATTTTGACATCAATCTAGCTTTATTCTGCTTTCTTCTCCATTCCTCTCCGTGATGAGCTTACCTTATAATTCTGCCATGACTGAATACATCTTTTTTCGCAAATTTCCGACGAGTTTTTTTCATCAACTCAGGCAATGTTCATTAATATAGGTTAAGTCACTTGAGAGAAAAGCACTCTTTTTCTGCCTTTGCTCGAACTGTCAAAGTAGCTGTTAGCTAAAAATTGTACAGATTCAGGTTTTTTTTTTCTTGATTTCCTTTTATCCATTCTGACAGTTCGACCGAGCTTCTCTCAAGTGACTTAACCTGTATTAATGAACCTTGAACTCAGGCTGTGTGCTATTCGGAAACTTTTCACTCGGATGATAAAATTTTGACAGTCTGAATGTGAATATTTGGCACTTGCGAGGTGAATATGATTGTCAAAAATTCATGTAGCCTCAGGGGTAGTACAAATTTTGACAATCGGCAAGAGAATTTTAGACACAAGCATAATTAGAAAAAAAAGCACTTGCAAGTTCGCGCTTAAAATAACTAAAGTGAAATTAATGAAAGCTAAACTTTTTAGTTAATTATAAATTAAAAAAAGCACAAAGAATTAAAAAATAGTTGGAAGTCCCAACAAAACAGCAAAGGAAGTTCTACGTAATATGTAACTTATTTCCTACCACGAGTGAAAAGTTTCCGAATAGCACACAGCCTCAATAGATGATTAAATTTTAGCAAACTTCGGAAAACCAAAACAACAACAATTGCACTGAAGTTTTCGTAAATTTTAGCATTTCTCAAATTTCAGCGTTGAAGTGAATACCCTTATTGTTAAACTGAGTGTTGCATTTTAACTCTACTTTCCACCTTTATAAGTTATCCTTCTATGTGAGAGCCATTACCGATCAGTTTTGTGGACCCAGTCGCTGGAGGGGGGAAGGGAGCTGAAACGGCTTTTAGGACTTCTTTTTATTTTTTTCTAGACAAAAAATTCTCCAAGAGGCGTTAAAGTCCTTTCAGCCCGTATGTAGATCCGCCACTGTTTTCTATTATGAACACCTGCTACTTTTCATGAGCTGTCAGTGCTTAACAAGGTTTCTAATTGCATTACTTTTGCGTAAAATTAATAAAGACCAGTCTTGATTTCTTGTGCAATATTTTCCCGAAATGCTGCCAAAAATCGGTATAATTATGCCATGTACAATAGTTGGAATGTTTTTGTATTCATGTAGATTGGCAAATATTGAAATTGGCAAAAAAAGGTCAATCCAATCAAGTTGATAAAAAAATAATATTTAAAGTTTATCATGCCAATTTTGTGGAGGCAAAAGATATATTGGTCATTTTTTTGAAATGATATATAATAGAATTTGGCATTGTAGTTCACTTCAATGAACTGGTTCAATTTAGTTCGTTCACTTCATATTCATAATACTTCATAATTCAAATATTTTTAATAAAAAAGTTTTAAAAACGAAACAAAAAAAAACAAATGCTTTATTTTGTATTTTTTTTTTTATATTTATAACAAAAATAAAGAAGAAATAAATATCACATATAAGATTCAAAAACTTGTGAAGGAAAACCTAAAATTTCAAAAAAAATAAGTAGAATTTATAACAAATTTTCACTTATTTTGCTGCACTTTGAAATTGAATTTAGAAATTTTTGCATTACAGTTAAGTGGAACAGAGCTTTATGTTACAGTCAATAAAAAAAGCTGCGACCCATATGTGGTGAGACACACAGAATACGCAGCTTGGAGCTTATGTTTAAAACTTATGTTTAAAATAAGCATTCATCAATAATTTTGTTATATATACCAGCTATATAAATAAATTAACTTGACGTCAAGATAAAATACCAGGTACGTTAACGTTGTTTTGATTTAAATTTGCTGCTGTCAAAATCATAGCGATGTGCTTACCTCTCCTCTTAAAAGTCGATATATTTTGATAACTGTTCTTTTCTGAGTGCTGCAACCTTGCTTTTTCCAACGTGTTTTAAAATTATTTTTAAATATTTTGAAATCTAGTTCAAAACCTAGTTCACACTTCTGAACGAACTAGTGTGTTCTAGTTCATGTTGAAGAACTAGGAACTGAACATTATTTTATGGCAATTAAGAAATGGCAATTAATATGAAAATCGAGCAGAGTTTTTTATGAAAACAATAAATTTATGTTTAAAAATATTTCAAAGCTTTTTACATGAAACGATTTTTTTTTTTCTTGAAATTGAACTATAATGTGTTACAATAAATTTTTAAGAAGCTTAGCGGTTATGAACATATATTCTCAGGGCAATTGTTGAAGGTTATTAAAAGTCAATTAAAATAGTTTTTTTTTAGTAAAGTAAACAAAAATGGCAGTTGGCGATTAAGCCAAGTTTGTTTGAATTTGAGCTATGCTTGTGTTTCAATGATTTCATTAATATAATGATATTTTCATAAGATTTCTTTATTAATTAATTGAACTCCATATTTTAATCAAACCTGTACCTGATAATGTTTTTCTTTTCATTTTGTGTAAAAATAATAGCAAAAAATTGTAATTGCAAGGCTCGACAAAATATGTTCACAGCTTTATACGTCATATTTCTAAGCGGAAGCGGAATTGTATCAAAGAGCTTATAGATTTAATCTGCCTAACAACAGACATAATAAATTAAGTAATTTTTTCACACAGCTGCCTGTCGAATTTAAAAACAAGACAATAGCAATGCTATTAAAGAAAAAAAAGAAAAAATATTAAATTTTGTATCGAGAAACAAACACTTTGAACCAATAACAACAATATTGGTCGTTATAAACATGTGTAATTTGAGGAATTTTTGGTATTTAAATTCCCCCGCCCCCGATTGTTTTAATCATTTATCTGGAAACAACAATTAAACTCTGACTGACTGACCTTGACTGTCATAAAAATATGCAAGATGTTTAATAAGCTAAATTGTGAGTAAAAAATAGAGAAAAAAAAATCACAAATTTATTAAAGACTAAATTGAATTTAGTGATAGATTGGTTAAAAAGTTTTATGAATTTGTTTTTGCGCATACAATTTTATTACGTCTATTTAACATGATAGCAAGCTTGTCAGTCGCATCTCGGCGTATAAAACCAGTGTTGTCACTAAGCAAAATTTCATAAAGATTGACTCTGTCGCCGCCACTTTACTTGAATATGTTTTCCTATAGTCCTTTTAATAGTCCTATACATACTCCAAAAAAAAAAAAATTTCAATTTTAACTGAACAGCTTTCTTTGAAAAAAGTTCTGAAAACCACCGCACGATTGTAATCACCAAGTTTTTAGAACAATTTTATTCAAATTTAAAGATTTGTTGCAAAATTTTTGCCCACTGAAAATCCAACAAACTACTCAACCTATTTTACAAGAACAAAAGTACGAATTTGCGTCCGATTGAACCAAAAGGCATCGTTGATTTGAATTATTCTTTTGAAATTCGAACCCTGCAGAAAAATTCACTAAATTTTAAATTAGTTTGAACTAGTTCCAAAAAGCGCTAGTATTGGTTCCACTACAAAAGCCTTTTGTATTGTTTGAACTGACGCTTTTTATGAGTTGATGTCATACGAAAAAACAATTGCATTCTATTTCGTCTATATCTGAACTAGTTCCACTATGAATAGTTTGAAATTGGCACTTTTTCTACAGTCCAATATTGTTTGTTTTTGAGGTAATTTTAGCCTTGATTTAACAAGACCTTGTGTGAAGCAAGAATTAGATCTGAAAAAACTTACTGTTTTATATTTGTTCTAGTTTCGACACAATCTGAGTTGCCATGCTTCTTTTTAGTTCTTTCAGCTGTAATACAATAAAGCACCTGGAATGGAAATTACGAGGATCATACCAAAAGTTTCCGGCCTAACATGCAAGGACAAATTTTTTGTTTTTATTTTTCAACATAATCTTCTTTAAGCCAGCGATTCTTTAACCCCTCAAAATAGTGACTGACGTCCAAGTTTTAAAAATATTTCTCTTTCCTCCGAGCCAAATTTTCAACATTGGAAACATATAATAGCCAATGGCGACCGCGGAATTCTCAAACTGGTTAGCCGCGGTTGTTGCTGTCGTCAACTAGCAAAAACTGTCATTTTCTATGAACGTGGCGATAACGACATAAATGATTATCGTTAAATTTTTGGGAATCCAGTATCGATATTCATCGAAGATATATATCGAAGCATCAGATTTACTCGATGTTTACAATGCAATACATTTGCACAATTCGATATTTTGAAAAGCAATTGATTTAATCGGTGAATAGATGTATTTGTATAAAACATCGAATGAATTTTAACATTAGCTGGTTATTATCTCATTAAGCATTATTAGGTCATTATGGTTATTTAAATGATTATATAAATGAACTGCGCTACTGGCAGTGTAAACACCAGTAACAGTTACCCCAGCTAATTGTGTAATGTAAACGTAGCATAAGCGGAATCTTAAAACTGATATTGGCAACGCGAGAAAGAATAAAAACTAAATTCGTTTGTTTCTTCTGCTTTGGCAAGCTTTAAATAAAAACGTTAAATTACATTTGGTTTTATTTGTGTCGTGAATGGGCACATTTTACGGATCGAAATAGGGCTCGATTTGGATATAATACACTGATTAAAATCTCATCGTTTCCAGTACAAAAAAAGATGAGCTTTCCAGAAAAATAATGAGCATAGAGCTTCAGACATTGCGCATCATCACGAGTGTTTCAGCGCTGTTCTGATCCGCTGGGTACCCTGCAGGAAAATCAACTAATTTAAAAGTAGTTGATAAAGTAGTTTTTTGTCAACCACAACTAGTTGAAATTCTGACTTTTTTCCATAGAACGAACTAACTTATTTTGTATGGTGATGTCCGCTAAATAAGTCAATTGGCTTTCGTCTGCATATATTTTCAACTACTTGTTAAATTAGTTATATTTAAATTATTTTTTTAATTACTTTAAAATAACCAATTGAAAACTATTACTGATGGCCTAAAGCTAATAATATTTGATGAAATAACATGGTTTAATATATATAAACTTGTAATCTAATAAAAATTTGCAATTAAAACATGTCAAAATCAGAGTAGTTGCCGCCTTAATAAAATTCAAAGTAGTTTATCAATCACTTGTTTTTAAGTAGTATTTCAACTACTTTATATATAATGCAATAAAAACTATTTAGAATTGAAGTGGATGCCGCCTTAATATAATTCAAAGTAGTTCATATACTGGTTTATTTTAAATTAGTTTTTAATTAGTTGTTTTTAAAAACAAGTTAGTTTGTTCCTATAGGGTAGTTACAAACAAACACCCTCACAAAAGGCGTGCGGACAAGGACAGTGCATTTGTATTAGCTGTATATACCCTGTAGGAAAATCAACGAATTTAAAAGTAGTTGATAAAGTAGTTTTTTGTCAACCACAACTAGTTGAAATTCTGACTTTTTTCCCATAGAATGAACTAACTTATTTTGTATGGTGATGTCCGCTAAATAAGTCAATTGACTTTCGTCTGCATATATTTTCAACTACTTGTTAAATTAGTTACATTTAAATTATTTTTTTAATTGCTTTTAATAACTTTTAATAACTGATGGCCTAAAGTTAATAATATTTGATGAAATAACATGGTTAAATATATATAAACTTGTAATCTAATAATAATTTGCAATTAAAACATGTCAACATCAGAGTAGTTGCCGCCTTAATATAATTAAAAGTAGTTCATATACTGATTTATTTTAAATTAGTTTTTAATTAGTTGTTTTTAAAAACAAGTTAGTTTGTTCCTATAGGGTACCCTAACAACTAATTAAAAAACTAATTTAAAATAAGGCGGCATCCACTGCAATTCTAAATAGTTTTCATTGCATTTTATATGAAGTAATTGAAATACTACTTACAAACAAGTGATTGATAAACTACTTTGAATTATATTAAGGCGGCAACTACTCTGATTTTGACATCTTTTAATTGCAAGTTTTTATTAGATTACAAGTTTATATATATATTTAACCATGTTATTTCATCAAATATTATTAACTTTAGACCATCAGAAATAGTTTTCAATTGGTTATTTTGAAGTAATTAAAAAAATAATTTAAATATAACTAATTTAACAAGTAGTTGAAAATATATGCAGACGAAAGTCAATTGAGTTATAGCATCTTTGTGTTTTACAAAACGAACGACACGTCGATTTAACGAAGCCTTCGTTGGAAAGCCGAGAGTCAGCTGTTTTTGCTTGATGTAAAAATAATGTCGTGCATAAACGAGAACAGCTGGTCCAGTAAAGAACGATAACGTAAGTATGAAATTGGCTTTGTGTAAGAAAAAAATTACGAACGAAATGTCAAAATTTGACGATTATTAAATTGTCATCGTTGTGAAAATTTTTAAAATGGAAGTTGCTGTGAAGAAAAGGTAAATAGAATAATATTTATTTTTATCTAAGAATACACAAATACTTTCTATATTTTTAGTACAAAGAAAACCACAAGTGAACAATTTGGATTGCTGGAAATGAAAAAGAATCCAGAGCTGGCTAAAGGCACTCCAGTCTTTGGTGCAATCGCCGAAAACATTTATAATATTATTTTATTTTCACAGTACATAAATCCTAAAACTGAATTTGCAACAAAAGTAAACAAACAATTATCCAATTAATAAAATAAACGAAACAGCTGATGAAAAAAATGTTGCCACCTATTAAAAATTACTTGTAATAAGTAGGAAATGTTAAAGGTTTTTGTCAGTTTTACTCAATATGCTGGACTTTTACAATCCGGTAATAATGTTTTTGACAAGTACTCACGTAAAGAGTATTTGAGCAACGTAAGCAACGTAACAGTAAACGACGACGCAAGGAAAAATTTTGTCCGATATCGTCCGAAAACGAACGAGGCTTAAGACGAAGGCTTCGTTTTACACAAAGATGCTATTATTTAGCGGGCATCACCATACAAAATATGCTAGTTTGTTCTATGGAAAAAAGTCAGAATTTCAACTAGTTGTGGTTGACAAAAAACTACTTTATCAACTACTTTTTAATTAGTTGATTTTCCTACAGGGTAATTAAAAATAGTCCTTTTTTTGTAAGACGTGTTAAGGAAGAGACTGACTTCAGCAACTTGACTGACAGACTTCACCCGTATAACTACGTACCCATAAATAATCTATTCTGCGTTTAATGCCTTATACTAGTTTAACACAAGCTCTAATTTCACTAGAACTGAACTACTTGGTTTTCTACTGGGTATTAATTTTGATAAGCTATAACGTAGGTTTCATAAGTTTGTGGCTTAAAGCCTCTAATCACATCAGCTGTGAATAATTTGAAATCTAACAGATTGAATAATCATTGCTTGTTTCATTAATAATAAATAACAAAACCCAAATAATACGTTGACTTTTATAGCAAGTTTTTATAGCAAACTTTTTATGCAAACCAGGATACGCGAAAGAAGAATTTTCTTAATTATTGTACGTGAATAGTCTGTTTAATATCAAAATCGACAATTGGTTCACATTAATGTTTAATAGATGAACCATGGCCAGATATGCAGCATCACGTAGGTAGTGTTTGAAATCTCTTAAATTTACGTAATAAATATTTCTCTGACTTATACGAGTACTACGTTCACGTTGAGCACTAAATGCGCATTAAGAGTATCATTTAATGGTAAATGGGGCAAATTTCGAAACTATAAATGCGCATTTAGAGCTCAATGTAAATATTGTATTAACCTTAAATGCCGCTTTCAATATTAATGCTATTTAAATGCAAATGCTAAAACTCTTTTTTGACATTTAACATAGAAGGAAAATAATCTGTAGCTATCACTTTCTCTTATGTTTCGATTACAGTGAATGACGTAAAATTTTGACTTAAATATCTCTTTTAGCTTGCTTATTAATTTATAAATTTTATAAAGACTTGTTTTCTGCCTTGTACATACATATTGTTGTTCTAAAAGACAACAAGATTTTGTTTTAAATCCAACGCATTTTACTAATATTTGCATAAATTAAAAATTTGCCATAATTTTAATAAACATCTCAATTTGAGCTAGGCGCTCAGTTGTTAGTTGTCTGAAAGACTTTTTAGTTAATTTCCACAAATAAAAACGGTATTGAAAAGAATTGTTTGCTTTTCTATTATTTTGCCATTGCTTTTAAACAGCAAATATAAATGCATAAAAACTATTTCCTGTTTAAACACAAATATCTTTATATTGGCTAAAATATTTCCCATAGTAATTCAATTATTATATTTCTGCTCTACTTTTGCGTTCTAATTTATTTAAGGTTATTTAGTATTTAAAAACAATCCTTATTTGATAAAATATTTATGTTGTTGCTGGCAACAATTGATTGTCATTGCCAATCATAGCACACATGCAATTGAATAACATTCACTTTTATTTTTCTATTGTCTTTAGATTATTTATGCATTCATCTCACTCACTAAATTAAGTGTTAGAATGTATCAATTTCTAGACATGTTGATTGATAAATAACAATTGTTTTCACAACAAATATTTGACATTTTGACGCAGCACAATAATTTATTTTTAATTGTCGCTCGCTTTTTTAAGTCTTAATTCAGACGGCATTTATAATATTCCATTTGATGCGCTTTTAAATTGTTCAACAAACGCTGCAATCTATGCTGCTATAATAAAAATTAAGAACATTACACAATAGCCGAATTCCAAAAATTTGATATCGCCTTTTAGTTCAGCTTTAAAATTCATACAACTTATAAATGAAAAATAGGTAGAATTTATGTGTATTTAATTGAAGAGCTCATGATATGGTTTTAAAATATACCCAAGTAATCTAGACGCTTAGTTGTTGTTTATTTTCAAAGAAAAATTGCATAACAATATCGAAATACCTCATTTTAGATAACTGTTAATCGTGATTTTCGTGGACACTTCAACAGGTTGATATTTTAGCTTAATTAAAGAATTTTGTCCATTTGGCCACGTTCTACTGGTAACAAATAGAAAGAAAAGCATAAAACTTGTTTACTACCTGCGTTTACTAGGCGTTTACACTAGATAATTGCAATTCATTCACAAATTTTTACACCCTCACTGTTTCAACTGTCTAAACATTTTTGAAGACAGTTTGGGGACATTGGGTTTATTGAATGACAAGAAACGTGAAAGTTGCAAAAAATTAATAGCAAATCTCTAATAATTTGATAAGAAAAAAAAAATATTCATAAAATGTCAAGTCTTTTCACTGTTTCATTATATAGGTTGTTCATTATAGAATATTGGTTGTCATTTGCCTAGATTTTGCCCTTTTTTTTTTTCTACTTTTTTCGTTTTCTTTTTTGTACCATTTTGACAACGTATAATCGCGAAAAGAACTGTCACTGCCACCTTGTTAGTTGCTTCATGATTGTTAGCTCATTCGACAAGCTTATATGTACACAAAAACTGTTATACACAAGCAGTTGTCAAATGTGGTGCTGTCATATCAAACACTAGGGAAGTTTTCTATATTTTGTCTACTTACTTCAAAGATTTTTTAAATATGTTGTTTTGTTTCTTACATGTTGGCAGTGCTTTTGTTCGATTTGTGTATTCAATAAATATTCTTTGAGCAATTAAGTGGTTTGCGGATTTGTTTTTCATTACTATTGTTTTTTGTGATTGATTGCATTTGGCATATCAAAATAAAATGTATTCAGCTATTGCAGTTTTTATTTTTATTTTATGTATTTCAAGTGCTTCAAACACTATATTTATATATTTCATAATTTATTTACCTTTAGATTCAGAATTTTCCATTTTTTAACCATTCTATTAACGACTGCAACCACAACGATAGCATTAAAGTGTTCGTTTGGTTTTGACGTTCAGATTCGTGGTTTCAGTGATGGTTAGAAATACATATTGCAAATATGTAACTGTACTACGGCATCGTTCGCTGGCTGATCAGCTGTCAAAAAAAAAAAACGAAATGGCCATCTCAGCCCTTGAAAGGACTTTGACCGAGCTTCTTATGATCAATTGTGGTGTGTGTGATGTGAAATGTTTGCACACAAATGATCGAGAACTGGACCTACATGTTTTACGCCGACTCCGAACGGCTTATGTTCTCAAGAAGCTTTTCATGGCAGTTTTTACTCTCTGAGGTTTGCCATTGTCTGCAGAGAGGTGACGGCCGAACAGAAAAATTAATTCAATTGAAAAAATTTTCTGTGTTAGATGGAGGATTTGAACCTGGGTTCTCTGGCGTAAGAGTCACACACTCTACCCACTTCGTCACGGCCGCCACAATCAGCTGTCATCGTTGTTTTATTCTGTTCGAATTACAAATTTTAAAAACACGAACGAACACTGTTTTGAACGAAACGATTGATCGGATAGGAATACAAGATGAAGCCATTCATTTTGTACAATTTTTGACTTTTTGCCTTAAAGGTACCGTCTAGTGTAAATTATGTTAAGGCTAAAGACCCCACATAGAGTCCATGTATACAGGGTGTCCCGCAACTGAGTGCAACTATTTATGGTGGTGAAAGGTTATGTTTAGCTGAGCCAAAAATCGTATGAGAGGGGTGGTCTATTTTCACGTTTTTTGGAGCTACAGGGTTAATTAATATTTGAAAACTAATCTACATAAAACTTATTTTAATAACTCATTGCAAAAGGCAAATTCCTCAGAATTTCGCGTAATAAATAAAATGTTTTTCTGTAATCAATTTTATAACTTATTCAATTTTCTTTTAAATGACACCAAAAACATAAACATATCTCTAAAAATAAAAAAGATGGCTGTAATTAAAAAAATTATACTTATTAGAAAATAATTATAAATAATGACATTACAATTAGTTATGCAGTAGATAATATCATTGTTTTCTAATAAGTATAATTTTTTTAGTACAGCCATTTTTCTTATTTTTAAAGATATGTTTATATTTTTGGTGTCATTTGATTATAGAAAAAAATTTTATTTATTACGCGAAATTCTGAAAAATTTGCACTCAAAGTTGAAATTTGGTAGTTAAAACCGATTGATTTCATCTTCACACGAGCACAGCTCGGTAACGGTTAAGTCGTTGGGGTTTATTGATATACCGTTATGTAGGTTAGTTTTCCTGCTAGAAAGAATAACGTAAATCAAAGTCGTCAAGTATTAATTAACCCTGTAGCTCCTAAGAACGTGAAAATAGGCCCCCCTCTCATACGATTTTTTGTTCAGCGCGAAATAACCTTTCAACTCCATAAATAGTTGCACTCAATTGCGGGACACCCTGTATATATAAGCACTCTCATAAGATGAATTGACACAGTTTCGTTCAGTTCCTTTCTCGAGTGAGTTTTATGTTTCTTCTTTTTCAACACAGATTATCTTGTGCCTACTAAAAGTCGGACAGTTTATAGTCTTATAGATCACTACAACTATTTGAACTGAATTTTAAAGTAATACCAGGTACTATTTCTTTAAAGAGTCCCTTTACACTTACTTTTACAGCCTTAACCCTAGAAAGATAATCATATTTTGACCTCATTTAAAGATAATCATACGTCTTAAAGACACACTTTCAAGGTGCATATTTGACAAATATAAATAATTTTAAGGTAACTGAATAATTAGTTTAGGATTTCGATCAACCCCAATCACAATAAAACTAAAATTATTATTAAAAATATAATATAAAAAACAAAGCAAAATTTTGTAAACCTCTAACAAATCAACTATAAACTATGAGGTCTTCATTTCATGAAAATTTTGAGATCCAGTTTACATTTTTTTTTTTTAATATTATAAAACTAAATTATAATTTTTTCCCCAAATCACAATTAGGTACGTATATTACATACATCACTCTTGTGTTCACCGAAAATTGATTTTTTACACTTAAGTTACAAGTTTATGTTTTTTTAACAACACGACTTAAATAACAACAAGACTGATCAATGCGAAGACATACCTGAAAGCTCGAAATGTACTGAGCATAAGAGAATAAAAGCTGAAATAATGAGAGAGATACATTCTCTTCTTTTCTTCAGCGTGGTCCCACAGACCAAATGTACCAGTTAAGGGTTAAAACATTTTATTTTCGACATCCCTGACGGCACCTGCATATCCTCTGATGTCAAATCTATTATTTCAGCAGCAATTTCATCGACCATATCATTTTCTAATATAACCTCAATCTGACGCGTCTAGCCATTGCAGTGAAATATATCAAAATTACCTAAATACAATAATATAATGAAAAAATATCAGTTCAAGTTGCAATAAAAAAAAACATTAAGGGCCGCTTTCTTAATGTCCGGTTATAGCCTAGACACATTGACTGCGGCTGCTGCCGTGTGGCATCTGCAATCAATTGAGCTATTAACAGTGTAAGCGTAAATTAACGAAGCGTATTTATAGTATTTGTTATTTTTGCAACTGAGCACCTCAGTATGTGTTTGCCGTATTCAATGATTTTGCAACCCTGTTATATATGCTGTAGATAGGGCATAAAAATACGAGACACAAAAAACACGTCCAAGGGCTACTTTTATTTACGCGTGTTTGCGTTTGCATGCAAAACAACAACAAAGAAAAATACGCTTACGTAAGTTGGCGTAAAAATAACAAATCGTAAATTAAACAAGCCTGCGTACTTAAACTGTGAATAGCCCAAATGTGTTTAGGTCGTTAAGCACATATCAGAACATTAACCAGCGGTTAGTAAAAAAGTTCTTTCTCAATATCCGGTTAAGACTTACCTGTCAGTTAAGGCCTAACCAAAATAGTCTGACGAGTTGAGACGCTAGCAGTTCGGTTCTTACGGAGCAAAACGTATGGACAGGCGGTTTCGTTCAGCTTCGTTAAATAACGTTTATTCAAATCCATTCTTCATTAATGTTTTTGTTGGCGTAGATTGTATTCGACCCAATTAACATTAGATATGATCGGGGTATATTGTACTCGTGGCAGCACTTCTGGTGCCTCCTTAAGTCGTATCATAAAAATTAAAGAGATTTTTAACAATTTTCTTCTTGTCAGCGTTAAAAATGAGTAAACACACAAAAAAGTTCATTTGTCTTCACTGCACAAAAAACGGTAAATAAAACTTAACTGTTAATTCCTTTTTTCACTTTAACCAAAATTGTTAACAATGATTGCAGTTAATTAATTTGAAATTTAATCGATCTTCGAATTCGAACAAAGAGGTGAATATTAAGCTCCATACACAAGGTTGCCTTTTTGAGATGAATATTTTGCACCAGACATAAGATAGCATTTTTAAAATTAAATATTTTTAACACTATTAAAAACATTGCACTACAATTACAACTAAAAAAAAGCTTTATTGGGCTAAATTTAGTAGGCATTAAGTGAAAAAATCACAAAAAATTTCAGCAGCGGGTTTTTTTAAATTTAACCCGCCAAATGACATCAAATTCGTACATCTGATTCATGATGACACTACCATCTCGCGTAAGCTCTGCTCAACGACTGAGTTAATTGCGAGACATAGCGCGCTACGATGCGAAATAAAAAAGAGACAACAATACTTGTGTTTCGCTTACGTCGCAAAGACATAGACTATCTTTCTAGGGTTAATGGCCAAAATCTTTTCTTTTAAGCTTAAATTTAAATCACAAACATAAAAAAGAAATTATTATTGATCTCCATTTTTTTTTCTCATTTCTACTTTTAGCAATCTCCCAGTACCTTCCTACACATAATCACACATTAAAATGACAGTATTTAAAAAATTAAGCTCGTTTTATAATGTCTATGTTCTGGCCATACTCACTATCGGCTACATTCTTGGTGAACTAGGACATTATCTAATTGGTGTTACATCCAAAAGAACAGCCATAGAATTGGATTATGGTGATATAACGTGTCAGCAGAATAACACGGATTTTAGGAGTGGGCAATTGCCCACACAATGTTCAGCTATCAACAATGAGGAAAGGTAGGACAAACTATTTAAAAGTTATCTTGTCTCATTTATTAACTCTTAATTAATTTAGCTGCTTGGCGCTCGATATCAATGGCACCACTTACTGTGAGTGGAACTATAATGGTCTAGGAATTGATTATCAAATCTTAGCCGGACCCACGTTCATATTGGTATTCACCATAGCTGGTGTTTTCATGGGTTTCGCTGCGGACAAATACAATCGCGTGAAGATGTTAACTGTTTGCACCTTGATATTTGCTGTTGCTATCATACTGCAAGGTACCGTCAAGGAGTATTGGCAGCTAGTGTTGTTGCGCATGATTATGGCAGCAGGGTAAGTTTTAGGTTATACACCCAAAAATGCTTTTTAGCTTATGCCCCTTTTTTCTTTCTCTATCTTTTATTCACAGTGAATCTGGTTGCAATCCACTCGCTACAGGCATTATGTCCGACATCTTTCCCGAAAACAAGCGAGCTCTGGTAATGGCCATTTTCAATTGGGGTATTTATGGCGGCTATGGTATTGCCTTTCCAGTCGGACGTTATATAACCAAATTGAATTTCTGGAACCTGGGTTGGCGTGTTTGTTACCTTGGTGCCGGTGTTTTGGCCGTATTTATTGCCGCTCTTACGGGTACTACACTTAAGGAACCAGAACGCAAGGTGATTGGAGAAGGTGAGCGTCGCAACAAGGATGGCTCGAAAATTAGACTGTGGGATGTTCTGAAAAATCCAGCAATGATCATGTTGATGTTAGCTGCCTCGATTCGTCATTGTGGTGGCATGACCTTCGCTTACAATGCCGATCTTTACTACAATTCATACTTCCCTGACGTTGATCTGGGCTGGTGGTTGTTCGCTGTCACCATTGTTATTGGTAGCATAGGCGTGGTTGTTGGTGGTGTTGTCTCTGATAAGATTGTTGCCAAAATGGGTGTACGTTCGCGCGCATTTGTGCTGGCAGTGAGTCAGCTGATTTCAACAGTTCCCGCTTTTGGTTCAGTGTACTTCAGCCCAGTCTGGGCCATTACCACACTGGGTCTTAGTTACTTCTTTGCCGAGATGTGGTTCGGTATTGTATTTGCTATTGTGGTCGAAATCGTCCCACTCCAGGTACGCTCATCAACCATTGGTGTCTTTTTGTTTGTGATGAACAACATTGGTGGAAATTTGCCAATTTTGGTGGATCCCGTTGCCAAGGCTATTGGTTACAGAGGAGCGCTTATGATTTTCTACGCTGGTTTCTATGGCATTAGTAAGTTTTCTGTGTCTGGCTTGTATGCAGTTTTCTATAATATTAAATTTTTGTCTCACAGGTTCTATAATGTTCCTGATAACCGTATTTTTGTTGGAAGGCAAGATACAGCCAATTGAGAAAAAACCCGATATCAATGATACCGATGTCAATAATACACGTCAAATGCAAGGGCACGATAACTCCGTCTTCACCGTCGATGAAAATGTGAACGGACGTCCTATTGTGCTGCAACAACACATTGCAAAGGTCGGCAATGGCTACGATAAGTCCAACATTCATGAGAGTAGCAGACTGTAAAAGCTATTACAAAGTATATCCTTTATCTGTTCCAAATTTTGTACAAAACTGTTGATTTTATATATTAGTTTGTAAATTTTTTTTTTGTAATTTATTTATAAGCTCAAAGATATAAATAAGCAATTGTTTCAAATTGTTTTGTAGGTTTAAGATATTTTTATACTTTTGTAATCTAAAATAACAATTTTGTAAAAATTTTGAATTTTCTACATAAAAGTATTTTACAACAGAAAATTAAAAATAAATGTAAATAAAAAAATTATTTTTCTCCAATCGATAATCTTGACATGATTAAATCATCGAACTGCTGAGTTTGAAATAGTAAAAATAAAGTTAATCAATCAGGGATTTGTTTTTTTTTTAACCTATGGAATAGCATCGAAATATTTCAGTTCAGCCCTAGAGTTGAATTCAAAACTCATATAAAGTGTGAACGACGATCAACGCCGACATATAAAGCTGCCACCCTATCGTGGTATTATGACTGAGCCATATGAGTAACGCTCGTATCTGTACTGTTTTTCGCAGTATTGTACTGCTTTTTAGACTCAAAAACTGCGTACCGCTTTTTTTCAAAAAAGCTGATTATACGGATTTTGTACTGTTCTTTTAATGAGAAAAAATGTAAAGCATCGGACAGAACAATGGCAACCCGTAACGAGTGTGAAACCATGTTCAAGGCATGGCAGAATTATAAAGTAGGGCCGACTCGGAGAAGAATGAAGTAGACAGCAGATACATTTCATCTAGGCCAAGGTATATTTAACAAGGTAGTGTCGTCTCGGAGCGGTGGGTACCGCAGCTGTCAAACACATATAATATTATAATTTGCAAATTGTGTTATTTTGTTTGCTTTTATTCGTAAAAACCTGTTATTGACATGTGCGGTACCCAACACAAGAGAGAATTTTAACTACTAACACTACCTTGTCTTATTCTACCATGATCTAGGCTAGTTCATGATACAATGATAAGGTAGGCCCGCTGAGCTGAGTGCTCTCACCCGTCAACGAAGAGTGGATAATGAGAAGCAACATTAATGTCAAAACGACGAATTTCGTACAAATTGCAAATGAAGAAAATATTTTATGTTTCCAAGTTGCATACAGTGCGGTCAAATTTGTGCTAATTTGAGTGAAAATATTACATAAAAAGTGTAATAAAAACTATAAAATGTGAAAGAAGTCTTAAAATTGCAAAAAAAAACCTGTAACAGTTTTAACCTAAATACAACTGCGAAACGTGAGCATAAAGAAATTCGCGATGAACAGCTGATTTTGACATCAATGTAGCCTTATTCTGCTTTCTACTCCATTCCTCTCCGTGATGACCTTACCTTATAATTCTGCCATGGGCTAGTTTTAAAAATCAGCTGTTCATCTCGAGTTTCTTTGTGCTCACGTTTCTCAGTTGATTTTAGGTTAGAATTGCTAAAAGTCTTCTTGCAAATTTAAGACTTCTTCCACATTTTATAGTTTTCATTACATTGTTTTTATAATATTTTTACTCAAATTATCACAAATTTAACGCACGCGACAGCACAGTTTATAACTTCGAAACATTTTATATTTACTTCGTTTGCAATTTCTACAAAATTCGTCTTTTTGACAAGTAGCTGGCATTCTCATTATTCACTATTCGTTGACGCGTGAGGTCACTAAGCGACTTGGCCCTACCTTATAATTCTGCCATGGGGCCAACTCGGAGAGGAATAGAGTAGAAAGCAGAATAAAGCGGGCTAGATGTCAAAATCAGCTGTTTACCTCGAGTTTCTTTACGTTCACGTTTCGCAGTTGATTTTAGGTTAAACTTGTTAAAGATTTATTTGTAAATTTCTACCACATTGTATAGTTTCTATTACAAAGTTTGCAATTGCAATAACTCAAAGAATTATGTACAGCACAACTGTGCGGCTCATGAGGTGATTGGAACAGTTAAAGATTGGCAAATGTAAATTAAATCATCTTATTTTAGGACACTGGTAGCCCAGATAAGATTCATCAGGAAGACGGCGCTGCCATTAAGACTCTCAATGTAACCCTCATACTGCGTTCACCTACGGCTTTACAGAAGCAGCTTAGCGATGCTGTCAGCATCATAGGCAAGCATGTCTTTCCCAAAAAATGGCCACTGCTCATTGATGAGATGAAGCATGTAGACATATAGCGTTGGAAAAATCCTCCCAACACCAGTGGGATACCGCCTGAGGATATTTTAACCTTCGAATCTGGCCTTCGGTGAAAATTGCCTTAACACCGGAGTTTAGGCAATTTGCTTCCTCAAGCTGGCACTTTAGCTTAATGACTTCTGCTTCTAACTCCGCAACGCTCTTCTTCAAATTAATATTCTCCAGAATATCACGACACTGAATGTAACTTTATAACATCTTATTGAATGAAATACTTTACATATATAATATATACATATATTTTACATATATTACAAAAGCAAAATACTTGGTTATACCTGCAGGTACTTACTCAGTATCCGGTGAAGCGTCAGCAACGGTAACAGCAGGTACCACTTGCATCCAATTGTTAACAATTTCAGCAACTTCAGCACCAAACGCTGCTTCAGAGCAGACTGCGTCCATCTCTGGAACACCACTACGTTCATTGCATCTATGTTAACATTTGTCTGTATTGCAGTTGCTTCAAGAGTCGCTTCAAACCTCTTCGCCTGCACTACTTGCTGCGCTTTAGTCCAGCCAGTAATATCAAGCAAAGGTTTTGCGCTGGTCATCAACCTTGAGCGTTTGTGGTTACCAGGAGCAGCAATGAAATCACCTTGCATAAAAGGTTTTTCACAAATCACTGCCAAAATGTCCAACTCTACACCACAACTTGCACTCCATCTATTGCGCTTGTTGTCGCTAGTTGAAGCTTGGAATAGCGAAACATTTTCCTTGTTACAGGCTTTTTACAAATTGTACACTTTCTCGGTATTTTATAGTTTTATTTTTACTGTTTTTATAATATTTTCAATCATAAATTATCAAAAATTGAATACATGTGTCCGCACTGTTTACAATTTCAAAACATATTCTTTTTATTTCATTTGACGTTTCTACGTACTTCCACTCTTCGTTGACGCGTGAGGACACTAAGCAACGCACTAAGCCCTACCTTATAATTCTGCCATGCTTAAGCATAAACTGGCTGTATTCTGCCGAGGCGAACGCTATTGGAACGTCAGATCTGTTGACAACTGTCGTTTGACGTAGCGTGTTGGCTTGTTTTGATGAATTTAAAACCTAATTTCTTTCTTAATGCAAAACGTAGTGCTAGAGATGGTCTTGATATGGCTATTAAGGAGCACATTTCGGACCTCATTGCAAGGAGCAAAGGATAGTTAAAAACATTAAAAATAGCACAAGCCACAAAAATTTGCATTTATTTTAAGCGTTTCATTTGAGTGTTTGCAAATTCATGCAAATTGGCACGCAAACAGCTGTTTAATGACATAACTTGCAACTGTTGAGTAGAAGTAGCGTAATTTATTTCGCTAGGTAAAATGCACATCGCTCGAGCGTAGACAGCTGCCAGCGCTGTCAAAAGTGTAGCCATTCACCCGAATTTTCTTGAGCGCTTGTGTTGGCAGAATGCAGCCACTGGCTATATGATTTAGTAAATATTTACACCAACCTCCATCTACAGAGACGTTTATCAGCTTCTTACTAGTATTGCAAGAACTAAAACTCTGCATGCCTTTAAATTACATGGTTCCCAAGTACAGCTTGAGCAAACACTTCTCCGTAATAGTTCTCCCTCGGCATAATTAGGACTACGAGAAGTTAAAACTTTCCTGAAACGACCTAGTGTTGTTACGGATGTTGTTGTTTAAGCACGGGAGTGAAAGTTATACACTACTCCTTTAGCCTATGTCACTATTTCACAATTTTCCAAGCGGAAATGCTTGCCAAAAGCAGATGTGCCCGTTTCAACAGGTTGAATCGTGCTTTAGCTAAAGCATTTATATTTTCTCTGATAGTGTAGCTGCCCTTGAAGCATTGAAAATGCCTCTCATTAAATCTAAGCTTGTTCTAGAGACCGTCTTGTTAAGCTTGTTCTAGAGAACAACAAAATAATCCCACATTGGATTCCCGCCCATAGTGAATTTGACGGGTCCCAGAAAATTGACTCCCTACCTAAGCTAGGAGCTATCTCACCCTTCACAGGACCGGAACTGTTCTGTGTTGTCGGTAGATCTCTCTTCAAAGACTTCAAATAGATCAAGATTCATTAAAAAAAAAACCTGAATCTGCACAATTTTTAGCTAACAGCTACTTTGACAGTTCGAGCAAAGACAGAAAAAGAGTGCTTTTCTCTCAAGTGACTTAACCTATATTAATGAACATTGAAATAGATCACCACAAAAAATCAAATGCTTTTTGGTTAAACACAATTACACTAAAAACATAAGTATTTCCAAAAATCTCACCTTTGAAATCAAAATGCGTAGTAGAAACCTACTCAGCAAACATAGTCCTAGACTATGATGAACCATCTAGACATATTCCCACCGAATGTCCAGATAAAGAAGAGTAATCTAGGTAGCGAATTAGTCTGAGTCAGACAACTCGTTCACCTTAACCTCTGCCAAAGTATGCCAATATGTCACAGGCATGGCAGAATTATAAGGTAAGCTCATCACGGAGAGGAATGGAGTAGAAAGCAGAATAAAGCTAGATTGATGTCAAAATCAGCTGTTCATCGCAAATTTCTTTATACTCACGTTCGCAGTTTGTAGGTTAGAATTTGTTACAGATTTGTTTGCAATTTTAAGAGTTTGACATTTTATAGTTTTTATTACACTGTTATAATATTTTCACTCAAATTATCACAAATTTAACACACGCGACCGCACTTTATGGATGTTTATGTTTGCAACTTTATGGGAGGAAATTAAATTGGTGCTACATCGCATGGCCAAGCCATCAACTGCTGCTGGCCACCATGCAGCTGGCGAAGGTACAAGAGGGCTATGCTGATGCCTTGAAGGTAACCTATGACACCTTGGTTTTGATGTGCAAGGTTTTCTTCTCGCTTTACTTGCAAGATGTGCCAGAGTTTGTGCCAGAGTTTGTTTACGATTTGGAAACATAATATTTTTATTTCTTTTGACGTACTTCGTCATTTTGACAAGCATCTTCCTTCTCATTATCCGCTCTTCGTTGACGCGTGAGAGCATTTAGTATCATGGGCCTACCTTATCATTGTATCATGGTCACAGGTATTAGGCAATAATCTTTAATCCTTATACCTGTGAAACATTGTCAGATTTAAACTTGTTTAAATCGTTTTAATAGTTATATTTTCTGCTTAACTATGTTTAGAACTCGTTTAGGCAAAACTAGTTTCCGAAAGTCGTTTATCGCAGCTAAATGAGTTTTAACAGCTGATTTCCTCTTTCTACACTTTCGTTGATAGCTACTGTGCTCTCACTCGAGCACATACGCTGAAATTTTACGATTTTAAGTGTTGTTCGCTCACTCATTGCATTTGTATTTTTCTTTATTTTCTTAATGCCGCGTTTCCATGTGATCTTTCAGTATCTTATCTTATCCCATATCACAAAACACATGCTATAAAGAGCGAGATGCATATATGTACTTTTTCCTATAAAAAATTGACATTTGCAAAATATGTAAACAAATCATAAATTTATCAATTTCTACAAGTTTACTGATTGCAAGACGTGCTTATTGAAATAACTTCTTGTCTACGTACCCTAAATTGTTTAATATCATTATTATTGTGCAGTCAGCATCAGGTGTTACAGGTAATCCAATTCGTGTGCCACAACTGCAGCAGCATCAGTGAAATACACACGAAAAAAAATATAAAACAAAAAGTTTTAAAAAATAAGTTTTGGTGAATCTACCAAGCACCAAATTAATGAAAAAAATCACTGATGCTTTTCATAAATGAACTCTCTGGCCAACTCTAGATTGCATACTCCCGAGTCGAGAAATCATCTGCATTAATTGCTTAGCCACGAGATGGATAGAAAAACCAAGAATGTTTATTTATTTTAAATCATACCCCTTGACCTGATTTCATTTTCTTTATTTTCCAATTTGTATTCGTAATTCTGTATTATTTCAAAACAATTAATATTGGCGCAAATAAAATTAACAGCTTGACAGCACAAAAACCACAACTATAAAAATTAATGTCATATTTATAGCATGTGATCAACTTTTATAGCAAAAGTTCAAAAAGTTGAACTTTTTCGATCTCCTAGCATCACAGGGGATATCCCTTGCTATACAAATGAAAAAGGTATACCTGTTTCACACTCACATTCATCAATGCCATAAAGTTTGGCTCACATGCTATTTCTTTCTTACAAAAAATGTGATACTAGAAGATAATAGAAGATCACATGCAAACGCGGCATAAACTAGTTAAGAAAAATATTGAGTGTCATCCCCAATGGTTATATTTTAAACTACAAAAGATAATCAAGATTACCTACGCCAATGTCCCAAAGCTATTAGGCAATATAAAAAGGTATTAAATGGTTTACACCTTATTATTGCAATGTTCAAAATTTTCAATTCGTTAGCACCATACTTCGACAAAGTATTAAGTAAAATTCTCAAAAGTTAAAACGTCACATTGATTTTAATGATTTTCGGCTAAGTTTTTCTTCATTTGAACGCAAAGCTGCAGCTCATACTTATGTTGAGTTTTAAATTCTCTGAAACAGCCTGTGCATAGAAACCAACTAATCGAAAAACTTTTATGAAGCTTGTCATACACCAGCGAGCTTTTAGCGCTTTTTCTGTGACGCATGATAACCCGCAGAGGAAATGGAAAAAACATGAAACTCGAACAAGGTATACTAAAATTTTTTTTAGTATAGAAAAAGAATCGATTGTAGACAGTCACTGAAGAGGAAGCAACTAGAATAATTAAATTAATTAAAAGCAGCTTACTGGTTAACATAGCTGGAATTGGAAAAATTTCGTTACTAAAACCACTTTTTTACTTGCATAAAATCTGTTGCAGTTTAAATTAACATTTAATTTTATAAATTTTGCTTTGCTTAATAAGACAAACGGGTTACTTGAACGGAATACTCTAAATACTATTTTTAATGACGCGTCACGACATACTGATTACGTAATGTATTATTTTAGTTTTTTTTTATCATAACATATTTTTTGTGTTGCAAATTGTTGAGAGAAAGTCTGCATCGGCGTTGCTGAAACTTATTATGAGGAGGTGATTTTATAAGGCAGAAGAAACTGAAAATTGCTACTTGTTTTCAAAAAGTCTAAGCAACGCTGAAGTATTTGAGAAGACAGATTAAAGCAAAGTAGTCTCTCTACTTAACCATAAAAAAACCAAGACAAGTTGAATATATAAAAGCATGCAGTAGCTAAATAAAGGCCAGCCAACGCCCAGAAAGTGGAAGACAGCTAAACGTTGAAATAAAAAAACAGCTTTACGATAGCCTTGCAAGAACTTTTCATACTGTTCAAGAAAAGCAACCCAAAAGCAAGGCCTTTTATGTAAAGAAAACATTATATGTATCATTTGCACCGCGGCTTTTGTTGTAGTTGCCAGACACGGCCCAACTTAAACCTGATTTGCAGCTCGTATTGACTTGGCGGCTATCGATTGAGCTCAACCAAAGCAACTTTACATCCCTACCTTTATATATTTCATAATGAAGTTCTAAATGTTTTAATGCAATATACCGGCTGCGTTGGAATAAAAACAAAATTGATAAGGGCGCCAACACGATATAGTGGCAAATAGAGCAAGCATAATTTAGCGTATGATCCGCTTTGATCAGTTTTGAACCAATAGTTGGGAAAATGCCTTTGTGCTTACTTCTGTCAAGATTGTGTTGATAATCTTAAATCTCATCTTCCGAAGCACGTATTTATTTACAGCTCTTAGACTTATTTCCTTGATTCATAGGAGCCAAACTAAAGTAATTTTTAACCGACTTCAAAAAGGAGGAGGTTCTCAAGTTCGTCGGTTTCTCTGTTTTTTTATTGCTGCTTTTGTAAGCCCTGAGTTACGCTCGGCAAACATTCACGATCGCTTATTTGAACACTTGTGGGCCACTTGTATCTTTACCTTCAGGCCATAAAGTGCGTCTGATGAAAGAGTGGCTGATGAAGTGACAACAAATGCGTTTTTGGTTTCTGAAGATATCAGTTTGAATATCAGCTGTTTAATATGAAAAAAGATAAAAACAAAAATCACAAATTTTTCTTTTAATACAATATTTATTCCTACATAAAAAAAATGTTTTATATTTTTTTTTTCTATAACGGTTCTTAACAGAAAAAAATGCCACTTCATTGATGTTCTTTCTAGAAATTTCTGCATAAATTGCTCACATGTAAGACTCCTTCAAGTCGGTTTTTCATGCTAAAGGTTTATTTTTAGTATCAGTATTTATTATAAATGTTTACATACTTACTTTTATCTACTTAAATCAAGTCAACCATCAAATAAGCTCAACTCAAGCAGCAACAAAACGTTCACCCTCATTCCAGCAGCAGTCATCAACAGTGTCAATTCTCATTTACCTTCTTTTTTTACAGCAAAAAAAAATAGAAACAAATAAAATATTTTACGAAAGCATACCTACCTGAGTTTTATTTCTTTTGAGTGTCGTACAATTAAAAACTACTTATTTACAACGTACTTACCTACCTTCTATTACTTTACTCTGTCGTGCGTAGTGCCGAATCCACCCTTAAAAAATCAGTCAACATACCTGCGTCACACTGCTAACGTTTCTTGATTTTCTTCGCATAAATCTTCAAGCAAAACCCACCGAGTACGCTATACATCCACTCGCCATGAAGCACAAATTGCATCTGTGGATTTCAAACATTCGCTGTAGTAGTCGCATGTTTTTAACACAAAACGAAAAACGGTATAAACTCGGCTGCAAAACGAATTGAATTAAACGCACACTCGGTATAAAATACACAGAATGCTTTGATTTTTTTTTTATTTTTACGAAATCAGGTTTCTGGGACCTTATTCGCATTCTTACAATTTCGCCGTAGCTCGTTGAATTCGCTTTGAGTGAAAAAGATTGTGTCGCGACAAAACGAGTGTTGGTCCGGGCCTGTACATTACCCTTTGGTTTTGACTTGACTGCAATTGTCTGTGAAGATTCAGTTGAAGTTCGTGATGCCTTCTGTTAATGACGAACGTTGTATGTTTTACGACGAGCAGCAGGCTACAAATGCCAGTGAAAAAGTGTAGAACACAGACTTATTTTAAATATCGTCGTTGTTGTTGTTGTTGTTGTTTGTGCTGTTATAACCTAAACTACAGCGTAATTTATTATTGTAAATTGCTTGTTGTTGTTGCTGCTGTGGCCTCAATTTGTGTTGCTGTTGTATGTGATAGAAAACCATTTTAAGTTGAACTTATTGCGTTTCGCAAGCAGACTGACAAATTTTTCAAGATTAAAATAAAGTGAGTAAAATTTGTGGAATATTTTCGAATGACGTCTGAAATTGTTGCTGCCGCATTGAGGACCATTATTTTGTTATAAAATCAAGATCATATTTTTCAAAAGGTAGCGTAAAATTGCAATGCGTTTGTTAAGTGGAGGTTGAAGCGTATCATATTATTTTTTCCTTTCTTCTTTGCTCCTTCTTTTGACTTGTAGTCCGCATGCATGTTGTTGTTGCTAGTACTGTTAAAAACTTTAATATATGTATTAAGTTCTGTCTGCAACTGCTGTTGCTGACTGAACATTTAAATAGGTACATTCCTGATTTGATTGCGTAACAAGAAGTGTATAAGTTTTAGTCCAACAGCAAAGCAGCTCATATATTTTTACTCAGTTTGCCAGCTGAAAATAAAATTTTTTTTTTCCTTCAGGAAATTGATCTTTAGTGCGTTTGTTGTGTGTTATATTATTTAAATGTAATCTAATTGTTTTTCACCTGGGTAAGTATATTTGTTAAGAAGTGTTCCTTAATTCATGTATTATCTAAAGTGCTGAAGTGTAAAGAAATCTTTGCTTATAAATTTATTACGTAATCAAATCTGGTGGTGGAAAAAAAAAGAATTTTCGTAAGATATAAAACTTTTGGGCGTCGCCGGCTTGAGCGGCCATTTTGATTTCATCGTAATTGCAGCAAAATTGTAACACAAAGAAACTGCTAGAATGTGGAATGTGAATATTAAAATGCAGTAGTAACAGCGAAGTACAGTCAGTCCAAACAGGCTTCGTGGAAATCTGAAGCCAAGTGTAGCTCAAGATATAGAAAGGGTGTCTTCAACAACTTATGGACAGAAAAATAAAAAAAATATGATAAAAACCTTTTTAAAAATTTACTGTTGAAAATTTTTTCAAGCAAACGCCATATAATTTTGGTGAACTTTTTTCTAATGCATATTTAAACCAAGATTTTTGGGTGTGTCCTTTTTCGAAGAACTTTGTTTTGATGGTGTGAAAAAAAGCTAAATGAAGTGAGAAGTTGAAACAAGTGAAAAATTATTATTGGATTCTTTTCCCCTCAGCAAATTTTGATACTAGAAGCAAGTTATGAATTTGCTGTACATTAATTATACAGGAGTCCTCGGTTCATTGCACTTCGCTTAATTGGGCTCCTTAATGCTATATATAACATAAGGGGTATTCACACGGGACTCGTTATTTGTTACTTGTTATTTTTTTAACATAACTTTTGCTTTTGTTCGATTACTTTAAAAAAACAAAGTGCATGAAAAAATAGCAAGTCACAACAAACTAACGTGTCCGGTGTGAATACCCCTATTCTTAATATGCTGTACATTCTCGTAATTGAGTTCCCTGGCCAAAATGAGTCCCCAAACCGGGGACCACTGTACATACATTTTTATATGTATTGCAAATAAACGACAAAACAATTTGAACAGGGGCGGATCCAGGAACACTTAGGGGGTCTGAAAAACAATTTCAAATACATTGATGAAACACATGTCATATGTGACATACATACATATATTATACAGTGGCTCAAAGCTTATTTTAAGCAGTTTTAAACTATTTTTAAACTTTAGAACAAAAAAAAAACTAAATGGCCATTTCAGCATTGGAAAGGACTTTAACCGAGCCTTTTATGATCAATTGTGTTGAGAAATGTTTGTTCCAGTGAAATGATCGAGAACTGGGCCCACAAGTTTTATGTCGACTTCAAACGACTTATTTTCTTAAGAAGCTATTCATGGCAGTTTTTACTCTCTGAGGTTTGCCATTGTCTGCAGAGAGGTGACGGCCGAACAGAAAAATTAATTCAATTGAAAGAACTTTCTGTGTCAGATGTGAATCGAACCTGGGTTCTATCGCACACAAGTCACGCATATCAACCTATATGCCATGGCCACCACAAACTTTAGAACACTGTTTCTTAAAAACTAAAAAGAAAATCATCAAATTTTTAATAAGGGTTAAAAAGGCATTCTTATTGGCCCAAAATACACTAATGCCCAGTCTGCGTGAAACCGGTTTTCTTAGGCAAGGGAGGCGGGGCAGGCTACGTGAGGTGCGCGAAATATAACGCACCGAAAAAGGTGTAGTGACGAGTGACTGACACGCACACATAAGCGAAGTAGTCATATTTTTTTAGGAGGTTCGTAAAATTTACCACACTAATACAATCAAACACAGTTTATGTACCCAACACCAAAACTGGTTTCACACAGACTGACCACTACAGTGTATTTTGGGCCATTGATCATATTAAAGAAGACAAAGTACACAAAAATTTATTTTGACACTCTTAAGACTTAAAAACCGTTTGAGCAGAAGGTCGCGTTGTGTAGCGGGACTTTCGTTTTCTATGTTCTCTATGAAGTATTAGTAATCAGCTGTAGTCAATTTTTAGTGTGATATTGTACAAGTAACGATATAGAAGCATTGAAAAAAATTGTCGTCGAATTGCTATAACATCATTTAAAAACCACCAATACCAGCGAAAAATTGCTCAATTTGTTAAATTTGAGTCCGTCCTCAGTTCATGAAAAATCGAGTCTAATAAAAACTGTGTAAAAAAAAATATCGGGAATTTGTTTATAAATCAAAAAAATCTATTCTTCTAAATTCATTTCATCGCCCTCAAAGAAGTACCCCCCGGATGCAATACACTTGTGCCAATATTTTTTTCCAATTTTCAAAACATGCTGCAAAGTCCTCTTCCGGTATAGCCTTCAATTCCTTTTTCGTTTCGGTTTCTATCGATTCAAAATGGTGTCCACGGAGCGGCCTCTTCAGTTTAGCGGATAGCCAGAAGTCACATGGTGCTAAGTCAGGTAAATACGGTGGTTGCGGAACGATATGGATCGAGTTTTGGCGAAATGATCTTGAATTTTTTTCCATGAAATTGAGCGTTTTTGTCACTAATCGAGATTTTTCTTTTCTGATGCCCAAAATGGTCACTCAAAATGGTTTTTTCTGATCCTTCCGATATTCCAACCAGGTCAGTAAGGTCTCAGACTGTCAAGTCTTGGCCGTCTTCAACGCTTTCTCAACACTCTTTGAACATTTTTTACCACTCATAAACTCTTGTTTTCGATAGAGCATGCTCACCGAAGGCCTTCTGCAACATATTCAACGTTTCAGCAGCAGAAATTTCATTCCGCACACAAAATTAAATGGAACTGCGTTGTTGAATAGTTTTAGACATAAAAAAAAAATAGTTAAAAATTCACTTTTAGCTATTTACTATTTAACGTGTAATTTGACACAGATGTCAGTAACAGTAGTGTCAACTTAATTAAAAAGATTTGTCCCTATTGGAATCCCCAAAAAATTTAAATTCAAATTTCCCGGTGTTTTTTGCCCACAGTAGTATAATGGCAGAAATACGCCAAGCAATATTTTCCACCAGGCCGATGAACGATTTATTGTCTACAAAATCAAGGTGAACCCAAAGTTAACGGCTCCAAAACAAGTCATGGAAATACAGCAAGGACTAGGTAAGTCGTGCATTGCGGAAAATGTCCATCGTGTGTTCCGATACCACTACTTTAATGGTCAAGTAGCCATAAAAATGATCTTCATAAGCAAAAAATAAAACAATAGAATGGATTTGCCTTTGCTAAGGCACGCACCAATAAAATATCGGACTTCTGGAACAAAGTCATATTCTTGGATGGGTCTAAATTTAACATGTTTGGCTCTCATGGCATGTCATAAGCTAAGCGGATACTTAATACTGAGCTCCAAAAAGAAAAATTTAGAAGCTACAGTGAAGCATGGCGGTGGTAGCGTATTAGCTTGGGCCTGTATATCGTCAGCAGGAGTTGGAAATTTGAAGTTCATTAAAGGTAACATGAATAAAATCATGTGTACCTCAATATTAAACGAAAAAAATGTGCATCGGAGTGCAACGAATCTTGGAATACCGAAAACATTCTGTTTTTACCAACACAACGACCCAAAGCATAAATCTGGCATTGTGTACTCTTGGTTGATTTGGGACTGCCGGATCTAATGGACATCAATGGGCAGAGCCTTAGACATGAATGTTATTAAAAGCTTATGGGAAATGTTGGAAAATACATTCGGCAACATGATATTTCCAACAAGGAAAAGTTAAAAAAAGTAATTCTAGAAGAGTGGAACAAAATTACCTCAGCAAATACTCAAAATCTTATAGATTCGATGCCAAAAGGAATAAGATGTAAAAAATACAAATAAGTATCATACTAAGCATAGATTTTTATGTAAAATTTGAAATATTTTTGTAAATTAAGATCTAAGTTTAAGTGCATGAAATAAGCTGTGACATGAAATTAAGCAGTATTTTTATAATTTTTGTTTATTAGTTATAAGAAACAACATTTTTGATTTTTTAGAAGTTTCTAAATTAAGCAGTAAATATTCTTGTAAAAATTTGGCATTTTAATCTTTTTAATAACTTCACTAGTTTTTCAATAATAGTGTAATAAATTTTAAAATTGGAATTGCATGAAATAAGCTGTGAGCCACTGTATATGCACATACACCGTCTCAAACAATTGTCCGTACACAAGAAGTCTAAACAGTAATTTAAATATATGAAGAAAAATATTCAAATCGCATGAAACAAAACTAGTTTTATTTGAAAGATTTGAAATTTACTTTTAAAAAACAAAAAAGTTTGTGTCCGTACACCAAGAGAGCGCTCTCTGTTTCTTGTTCGCATATTGTTTTTTTAAGTTCCGTGACTTTCGAAGTAAAATTTACGCATCATTCAGTACTTTTCATTAAGTTTTACTGTGCTATTCGTTGCATTCACTTCTAAAATAATATTATGAGTAACAGTCATAAGAAAATTCCAGTTGACATAAAAAAGCTGATCGTTTCGTTCCATAACGAAGGAAAAACTTTGGGAGAAATATCGAAAACTATTTCCCGATCTCGTTCTTCAGCTCAGTATGTGATTCAAAACTTTAAAAAAAAGCAGAATGTACGACACTTCACCACAAAGAGCAGAACGTTTGGAGCGGAAAATTTAACGTCTGGTTAAAGAATATCCCAAAATAAGTACTGTAAAAATT